>JAEOAD010000007.1:21367500-21910000 GCA_036365145.1 Orientallactaga sibirica | reverse complement strand
CACATGCCATAGTTTGTGGGTGGCAGTTAGAAGAGAACTTCAGGTGTTAATCCTAACCTTTCACCTTGTTTGAGGCAGATTCTTCACTGTTTATCATGGCATTTCCAGGCTAGCTGGCATACAGCATCCAGGGAAATCCTCCTGTCTCTACCTCCCTTCTCAGCCTAGCTGCTCTGCATCAAAGACACTAATGTCTGGCTTTACATGGCTTCTAGGGATCCAGACTCAGTCCTCACACTTGCATGGCAAGAACTTTATCCACTGAGCTACGTCCATATGCCCCAATTATTTTTTTAAAATTTTTGTTTATTTATTTATTTGAGAGCAATAGACAGAGAGAGAAAGAGGCAGAGAGAGAGAGAGAGAGAAAGAGGCAGAGAGAGAGAGAGAGAAGAATGGGCGTACCAGGGCCTCCAGCCACTGCAAACGAACTCCAGATGCATGAGCCACCTTGTGCATCTGGCTTACGTGGGTCCTGGGGAATTGAGCCTTGAACTGGGGTCCTTAGGCTTCACAGGCAAGTGCTTAACCACTAAGCCATCTCTCCAGCCCCTGTCCCTGAGTTTTATAAAAACCCTGATCATTGGATTAAGATTGCCATGCTCCAGCGTGATTTCATCCAAGCTTGATCACATCTTCAAAGACTCTATGTCAATGAAGTCATATTCATAAATGCTGAGGGTCGGGACTTGGCATGTCTTTTAGGGGGATGTTATTTAACCCACACCATTTGCTTCTGGACATTTATGTTGCTTCTAACTTCTTCCAGATGGTAGTGTTTCAGTGAACAGAATTTTCCATTAAGTCTTCCTGGACTGTTGGTCCGTGGTAGAGAAGTAGGAGAGAATGATGGCTTAGAACCTAACCGGAAAAACAGAACTCGCTTGAGTTTTTACAACACTGGGGAAATGCAAACAGTCACTCACAGGTGCTAGAAGTGGTGTAGAGTTGGTGAGGCAACCCAGAGTTTACAGGCAAAGTCCTATCATGGTATGAGCACCGGGCGGGCGGGGGGGAGGGGTCATGGCCACCTGATGGGGCCCAGAAACATAGGCCTGATGGGCAGATTTAGACCTTCAGCACCTATTTGCAAAGGTGTCACCTAAGGTAGAGTAAGCCCCACCCTCTCCTTTCCTGTCAGCCTCAGCTTCCCATGGAGCTGCAATTAGTAACACCCCTCTGTAATGATTAACCTCCAGTAGTCAACTCACGCAATGGAAATCAATCTGTGGTCATGTCTGTGAAGGATTTTTTTTTTTAGATTAGCTAGGGTATTACCATAATTGTGGACAGCACCCTCCCATGGGCTGGGGACCTGGACTGTATAAAAAGGAGAAAACTAGCTGAGCGTCAACATTTATCACACTCCCTCTTTGCTGATGAGACAACGTGATGCTAGCTTTGCACTTCTGCCACGCGTCCCCTGCCACAGTAGACTCTACCCTCCAGAACTGTGAGCTGAAATATTACTTCTTCTCCCTTAAACTGACTTTGGTCAGGTATTTTTAAATATTTTATTTTTATTTATTTATTAGAGAGAGAGAGAGATACAGAAATAGGCAGGTAGAAAGAGAATGGTTGTGCCAGGGCTTCCAGCCACTGCAAACAAACTTTAGATGCATGCGCCCCCTTGTGAATCTTGCTTACCTGGGTCCTGAGGAGTTGAACCTGGGTCCTTTTGGCTTTGCAGGCAAGCACCTTAACCACTAAGCCATCTCTCCAGCTGTAGTCAGTTTTTTTTTTGTTGTTGTTGTTTGTTTGTTTGAGGTAGGGTCTCACTCTAGCTCAGGCTAACCTGGAATTCACTCTGTAGTCTCAGGGTGGCCTCAAACTCATGGCAATCCTCCTACCTCTGCCTCCTGAGTGCTGGGATTAAAGGCATGCACCACCACACCCGGCACTGGTCAAGTACTTTTTTCCCCATCAATGAGACAGTGACTGAGATACTTTCTAACTACAAAGGTAATGCATACTCATTGTGGAAAACTGGAAAACTAGTAAGACAAAAGAGAAACATGTTAAAATTACCTTTAATAGTTCTACTGGACACAACCATTATTAGCATATAAATAAAATTCTACCCATGATGATAGTTTTATCTGCAATCTTAGCAATGTATTGAGGAAAATAAAATTTGTGGTCTTTAAAAAAATGTTTTATTTTTATTTATTTATTTGACAGAGAAAGAGAGAGAGAATGAGCTCGCCAGAGCCTCCAGCCACTGCAAATGAACTCCAGATGCATGCGCTCCCTTCTGCATCTGGCTTACGTGGGTCCTGGGGATTCGAACCAGGGTCCTTTGGCTTTGCAGGCAAATGTCTTAACCACTAAGCCATACCTCCAGCCCAAGAGATTTTTTAAAATATGACATCATTTACTATTAGAAATTATATATTCTTCAACTTTCAAAGTTAATATTTATTTATTTTTATGAGATAGAGATTGGGGGAGGGAGAGAATGGGCACTCTAGGTTCTCTAGCCACTGCAAACCAACTACAGACACATTCGCCACCATTTGCAGTGGCTGGAGGCCCTGGTGCACCCATTATTTCTCTCTGTCTCTATCTCTCTCTCTCTGACTCTCTCAAATAAATAAAAACTTAAAATATTTTTAAAAAGTATCTTTTGAGAACCAATTTTATTCAAGATTTTAGAAAAAAAAAACCAGTGTTTTTTTTTTTTTTTTTTTTTTTTTTTTTTTTCGTTTTTGTGAGGTAGGGTCTTACTCTGGTTCAGGCTGAATTAACTATGTAGTCTCAGGGTGGCCTCGAACTCTCGGGGATCCTACTACCTCTGCCTCCCAAGTGCTGGGATTAAAGGCGTGTGCCACCACACCCGGCAAAACCAGTGTTTTATGTTAAAGCAGACTCTGAGGTATAATCAAATAGCAAAACTATACAGATATTTAACATAAAACCTAGAAGCTCAGAGAAATGTTATGCTTGTAGCAGGCATTGCCCACTATGACCACCCCTGAAATGCAGGGCTCCCATCCGCTCCCCACTGCTCTGTGGAGCACCACAAGGGGAAAACCTGAGCATCTGCCTCATCCACATTGATGGTTGCTCAGTAAGTGGGTGCTGTGAAGGTGGAATGGAATGACACATTACTGGTCTAGTGCATGCAAGACAAGAGCTGCCACTCTCAACTGTCCATTTTATTTCTGAATGCTGCATTTCCTTCTGGTCTTGATTATTTGTCCTCCTGACAAAAACTCTTGAACTTACATTACTGTTAAAATACACAGCATATGCAGGGCGTGGTGGCACACACCTTTAATCCCAGCACTTGGGAGGCAGAGGTAGGAGGATCGCTGTGAGTTCAAGGCCACCCAGAGACTACCAAGTGAATTCCAGGTAAGCTTGGGCTAGAGCGAGACCCTACCTCAAAAAAAAAAAAAAAAAATCATCCCCCTACAAAAAGAAAAAAAAAAAAAAAAAGAAGAAATAGGCATTAAGCCAGGCGTGGTGAAACATGTCTTTAATCCCAGCACTCTGAAGGCAGAGATAGCAGGATCACCGTGATTTCAAGATCACCCTGAGACTACATAGTGAATTCCAGGTCAGCCTGGGCTAGAGTGAGACCCTACCTCAAAAAATTAAAAAAAAAAAAAATACACAGCATAATGCAACTTACAAATCCAGCTAGGATGCCCATAGACTCTACCTTCTGATCCCCCAACTTAGTGATTCGGCTTGTTGGATGATAAATATTCAGAAAACCTTTTCTTCTCAGCGTCAAGTCCACAAGTCAAGCCCAGTTCGAAGCTCACAATAGGTGTTGTATGTATACAGTGGAAGAAAATTGTGTCTGTATTAAATATGTACAGACTTTGTTCTCATTATTTTTTTTCAAAAAAGTATTGGGAACTGGAAAGATGGCTTAGTGGTTAAGGTGCTTGCCTGTGAAGCCTAAGGACCCAGGTTTGATGCCTAAGGTAGTTTATGCACCTGGAGTTCATTTGCAGTGGCTAGGGGTCCTGGTGTGCCCATTCTCTATTTGCTTCTCTCCCTCAAATAAATAAATAAATAAATAAATAAATAAAATATTTAAAAATATTTATTGGGCTAGAGATATGGCTCAAGTGGGTAAAGGTGCTTGCTTGCAAAGCCTGACAGCCTGGGATTGATTTCCCAATATCCACATAAATCCATATGCACAAAATGGTGTATGTGTCTAGAGTTTGTTTGCAGTGGCACTAGGTACTGTGGCACTCATTCGTGCTCTCTCTCTCTGTCTTTCTACTTGCAAATAAATATATTATTTTTAAATACTTTTTTCATTTTTATTTATTTTTGGAGAGAGACACAGAGAGAGACAGAGAGAGAGGGAGAGGGAGACAGATAGAGAATGGTCGCGCCAGCAGTCTCTCAGCTGCTGTGAATGAAATCCAGATGTGTGCGCCCCCTTGTGGTCAAGTGCGGCATTGCGCCCTTGCGTCACTTTGCATCTGGCTAAACGTGGGACCTGGAGATTGGAACTGATGTTCTTAGGCTTAGGAGGCAGGCGCCTTAACCGCTAAGCCATCTCTCCAGCCCAATAAACATATTATTTTTAAAAGTCTGTATTTATTTGTGTGTGTGCATGTGCATATGTGCACGTGTGTGGGGTGCATCTGGCACAGTGCACATGTGGAAGTCAGATGACAAGTTCAAGGTGTCTGTGCTCCACCTTCTTGGAGGCTGCGTATCTCATGACTACAAACAGACTGGTAGACTGCAAAGGAACATCAGATTAGCTGGCCTGAGAGATTCATGTTCTTCTAGCTCTGCCTGTCATTGTCATGGGCATATTGGGATCATGGGTACATGTGTCACTTTACATCTGGCTTTCTGTAGGTGGGTGCTGGGGAATTGAACCTCAGGCTGTCAGGCTTTGCAAGCAAGTGCCTTTCACTGCTGAGCCATCCCCCCAGCTTGTTTTTTCTTGAACAACATAGTAGAATAATTATCTGCATATAATTTCATTGTGTTAGGTATCATATGTGATATAGAGATGACAACATTTATGGAATAATGTGCACATGTTATAAGCAAATACACACCCGTTTATATCATGGACCTGAGCCTGGGGGCACTGAACCAATATGTCATGAATACCAAAGGTTGGCTACATATATGTGTGCTCAACAGAGGACACATGTATGCATGATCTCTTTGACATTAACCAAGTAGCATATTCAGCATGGCTGGCATATACTCAAAAATAAGATAGGGAATAATTTTCTCATAGGATAGCATTAAGAATGATCTTTGCCAGGCTGGAGGGATGTCTTAGTGGTTAAGGCGCTTGCCTGTGAAGCCTAAGGACCCAGGTTCAACTCCCCAAGACCCATGTAAGCCAGATGCACAAGGTGGTGCATGCATCTGGAAGTTCATTTGCAGTGGTTGGAAGCCCTGGCTCACCCATTCTCTCTCTCTCTCTCTCAAATAAATAAAAATAAAATGTTTAATTATGAAAGAATGGTCTTTGCACCTCTGTAACATTCTCAGAAACAGACATGTTGCAAGCTCTCAAATTCATCCCAACTTTGCCATAGATGCCCAAACGCTCCCTTCCCAGGGGAGGCTGATTGCCATGCCCCACAGATTTCAAACACAGCAGTCCATCAACACATGGTGGCTTCACACTGAAACACTGAAGTAAATAAAGGCTAAGTAAATAAAGGCCGCCAGGAGCCTGTGGAAAGGAAGCAGAGGAAATGGTTCTATGCCCATGAATGTGTGGCCAGGACCGTGCAGCCCCTCCCTGGGCTCAGGCTCCTCAGGGCACAGTATCAGAGGCCCAACAAATCAAAGGCACAGATTGCTATGGAGTTCCGATCCCTGGACGCTTGGTTTGGATTTAACTTCCCCACACTGCTGAAGTGATGACAGAACGGGCCCCTAGCCACTGTAAGGGGTCGGAGGCATGTTACAGCTCTGTGGAGCCTCTGAAATAAATGCCAGACACGTTTTGTTTTTGCCAAAGAGTTGGGAATAGCCCCCCGCCCCTCCTGGGTGCTTGCTGTCATGGCCAGAAAAGGTTATGAGTTAAGAAGGTGGTGGGACAAAGAAGTTATTGGCATTAAATCTAAATGAGTTCAAGGCCAGCTTCTATATACCCATGGGTTCCATATCCATATATTCAACCAACTTTAGTTAGATTTTTTTTGTTTTTGGAGAGAGTCAGAGAGAGAAAGAGAGAGGGACAGATAGAGAATGGGCGGGCCAGTGGCCTCTCAGCCACTATGAATGAACTCCATATGTGTGCGTCCCCTTGTGGGCAAGTGTGGCATTGCGCCCTTGTATCACTGTGTCTGGCTAAAAGTGATACCTAGAGAATCGAACGGGCATTCTTAGGCCTAGGAGGCCCATGCCTTAACCCCTAAGCCATCTCTCCAGCCCAGATTTTTTTTTTTTTAATAAAAGATTGCATCCCTAGAAAGAGCTGTGCAGCATGCAGCCCTTTGAGGGAGAAGTCATCAGTGATGTTAACCAGCAGTGGACCCTGCAAGCCTTATAACTGGCCAGCCAGGCCAAATGTGCCAACTGGTCCAATGATGACATGTCTGTCATGGAGGAAACTAACTTCTCTATGATTGGATTGGAGGCCTGTTCCACTGGGGGGAATACATGCCTGGTATTGAAAATCTAGTCAACAGCCTATGGCTGGGGAAGTCATAAGCCATAGGGGCACTACTACTGTTGTCTAGCTAAATGGATATATTATGCCCACCAAACTGCCCTCTCTAAACACATAATGTTTGTGCCCATATATTAATGCTACTCTCACTTTTGGTTAGAGAAGCTTCTCCTTTCAGATGACAGTGACCACTGGGGTGACTCAAAACTGAGGAGCACTGACAGTGGAGTGTTCAGCACTAAGTGAGACATCTCTATCACACCCCCAAAGCTCAGGGCCAATTGCAAAAGGTGGCAGAAAGAATGTAAGAGCCAAAGGAAGGGGAGGAGTGTTTACAAAGCTGTCTTCCGGACACAAAGTGGCCGTGGTATTCCTGACTTCACAATGGCTGACACTACCTATACGAGACCTGCCTAATGGGAGGGGAAAAATGATGACATCAAAATAGAAGAGAGACTAATTGGAAATTAGAAGGGGTTCAGTGGAGGGGAGATTTGGGATGGGGAAATGGGGTTGGTGGGAGGGGATTTTGATCATGGTATATTGTCTATATTTATGGAAGGTTGTAATCCGAAGTTAAAAAAAAAAGATTGCCTGCTGGGCATGGTGGCGCACGCCTTTAATCCCAGCACTCAGGAGGCAGAGGTAGGAGGATCGCCATGAGTTCAAGGCCACCCTGAGACTACATAGCGAATTCCAGGTCAGCCTGAGCTAGAGTGAGACCCTACCTCAAAAATAAAATAAAATAAAATAAAATAAAATAAAATAAAATAAAATAAAATAAAATAAAATAAAATAAAATAAAATAAAAAATAAAAATAAAGATTGCCTCTGCACAGAACAAAGACAGACATCTTCCTTATTGTGCTAGTCTAAAGGAATCAGAACCGGGAAGCGGAGGAGCAAGGGACATTATTGAGTCGTTCTTGTTTTGAGTTTTAACGGGATTAAATGAATCACATAGGGTTTGCTGCTTCAGTGATTTTTCCTTCCTTCTTCCATTCTCGTGTGCGCATGCACGTGCATGAGCCCCATGCACACACATATGGAGTCGGTTTTCCTTCTTTCATTCTCGGGTGTGCACGCACATGCGTGAGCCCCATGCACACACATATGGAGGCCAGAGGAGAATGCTGGATGTCCTCCTGTGTAGCTTTTACACCTTATTTCCTCAAGACCGTCTCTCACTGAGCCTGGACCTACCATTTTCCGTCAGCCTGGCTAGGCAGTAAGTCTCAGCAATTCTCCCATCTGCTCCCTGCAAGGCTGGAATTATAGGTGTGCATGGCCATGCTTAGTTTTTTATTTTGTTTGTTTTTATTTATTTATTTGAGAGTTACAGACTGAGAGAGAAAGACACACACACACACACACACAGAGAGAGAGAGAGAGAGAGAGAGAGAATGGGCACACCAGGGCCTCCAGCCACTGCAAACAAACTTCAGATGTATGTGCTACCTTGTGCATCTGGTTTATGTGCAGACTGGGAAATCAAGCCTCGAACAGGGGTCCTTAGGCTTCACAGGCAAGTGCTTAACCGCTAAGCCATCTCTCCAGCCCCATGCTTAGCTTTATGTGGGTGCTGGAGACTGAACTCAGTCCCTCAGTAGCAAGTGCTCTTATCCATGGAACCATCTCCCTAGTCCTGCTCCTTCTTCGTTCTTTTTAAAAAAATATTTTTACATACTTGTGTGCAAAGAGAAAGAGAGAAGAGAGACAGACACACAGACAGGGGGTGGGGGAGAGAATGGGCACACCAGGGCCTCTAGCCACTGTAAATGAACTCCAGATGCATGTGCCACTGCATCTGGCCTTATGTGGCACTGGGGAATCAAACCTGGGTCGTTAGGCTTGGCAGGCAAGTGCCTTAACCTCTAAGCCATCTCTCTACCCCTCCTTCTTTATTCTTAAGCCAAAGTGCTCAGTGAGAAACTTCATCAGCCAATCCTAGGCTAAGAAACCCTCAACCTAGACTGGCAATACTGGGCTATTTTCAAGCCTGTTTCTTTCTGTTGTTGACAGAGATTCCCAGAAGAAGAGGGCCATTGCTTCTTCATTTTGCACTATGAGTTGCTATTAACCTTAGCCCACCACCCCACTATTTAAATTTGAGAATTACACAGAAAAAAAAGGCTTAGAGTAGGCAAGCAGTTCACTCTGAAATGTTTACCAAGTTCTTGTATCTCAAGTTTTGTTCCAGGTGTTGATGGTGTGACAGTAAACAGAGCAAATTCCTTACACTGCAAGTTTATCATCTGGTCTGGAAAGACAATCAATTAGTCAGTGAATTCGTGGGATGGTAGACGGCAGTAAGTACCATGGATAAAATAAGGCAGAGTAAAGGTGGTGGAGGTGGGGTGTGGATATGGTATTTTAAATACAGTGGGCAGGGAAGACCTCTTGGATAAATGACATTTGAACAGAGATCAAAAGAAAGCAAAAGGGGCTGGCTGGAGAAATGGCTTAGCGATTAAGGCACTTGCTTGGGAAGCCTGAGGACCCAGGTTCAATTTCGAAGTACTGTAGATCCGTAGACCAGATAAACTCACTGTGGAGTGACTGCAAGTGGAAGAGTTTCTAGCATCAAGAGGGTGGATGGAAAACACGACCATCTTGCAGATGACAATAAAGAGAAGTCTGGGCCTGGAGAGATGGCTTAGTGGTTAAGCGCTTGCCTGTGAAGCCTAAGGACCCTGGTTCAAAGCTCGATTTCTCAGGACCCAAGTAAGCCAGATGCACAAGGTGGTGCATGCATCTGGAATTCGTTTGCAGTGGCTGGAGGCCCTGGTGTGCCCATTCTCTATCTATCTGCCTTTTTCTCTCTGTGTCTGTCACTCTCAAATAAGTAAATAAAAAATAAACAGAAACAAACAAGCAAAAACAGGGATGGAGAGATGGCTACGCGGTTAGGGTGCTTGCTGTGAAGGCTAAAGACCCATGTTTGATTCTCCAGATCCCATGTAGGCCAAACACACAATGTCACACATGCGCACAAGATGGCCCATGCATCTGGAGTTTGATTGCAGTGGCTGGAGTGGCCAATTCTCTTTCTTTCTCTCTCTCAAAAAATAAATAAATAAAAAGGCTGGAGAGATGGCTTAGCGGTTAAGGCACTTGCCTGCAAAGCCAAAGGACCTCAGTTCGATTTCCCAGGACCCACGTAAGCCAGATGCACAAAGTGGTGCATGCGTCTGGAGTTTGTTTGCAATGGCTGGAGGCCTTGGCACACCCATTCTCTCTCTTTCTCTATCTGCCTCTCTCTCTCTCTCTTTCTCTCAAATAAATCAATAAAATAAAATTTAAAAAATTCATTGCAAAAAGAAAGCAAGAAAATAAGTGTTGGGAAGTCTGGGGGGAAAGCACATTCTGGGCACAGGATATGGGAAAATACAGAGGCCCTGCATCCAGAAGAGATGATGTCCCATTCAAGAAGTGAGGACAGAGCCGAGGACATGGTGATCACAGGAAGATTTTTGCAGACAAATATTTTTATTTACTTATTTGCAAGCAGAGAGAGAGAGAGAGAGAGAGAAGAGAGAGAGAAGAAACATATAAGAGAATGGGCACACCAGGGCCTCCAGCCATTGTGAACAAGCTCCAGATGCATTTGCCACTTGTTCATTTGGCTTTATGTGGGTACTGGGGAATTGAACTCAGGTCATTAGGCTTTGCAGGCAAGCATCTTAATCACTGAGCCATCTCTCCAGCCTACTTTTGCATTCTCCCCTTGGAGGGACAGTGCTGGCTTGAGCTCAGGTGGAGATGGAGACATGGGCTGATTCACAGTATGTTCTAAGGCAGAGTTTCAAGGTTTCCTAATGGATTTGAGTGTGGAAGACAGGTTAGAGTTACAAGGAACTCAAGTGTTTTATAAGTACCACTTTGAGATATCTTTTTGTTGCAGTCAGGCTCACATTGCTGGTAGAAATTACCTAACCAAGAGCAGCTTGTGGGAAAAAAAGAAGTTAATTTTGGCTGACAGGCTCAAGGGGGAAGCTCCATGATGGCAGGGAAAATGATGGCATGAGCAGAGGGTGGACATCACCCCCTAGCCAACATCAGGTGGACAACAGGAACAGGAGAGTGTGCCAAACATTAGCAAGAGGGAGATGGCTATAACACCATAAGCCTGCCCTCAACAATACACTGTCTCCTGGAGGTGTTAATCCCCAATCTCCATCAGCTGGGAAAACTAGCTTTCAGACAGCCTAAGTTTATGGGGAACACCTGAATCAAACCACCACACTTTTAGATATTCAACTGGACCCAAAGAAGGCAGTAGACCTGGGAGGTCTCAAATTTGGAGGAGGGCTTGCAGATATATGTGTAAGGACGGAATTGCATGTACATAGAAGGGAGAGCCAAGGACTGAATTCCTGGATCCTAGCAATAAGAGATCGATGAGGGGCTGGAGAGATAGCTTAACAGTTAAGGCGCCTGCCTGTTTGAACGCCTGTTTGATTCTCCAGATCCCATGTTTAACCAGACACAAAAAGTGACACAATGGGGCTGGAGAGATGGCTTAGTGGTTAAACGCTTGTCTGTGAAGCCTAAGGATCCCAGTTTGAGGCTTGATTCTCCAGGACCCACGTAAGCCAGATGCATAAGGGGGCGCATGCATCTGGAATTCGTTTGCAGTGGCTAGAGGCCCTGGCATGCCCATTCTCTCTCTCTCTCTCTACCTGCCTAATTCTGCATATCTCTCTCTCTCTCTCTCAAATTAATAAATAATAAAATATATTTTTAAAAAAGTGATGCAATGGCACAATGCTGCACTTGCCCACAAGGGAGCGCACACATCTGGAGTTCATTCATAGTGGCTGAGAAGCTGCTGACGCACCCATTCTCTCTCTGTGTGTCTGTCTCTCTCAAATTAAAAAAAAGAGAGAGATCAATGAGAAGAGAATGACTTGGTGAGGGGAGGAGAGAGTTGACATAGAGGGGCAAAGGCAGAATGTGTTTCATGATGGAGGATGTGAGCAGTCAGTGCTGAGGGGTGAGTAAGGTGAGGGAGGCCTGGGGATGGGACAGTGGAGTGTGGGAAGGAGGCTCCAGAGAAAGACTGCTGATGCAGCAGGAAAGGATCTGCCATTAACAGAACAGAAAATAGGGCAGAAGCTGGAAAAGACATAGGGTCAAGAGAGTATTTATTCATGGAGTAAAAAGTAGCATTTTCCCTTATGTAATGTTCATTTGTTTATTGTACAGGAATGGATAAGAAAACAGGAAGAAGGAATTTATTGAAGAAACCTTTAATCCTACCACGAAGATATATATCCTCTGTAAGCTTTTTGGTCTGTAGCCTTATCGACTTCTTTTTTTTTTTTTTTTTTAGGCTGTGCAAGCTGTTTAGTAACCTGCTTTTAAAACTTCACAGTATCATCTGAGTATCTTTCATGTTAATATTGTCCTCTTTATTAAATGGGTAACACTATTGATTTGAATATACCTAGACAGACTTAGTCAATGAAATACTTAATTTGTTTGTTTTCACTATCAAAATAATTCTAGGTACTTTTATGTCCATGTATCTATCCAGGGACTTCCTTAGAACAAAAGAGTAGAGCTGCTGGATCTGTTCATATTTTAGTTTTATTTTATTTATTTGAGAGAGGATTGTCTCTGCCATGGAGAAACTCCTTTGCATTTTGAAAGTAGAAGAGAGGAGTATTTCTTTTTTTTTTCTTCTTTTTCGAGGTAGGGTCTTGTTCTAGCCCAGGCTGACCTGTAATTCACTATGTAGTCTCAGGGTGGACTCGAACTCACGACGCTCCTCCTACCTCTGCCTCCCAAGTGCTGGGATTCAAGGCATGAGCCACCATGCTTGGCAAGAGAGGAGTATTTCTTATAAGAGTCCTTGGCTTCCAGGATAGTATGAAAGAGGTAGGGCTTGTGAGTTCCTAGTACTTAAAACCTTGTGACCTTTGGTTTCACTTTCATTTCTGAATTTAAAATCTTGAGACTTGGGGCTGGGGATGTAGCTCAGTTAGTAGAGTGCTTGTCTGTCATGCACAGAACCCTGGGTCTGAGTCCAGCATTGCATGAACTTGATATGGCAGTACATGCCAATAATCCCAGCACTAGGAGGCGGGGGCAGAAGGAAGTCAAAATCACCCCCAGCTACATGGTGAGTTTGAGGCCAGTCTGGGACACATGAGCATGAGATTCTGTTTAAAAAAAGAAACAATGGCTGGGCGTGGTGGCGCATGCCTTTAATCAGAGCACTCAGGAGGCAGAGGTAGGAGGATCACCATGAGTTCGAGGCCACCTTGAGACTACATAGTGATTTCCAGGTCAGCCTGAGCTAGAGTGAGACCTTGAAAAACCAAAAATAAAATAAAATAAATAAAAGAGAAACAATAGGGGGCTGGAGGGATCACTTAGCGGTCAAGGCACCTGCCTGCAAAGCCTAATGACCTGGATTTGAGTTCCCAGTACCCACACAAAGCCAGAAGCAAAAAGTGGCACATGCATCTGGAGTTCATTTTTGCAGTGGCTGAAGACCCTGGTGTGCCCATTCTCTCTTTCTCCTGTCTCTGCTTACAAATAAATTAATAAAATATTTTTAAAGGCAATCTGAAGGCTTAATTTTTAAAATGAGTTATTAGTTAGAGTGAGATTGAGAAATAGCAAAAGGCAGTTAATTCCAGGTCAGCCTGAGCCAGAGTGAGACCCTACCTCAAAAAACCAAAAAAAAAAACAACAAAACAAAAAAAAAAACTGGGGCTGGAGAGATGGCTTAGCAGTTAAGGTGCTTGCCTGCAAAGCCAAAGGACCCAGGCTCAATTCCCCAGGACCCATGTAAGCCAGATGCACAAGCAGGTGTATGCATCTGGAGTTCGTTTGCAGTGGCTGAAGGCCCTAGCATGCCCATTTTCTCTCTCTCTGCCTCTTTCTCTCTTGTAAATAAATAAATAAAAATATATATTTTTAAAAAACCACAAAAGCTGTTGTGAGGACTAAAACACACACACACACGCCACACTTACCTTTACAATAACACATCTGCTGCATATGAGGTAATTTCAGACTCAAAATCAATCAGGTCCCGTCTGTATTCCAAAGCGGAAATAGACATGAGCCAAGAGAAAAAGGTGGCGTGGTGGTGAGAGGACATATTTGGGAACGGAAATGGCATTCACAAGGGAGTGGTGGTGGGCCTGGTGATCATCTCGATGCAAAATGTTGAATTTGTAGATTTTTCCAGAAGAGTGGGAGGAATCACTAGGACTCTTAACATTCCTTCTCATCAGAAACCTGTTCCTAACATGCCTTGTCTGTGGTCACCTTGGTAAATATGGTCAGAAAGACCTTATCTCCCCCACCTCCCCACCTGGCAGGATCTCACTCTAGCTTAGGCTGACCTGGAACTCACTTTGTACCCCAGGCTGGCCTCAGACTCATGGTTGATCCTCCTACCTCAGCTGCCCCCACACTGCCACGGCCCAGTTCTGCGATTAAAGGTGTATACCCATACACCTGGATCAGAAATACCCACTTCTTTTCATTGCTAGAACATTCGAAGTCAACCTGCTGTTACACTCAACCTGGTTCCAAGTCCCTGGTTTCCACAGCTGGAATTGTCTGGCCCTCATGGGAGAAATAGCATCCCAGATCAAAGCACCCTCATATTCAAACCTCTGCACTTCCACATAAGCAATTTTATTGAGGGGGTTCTATTTTATACATATTCCCTCATTCTAATGACTGATGATGAAGACAATATTAGCTCACGTAGGCCAGAGTTACCATTCTAAGCCCTGTGTGTTTCTATGTATGCATACCATTTAATCCTTGCAGCTACCCTGTTAAGGAAGGTACCATTTTATCTCCATTTTACAGCAGATGGAGATCGCACAGCAAGTTGCTGGTAGAGCCAGGAGTCAAACCCAGGCCTTTTGGCTCTGGGGTCCATGAGCTTAGTCAGTCAGTCAGCAAGCCAGGGTCCTCGAGCCAGAGACTACATTAGAATCCCTGCTCAGACATTGACTGCTGTGTGTTTCTGACTCCTGGGTTGAGACGGGGAAGGGATTGGAAATGTTCATTTCTGACTAGTTTCCAGCTAGTGCAGCTGCTGCTGGTCTGAGAACCATAATTTGAGAATACTGGTTGGTGGAAAACTAGTTGAAACCTCCTGCTGATTTCCATTCTTAGTTGATCCCTCTGTTGCCTGCCTGGTACCCCAAATCCTCGGGGTGGGGGGTGCTGGATGGCTCCCTCCTACCTTAGGCCTGCCAGAATATTGCTGGGTTCTTGTTCTGCTGTCGAAGTTCTCTGACAGGACTTGCATGCATAGACTTCTCCTTATTGTCTTATTATTTATTTATTTATGTATTTAAGAGCGACAGACAGACAAAGAGAGAAAGAAGCAGAGAGAAAGAGAATGGGTGTGCCAGGGCCTCCAGCCACTGCAAAGGAACTCCAGATGCATGCGCCACCTTGTGCATCTGGCTTACGTGGGTCCTGGGAAATCGAACCGAGGTCCTTTGGCTTTGCAGGCAAGTGCCTTAACCGCTAAGCCATCTCTCCAGCCTTTTTTATTTATTTATTTTTTGAGAGAGAGAAAGAAAGAGAATTGGCCACTCCAGCCACTGCAATCAAACTCTAGATACATGGGCCATCTTGTGCGCATGTGTGACCTTGCATGTCTGGCCTACATGGGATCTGGAGAATCAAACATGGGTCTTTAGCCTTCTCAAGCAAGCACCCTAACCGCGTAGCCATTTCTCCATCCCTGGTTTTGTTTGTTTGTCTTTGTTTATTTTTTATTTATTTGTTTGAGAGTGACAGACAGAGAGAGAGAAAGGCAGATAGATAGAGAATGGGCACACCAGGGCCTCCAGCCACTGCAAACGAATTCCAGATGCATGCACCACCTTGTGCATCTGGCTTACTTGGGTCCTGAGAAATCGAGCTTTGAACCAGGGTCCTTAGGCTTCACAGGCAAGCACTTAACCACTAAGCCATCTCTCCAGGCCCAGACTTCTCTTTATTGTCATCTGCAAGATGGTCGTGTTTTCCATCCACCCTCTTGATGCTAGAAACTCTTCCACTTGCAGTCACTCCACAGGGAGTTTATCTGGTCTCCCGGATCCTACCCAGTCCTTGGTTCTCACAGTCAATGGCCAATCTGGACTAGGACAGTTATTGAGTAATCTTTTTGGTCTTTTGTGATCTTTTGTGATGGGTCTTGAGACAAGGTTTTCAAATATCACTGTTCAGATGACACTCCCCCCGCCCCCCGCTTCCCTCTCTCTAGGCCATCAATCCCCTTATTAGTATATGGAGCTCAGAACTGAACACAGCATTCCGTATGGGATTGGACAATTCTCTGAAACCATCACATTCCTTCTACCAGACATGTATACTCTATCAACACTGCCCATGACTGCGTTACATCTGCCCTTCAGCCTGCACGACTTTGTGTCTAAGACTTCCAAATACTTGTCTCAGATCTATTTTATGCTTATGTAAGTACTTGTCTTGACACAGGACCTTACAGTTATTCATGCATACATTCCTCTGGTTTGTTTTAATAATGTTTCAGCCAGTGGATTTTTTTTCCTTTTAAAATAAATTTGTTGTATAATTTTTTTATTATGAAAGGACTCCTTGTTCATTACAAAAGTGCGTCCTAAAGTAGAGATAAACCAAAAGAATGTCAACATTTTTATTCTACCACCCACTCAGTGTTGACCACTATGAGCCATTTGTATCTTTCCAGAACTTTAATGACTATCTTTCCAATTCCCCATTGAGTAAATAAATTTCTGTACCTAAATGCCTCACAGAGGTCATTTTTAGATATATAACCAGTATATTTACTATTTCTTGAAGCTCTGAGTCAGCCACAAAGCAGTTTCTGTGTAAGTTTTTGATAAACTACTGTGTAGGAGGAGTAAGGACAGACTTCTATGGCCCATCCCAGCACCCAATCCTGCAGAGGCTCTGGACTCAGCATCCAGTGTGGCAGTTATCAACCAGTTAGAAATCCACAAGTTTGGAGCTGGAGATGGGTTGGCAGTTAAGACACTTGCCTGCCAAGCCAAAGGACCTGGGTTCAATTCCCCAGTAGAAACGTAAAGTGAGATGCACAAGGTGGTGCACGCATCTGGAGTTTGTTTGCAGTGGCTGGAGGCCCTGGTGCACTCATTTTCTCTGTCGCTTGTCCCTGTGCTTACAAATAGATAAATAAAAATATTTCAAATTAAAAAAAGAAGAAATCCACAGGTTTATCCTCTTGGCCGACTGTTCCATTATTCTGAAGGACAATGTGAGAGGTTTTGCCAGTTTAAGACATGATAACCACTGTGCAGCTTACAGATAGGGTGCGCCAAGTCTCACGATTCCCAGATAAATATTAAATCGATTAGTCATAGATCCAAAGCCCCGCTATTGCATGTGAGTCCAGCGTCTCTCAGCAATAGTCATTTTCTAGCTCAATTTTCAGGCCCTTTTCCCACTCCTTTTGATTTTCCAAATCAAATGAACTGCAACAATTCTACGGTGTCTTTGGCAAATCCCCCCTACCCCATCCGCACCTCCACAGAACTCAGCCAGGAGAAGACTGAAGAATGAAGTCTTGAAGGCCTCCTGTTCTCTTACTCTCAGACATGAGTAAGTCCCTCACAATGTGCTACGCTTTCAGATTGAAGGCCTGCCGCTTTCCCAGAGCAAGAGAAACAACCGAAGAAGTATAAAGAAGTTCTTCTCCCCTCCCTGCCATCCAGCAGCTCTGAAACCTGAGACTCGGTGCACAGAATTCTGGCCATGTTTTTGCTTTGGTTGTAGTCAACAAAAGACCATTTTGATTGCTGCTGAAATTTTTCCTAAGATTTGGTTCATTTTATTTTATTTTATTATTTTATTTTATTATTTTATTTTATTTTTAATTTTATTTGGCTTCAGCTTTCTAGGAGTGACTTTTATTCATCTGCACCATTCCTTTTCTTTTCTGTCCCCTTCATAATGCACTGTTCTCTAGTCTCTTTGTGTGTGTGAACTTTCCTAAGGAGATTCCACTGATAATGACCTCCAGCCACTCACTGGCTTCCTTCGTTCCTGTCTCTATTTTCTTGACAACGAGACCATTGTATTTTGGCAGAGGATTAGGCCACTTCTGTTTCATTCATTCTAGCCATATCAGCATACCTATCTCTGCCTAGAGTATTTGACATCTCAGCAAGATGCCTCAAAATGCCCTCCTTTCCTCTGGGCGACCACAACATGAAGCACGCAGGGATATTATATTCAATGAGGCTATTGGGTTCATTGCAACAGAAGCAGACATAATGGAATTTGCTGGGAGGCTACCAGGACGCTCCACAAACTGATGAGAAGCCTCCAAACCAAGCGGTAGGTTCCAGGGTGTCTCCAGAAAGTTCATTCAGTGGGAATGAATCTGTTCTGTGCCATTATATCTAAAATTAGAAGTCCTAAGAGAGACAGTGAGTCTGAAAGGCTAAGCTTAGTGCAGGCACCCGTCCCTTGACTAGGGAAAGTCAAGGGACCCTGATTTACATGCCCAATAAGGTTTATGCTGTGAGGGAGAGATTATGTCCCTGGAGGGAATTGGGGTGTAATTATTTCTAGTGAGGCAAACACATGATAGGATGCTTGAGAACAACAACTATCCCCTATAGCTCCTCATTCTTAGGGTTCACTGGTCTTCCTCTTGGCTAGTGAGTTTTGCTTTTTTTCCCCCCTTGAATTATATTTTGGTTAGATTGCTTTTATTGATCCATCTGCTTCCGAGGAAAGATGGTATGAGTAAGAGACACATGGAATTTAAGAGATGGTCTGCCTTTACCTGAATGAGACTCCCCATGGGTATTTAACCAGTGGAAATCTCCGACATACCAGTGACCTCAGTGCCAGTTTCAACGATTTCTGAAGTTCTGCTACCTTGTGACACCAAATTGAGTATTAATAAACCAGTGCATCTGCTTCATGTTCAAATATTAAATCACTTTAACAATCATCCTTTGGGCTTATTATATATTCACATGGGATCATAAATATCATCCTCGGAGCTTTCCCATTATTTCCTCCTAAAATTATTAATTTCCTCTTGAAATATTGTCTCCTTAGGTTGCTTAGGCATGCTGAATGTGTGCTGCCAGGCACTCCATTTTATCTTTCAGCATGTCTGATGTACTTCATAGTATTTGATTTTATACCTTTTCTTGGATTATTTTTCTTCTCCATCATTTCAGATTTTTTTTTCTTTTTTTGGTTTTTCGAGGTAGGGTCTTACTCTAGTCCTGGCTGACCTGGAATTCACCATGTAGTCTCAGGGTGGCCTCAAACTCACGGCAATCCTCCCACCTCTGCCTCCCAAGTGCTGGGATTAGAGGCGTGCGCCACCACGCCTGGCTTTCATTTCAGATTTCTTATTCATTTTTGTCTCATTAAATATGTTTGTCTAAGGCTTCATTAATGGCCCATCTTTGCCAGGACCTAACCCTGTGCTATGCTACACCAGCCATGTATCCACCCATTCTGTTCTCATAACTATCTTCTTTTAAGGATCAATTTTCAACAAGTATCAAAAATATGTTGTGATGCCTTGTCTTTAAATTTCCTCACTAAAGTTAGAGATGTATATATGTTTCTTCTGATCTTATCTATTCTTACCATGTGTGATGATTTTGATTATCAACTTGATGGAATTTAGGATCACCTAGGAGGGGCAGGAAAGAGAGCTTAGTAGTAAGGTGCTTTGCTTGCAAAGCCTGGGTTTGAGTCCCCAGCGCCCACCTAAAGCCATATGCGCAAAGTGGTGCATGCATCTGGTTGGTGTTTGTTTGCAGTGGCAAGAGGCCCTAGCACACCCATTCTCTCTCCATCTCTCTCTCAAACAAATAAATAAATGGGAAATAATTTAGAATTGCCTAGGAGACAAACTTCTGAGTGCAGTCGCAAGGGCATTTTCAAAGATGCTTCACTGAGAAAAGGAAGGTCCAACCTGAGTGTGAGGGGCATTGATCCATGGACTTGAGTCTCACACTGAATAAAGAGAAAGTTCCATGAGCCCCAGCATTCATGTCTCTCTGCTTCCTGACTGCAGATGTAGCATAGCATGACCAGCTGCCTCCCGCTCTTGCTGCCATGCCTTCCTGAAGTTGCTTTGTCAGAACAATCATGAAAAGTACACGTATGAGTGAGCTCATAGGCACACGGTCGTTGACTTAGACATTTGGGGATATGTGTGCTCTCTTGCTCTCTTTTTGGTTTTTCAAGGTAGGGTCTTGGTCTAGCCCAGGCTGAACTGGAATTGACTCAGGCTGGCCTTGAACTCATAGCAATCCTCCTACCTCAGCCTCCTGAGTGCTGGGATTAAAGGCGTGTGCCACCACGCCCGGCTCATGTTACTCTTTTTAAAAATCATAGGGGGAGCCGGGCGTGGTAGCACACGCCTTTAATCCCAGTACTCAGGAGGCAGAGGTAGGAGGATTGCCGAGAGTTTGAAGCCACCCTGATAGTACATAGTGAATTCTAGGTCAGCCTGAGCTAGAGTGAGACCCTACCTTGGAAAACCAAAAAAATAAAATAAAATCATGGGGGTGCTGCAGAGATTGTTTAGTGGTTAAAGCGTTTGCTTGGGAAGCCCAAGGACCCATGTTTGACTCTCCAGATCCCACATAAGCCAGGCATATAAAGGTGAGGCAAGTGCAAGGTCACATATGCCCACTAGGTGGGGCGAGCTTCTGGAGTTTGATTTTAGTGCTGAGGCCCTGGTGTGCTAATTCTCTCTCTTTCCCTCTCTCTCTCTCTTTCTTGCTCTTGCTGTCGCTAAAATAAAAAAAAAAATGATAGGACTGTAAAGATAGCTTAGAAGTTAAGGCATTTGCCTGCAAAGCTTAAGGACCCAGGTTTGATTCCCTAGTACCCACATAAGCCAGATGCATAAAGTGGCCCATGCATCTGGAGTTTGTTTGCAGTGGCTGGAGGTCCTGGTGCACCCATTCTCTCTCTCTCCCTGTTTATCTGCCTTTATCTCTCTCAAATAAATGAATAAAATCTTTAAAAATCATAGCAATTTTACTTTTTCACCCTAAAAGAGTCCATTTCATATCAGTACACAAAGAGCTTTCTTAAAAATTATTTTCCACATTCAGTTTTCCACACATAGGATTTCCACATATAATATGTACTATTCCACTAAATGGAACTAGTACCTGAGATGATCAACATATAAAGACAAAGTGGTGTTTTTTTTTTTGTTTGTTTGTTTTTTTTGGCTCACAGTCTTGGAGGTTTCAGTCATGACTGATTGGCACTGTTGTTTGGGGCCTATGGCAGCACACCATG
The DNA here is from genome assembly GCA_036365145.1 of Orientallactaga sibirica. Lineage (NCBI taxonomy): Eukaryota > Metazoa > Chordata > Mammalia > Rodentia > Dipodidae > Orientallactaga > Orientallactaga sibirica. The sequence continues at coordinate 21,889,062 of JAEOAD010000007.1, read as the reverse complement.
GTGGTAGCATGTGGAGAAATCACTTACGTCATGACTGAGATGTGGAAGACAAAAATAAGAGAGGCCTGGAGTGCCATTGTCATCTCTCAGAACATGACCTCACCCCCATAACCTAAGTCCTTCCAGAAGGCTCTGCCACTTAAAGATTTCACCATTTTGGGGCTGGAGAGATGGCTTAGTGGTTCAGGTGTTTGCCTTCAAAGCCAAAGGACCTCAGTTCGACTCCCCAGAACCCACGTAACTGGAACCTCTGCCTACTGCCATCTTCCTAGAGAATCCACTGAACTCATCAAACAAGTACTTCACAGAAACTCTGCACTGAATTGCATACTAGTTTTAAAATAGAAGCATTTCAGCGAGCCTATCACTGTGTCCTATGTAGACTTCAGGTCAATAGAAGTCCCCAAACATGGGGTTGGGGATTGAGCTCAGTAGATGAGTGCTTGCCTAGCAAGTGTAAGGCCCTGGGGTCAGTCCTCCTCAGTACCTGGGGGGCAGAGTTCCCAAATACTGTGGTCAGGCCCTGCAAGAGAACCAAAAGAAAGAAAAGATTTAGTTCCAGCTCTTCAAGAGCTGAAAACCAACTCTCCTCACGGACTGAGGTCCACAAGAGCTGAGCTGATTATCTGGCTTTTCTTACCCACACAGCTCTGGTTGTAAGGAGAGAAACGCTAGAAACTCCTAGGAATAAATACACTCTCTGGTGGTCTCTCTCTCTCTTCCACACACCACTTTTTGTGACAGTGTAAATGTATATGGTCTGAACAAAAGGCAATAACTGAATGACTGAGGTTCCCTTATCCTCATACAATCCTTCCATTCCCAGTGGGTGTTTTGTTTGTTTCAATAAAACCACATGAGTCCTTACGTATATCCAGTGTTTAAATGACTTTGAAACTACTTTGACCACAGCCAACAGAAAGAAAAACATGGACAATACAATCCATCCAACTGCCCCATCCGCTTGCATATATCTAAAGCAAGCAAAAACATTTGGCTTTGCTATGCATAACATTCTCTGATATTTTCTACAGTTGTCTATTCTGTTTCGTGAAAATACTGCCCTCAACCCACTTGATTTCATGGTCCCTAATGGGTCATGACTTGTTTCAAAAACACTGTTGTTTATGCCACCCCACGGGCCTCACACACAAGTCAGGTATATCTGCCTTGTGTAATAAAACCCTTAAGACGCCTCCCCTATCTGCTTGCTAAATGTGTTCTTCCTCTAGGAGTTAAGAGCTGTCCCCGCTAAATGCACTGGAGGCAACATCCAGCCGAGCTCCGAGGAGGCATTAATGCGCTGTCATCTGGTCCTGGCTCGGAGACTATCAGCAAGTGCACCTGGCACTGCCATTCTGCCTGATCGTCTGTGGCAGCTGGAGAGGTGCTTTCCCCACAGATACCCTTTGATGTAGCTCAAAGAAGGGAATGCAAATGCTAGTCTGCCCTCCCAGGAATCTGTCTCCCGCTGCTGTCTGGGTTCATGACTGGGGAGAGGCCGCTGTCTCTGTCACTCAGAAGAGAGATCTGCTGTAGGAAGATGCCTGGGGCATGGAGAAAAAGAAGGCAGGGCAGGGGGTACAGATGTGCAGAATTCTCCCTACTCTATTCCCTCTCTCCAGGGCAAAGATAATGATCTCACACTTGTGATTAGGTCACTTCAGGGACATGGGGAGGGGAAGGGGCAGGAGGGCTGACATGGTTTGTCAGTCACCTGCATGTCAGGTCTTGTTCTGGCACATTCCTGTGTGGTCACGGCAGTAAGTATGGTGAGAACTAACACGTGTTCAGTGAGTCTTTGGCTTTAGATATTTACAAGCGTTGTCTCATTTTAATCTCACAATGCCACGAGGTAGATACCACATGGCTCCCGTGTTTGCAGGTGAGGAAACAGAGGCTCGCAGAAGGAACATTGTTTATGCAGATTGTGAGATGAAGTCAAAGCCCAAGTCCATAGCCCGCGTGCCTGTTAGCACCTTGCATTATCTCTAGGTTACAGATGGGAAATCATGGCTGGAGGGATGGCTAAGCAGTGAAGGGGTTTGCCTGCAAAGCCAAAGGACCCAGGTTCCGTTCCCCAGGACCCATGTTAGCCAGATGCACAAGGGGGTACGTGCATCTGGAGTTCACTGGCAGTGGCTGGAGACCCTGGTGCACCCATTCTCCTTCTGTGTGTGTGTGTGTCAAATAAATTAATTAAATTAAATTAAAATTAAAAAAAAAACAGATGGAAAACCAGCTCAGGAAAAGTTACATTGTGTGCTTACGGTTCCATGGTTAGGAATGACAGAGCTTGGGGCCGGGAAGATGGCTTAGAGGTTAAGGTGCTTGCCTGTGAAGCCTAAGGACCCATGTTCTATTCTCCAGATCCTACATAAGCCAGACACACAAAGGTCAGACAAGTACAAGGTCGCACATGTCCACTAAGTGGCACAAGTGTCTGAAATTTGATTGCAGTGGCTGAGGCCCTGGTGCACCAATTCTCTCTTTCTCCCTCCTTCCCTCCCTCTCTTTCTCTAAAAAATAAAATTTTAAAAATGAATAAAATTAAAAAAAAAAAAAAAAAATGGCAGAGCCTGAATCCACCAGCAGTCTGGTTGGGCACCACCATCACATCTTTAGTTCTTTCACTAGAGCTACTCAGCCCTGCAGAGTCCAATCAGCTGGAGGAATCTAAGGCAGAAATGTGGCTCGGGATAGAAGTTCAAGTCTGGTTAGGTGGGAAGATCTGTTTAACCTACCACAGAGATAAGTGCACATCCATGTTTATTGCTGCTCTATTCAAAACAGCAAGGAAATGGAGCCAGCCTTGACGTCTATCAATAGAAGAATGTATAATGAAAATGTGGCATATGTATGATGGAATTTTATTCAGCCACAAAGAAAAATGAAATTATAAAATTTGTAGGAAAGTTGATGGATCTGGAAAAGAAAGTATTATATTAAACGGGGTAACCCAGACTCAGAACACATATATTCTCTCTCATATGCAGATTCTAATTTATTCATGTATTTATTTATTTATTTATTTGTTCATTTATTTATTTGAGGTAGGCTCTCGCTTTGGCCCAGGCATGTAAATGGAAGATGCTGTGCTGGCTGAAGCTTCTGAGATAAGTCTTAGGAAAGGCGTATCCCCAGCCTCTTTGATATAAGTTTAATTAAGGTCACAGTCAACCTGCCATAGCTATTAGGTTCACCTTGAGATATATGAAAAGGGAAAATGGAATCAAGGACGAAAAAAGACAATACAATGGGAAACAGAAAAAAAATATATTATGGAATGAAAGCCTTCTAATCAATTAGGGGTGATGGTTATACAACACTGTGAATATACTTAATGACAGTGAGCTTTACATGTAAAAAAATGTTTGAAATGGTAAATTGTTAGATGTAATCCAATAGAAATATATTGTGAGGGGCTGGAAAGATGGCTTAGCAGTTAAGGCGCTTTCCTGTGAAGCCTAAGGACTCACGTTCGAATCTCCAGGTTCCACATAAGCCAGATCACAGAGATGCAAGCGCACAATATCGCACATGCGCACAAGGGGGCGCACACATCTGGTGCTCGTTTGTAGCCGCGGAAGGCCCTGGCGTGCCCATTCTCTCTCCCTCTCTCAAATAAATTAAAAAAAATTAAAAATATACATTGTGAGCCCTGTGATTATGCTAATTATATTTACACTGTCAAAATAAAATCCTCACCAGCTGTCGCAGGCTCCTGATGGTACTCATCTGCCATAGCCTGGAGCCAGGGGAAATGGATGTGCCAAGTTTCCCTGGCATTTCCGTTCACCTCAAGTAGCTGCCCTTCCCCAGAAAACTGAGTGAGGTGGGCGCTGTTACATGGCTGCCAAACCCACCAGAGCAGGTCTCCTATAACACAGGCTGTGGAGCAAGGCTGACCTGACACCAGCTGCCTGATTCATTTTTGCTTGCTGAGCAGGAATCTGGGATTGTCTGGCTTCTCTCAAAGTACAGATCTTCCACATCGATTTGGGGACCTGAGAGCTATCCCCTTGTTGCCATGCACACTGGAACCATCTTTTTAAATTAGGCTGGTGATAGGTAGAAAGGCTGTATCCCCAAGCTTCATTGTCATCGCCTCCCATAATTTCTTCTTTTTAAAAAAATTTTATTTGCCAGGTATGGTGGCACACGCCTTTAATCCCAGCACTCGGGAGGCAGAGGTAGGAGGATCACATTGAGTTTGAGGCCACCCTGAGACGACATAGTGAATTCCAGGTCAGCCTGGGCCAGAGTGAGACCCAACCTCAAAAAAACGAACAAACAAAAAATAACCTTTTTATTTATTTATGACAGAAAGAGAGAGAATTAGCACATTAGGGCCTCCAGCCACTGCAAATGAAATCCAGACAAATGGGCCACCATGTCCATCTGCTTACCTGGGTTCTGAGGAATCGAACCTGGGTCCTTAGGCATTGCAGGCAAGTGCCTTAATCTGTAGGCCATTTCTCCAGCCCCTCCCCACCCCAGTTTCTTTTTAACTGCAGTGGATTTGATTGAGTAAATATTTCTTAACTTGTTTTAAGCCCCTTTGCCAATGACCGCCTTTTAAATGACAGTATGCTAAATTTTACCCATTTATTAGCTGTCCGGGGGTGGGGCGAGGAGGTATAGTTTGTTCACACTACTTACTATTCTACAAGTTCCATTCCCAAACTTTTCCCCAACAGAGGATTTTTTTGCATGTGCATGCATGGGTGTGCATGGATGTGTGCAGGTGTGTATGCACACGTGTGTATCGATCAGAGGACAATCTCAGATGTCATTCCTCAGGAATGTCATCTACCTTTTTTGTTTGTTTGTTTGTTTTTCTTTGAGATAGAATCTTTTACTGCCCTGAAACTAGCCTAAGTAGGGTAGATTGGCAGGCTGGACAGTGAGTTCCAGGAATCTGTTTCTGCCACCCCCGTTGTGTGATTACAAGCGTGTACCACACGCAGCTTTCATGACAAGGCTTCTGGGGATTCAACCCAGGTCCTCACGTTTTCAAGGTAGACATTTTACCAGTGCCACCCACTAGTCCCATACACGGACTTTTCTATTTAAATGGACAATAGTGAAGGGCTGAGGCTGTAAATCGGTTGGTTGAGTGTCTGCTTAGCATGCATGAAGCTCTGGCTTCGATCCTTAGTACTACATAAACTGAGTATGATGGTGCACCCCTAGAACCCCAGGACTGAGAAGATGGCTGCAGAAGGATCAGAAGTTTACAACTGTCCCAGATATGTAATGAGTTAGAGACCAGACTGGGTTACAGGAGACTGGTCCCTCTCGAAGGCTCTTCCAGGGAATCTCAGCCAGCAATCTTACACTCCTTTGACAGTGTGTCAGGATCAGAGAGAGTGGCTTTATCCTGTATCCAAGATGGTGGGCCAGTAGCCAACCTCATTGTCTAGGTAGTTAACCATTGAAATAAGGCAAAGCAGGTGAGTAAATAAACTTGTGGTCAAAAGTGCAGTGTTCCTGTAAGAAAGTAAGGGCGTGAACAGTGTGGAAGCATCCAAGCCCTTCAAGATCTGTGAAATTTACCAAGCATTCGATGGAGGTTTAGCGCAACTTCTCTGGGGATTAGACTCTGTCAGCCAGCTGTACTTGCATCCTGGACTTGCATCATTACTAGATGAATGTTTACGGAACGTCCCCTGAGAGGCGACATTGGAATACACTGTTTCTAAAGATCTACATCACCTTGCTTTCATTTTGGCTTTTTCTTCCTCAAGGCACTTTGTCATTACTGGAGATTTCATATTTCTTTCTTTTCTCTCAACTGTTTTTTTTTCAAGGTGTATGAAGAGGCAATTGACTTAATGCTGTGTGTATACGGTGTGGCGGATGACAGTGAAGTGTTTTAAATGTTATTCTGACATGGATAACCTGCCGCTGTGAGCAAAGTGCTTTTCTTTGCTAGACTTGCCATAGGTTGGAAGGGAAGCTGTCCTTCAAGAATACTAAATGACATGGGCTGCTGTCTCTGCCCACCTAGAGTGATTAATAGGTTTTCCCTCATCCATTCTCTCATTTGACACAAGGTTGGAGACCAGTTTCATTATTGCTACTTTTTATAAGAAACAAAGTTATTTGCCAGCATGCGTAAGATTGATGAATTGCTAACCCGGAAGCAATAGCCTTATAATTCTTTTAGATGTGTCTTAATGCAGCTATCTATTTTCCTTCCAGAGTCCATTTGTTATTAAGATTCACTCTGTGAAGAGACTTGCACTGGATATTTCAAGCATGAATTAAGCAGGCTTCTTCAGGTATGATACCACACATCTGTAATTTCTGCCAAGTCTCCCCCACCTCGCCCAAGGGCATTCTGAGTGACAAGGGCATTCTGAATGTATTGTTTGGGTCAAGCTCAGAGTGTTCTTGTATTTCTTTCATCACTGAATAAAGATAGAGGGCGGAGGGCAGGGGAAACAGGTCTTAGATGAAGGGCAAATTGAGATCTTGATTCAAAGACTGTGGGTCCTTGCCTTTCGGTGACACAGAGATCCTATTCACCCCACACTTCCTTCTGCAGATCACGTTGGTACAGCGTGACCATGCAGCAGATACACCGGACTTTTCCCACATCATACTACAAACACAGCCACCCTCTCCGGGGAACATAAGAGAAACTTTTGGGCTTCCACTTCCCCTCCATTTGTTTGAAGGATCAAGAGAACACAGTCCCATTTTCAACAAAAATTAAAAGGAAAAATCATAAAAAGGGCCAACCTCTTTCTTTCTTCTTCTTTTTTTTTTTTCTCTCCTCCTCCCTTAATATATTGTTGCATCCAGGGAAGAGGAAACAGTGAGCGCCACTGATACTGGGTCCCCAGGGATCCCATAAGGGTCATTCCCCAGCTATCACAAGAGCATGTCTTCCTCCACTTGCAGAGGGAGGTTGGAGCAGGGTGTGGAAGTTTCTCTTGGCTCTGCTTTGATGTTCACAAAAAGGACAAAGAAGAAGAAGGAGGAGGAGGAAGAGAAAGAAAAAAAGAAAAGAAATGCCACAGTGCTTTGGGGAACCGGGCTGTGTTCACACCTGGATTTTTATGAGGCAGGAAGTTTTTAGCTGTAAGGCTCTGGAAATTTCAGAAAGGAGATTTGGAGGGTCATTAGCTATGTTCCTGCTGGTCTACACAGGCTGGCTCAGAACTGTGTGTTCCTTAAGGGCAGGGACAAATTCCTTCCACATGTTTTTGTTTTTGGGTTTTTTTTTTTTTTTTCTTAAAAAGCTATTAGTGATTAATTTGCCTTTAAGAATGCAAGTTCATTTTCATGAATGTATTTCACTGGCTGGATCTCAGACATGCCCTGGGCAGCTGTGGAGATGCAAAGGAGTCCGCAGCCTCTGCCTCCCATGATGGTCTTGGGATTCTAGCCTCCTTTCGCTGGTTTTGCGATTTTCTAACTCTGAGCACTTGTCTTCACTCCCATCATTTCTTCCCAGCTTCTCTGTCTGAGAAACTCTTGCCTTCTTGGTCTTTACCAATGGCAACTTAGAACAAAGCTGAGAGAGATCAGATGGACTTGAAATAGGAATTTGGGGGCTCCTTGCAATATACCAAATCGCCAATGCACCAATAAATAATTTAGAGTACCCTGGATTCTTATCATACGAATGTAAAGAATTGAAATCCGTAGACCAGAGGGTAAGGTTTAGAGAAACTATAATAGATTGAGAGAAGGAAAGAGAAGAAAGGGAGGAGAGCTTCTGCCACGTTGGGGCAGAAGTGGGTAGAGCCCAGGTAAGGGTGGGGAGTCTTCACTTATCCCAGCCAGGCTGGGCTGAGGTGAGGGAAGCTTGCCAAGTCCTGGAAGGTCAGGATACAGCCAAGAGAGAGCTTATCCCCTCCCATGCATCTCCTTACAATATTATTGTGGTGGGCTTCACCTTCAGGCACAGGTGAGTCTGAGAGACAGCCGACTGGCATGGCAAGTTCTGGGGTCTGAAGTCGACCAACCACAATGTCAGGATTACATTTCAATTCCAGGAAAGGGGACTTCCCTCCCAGGAGGGGCTCAGGTTGTTTGTGGCAAAACAGAACTAGGGAATTCCTTTAGGCAAGAGATAAGAAGTGAGATCATCCTTTGATCTCTAGCGAAGTGGGCAGGCCTAGAGACATTCCTGCCTTCACTTTTGGGGTCCCAATCACCCTAACATCCTCGGACTTAATTCTACAGTCTACCTTACTTAGTGTGTGTTCCCAGAGATCCCGTAAGGGCCACTCCTCCTCTATCACAGGAGCATGTCTTTCTCCACTTGCAGAGGGAGGTTGGAGCAGGGCAAAGAAGTTGCTCTTGGCTCTGCCATGCTATCTTCTTCTCTTTGATGCTTCTACTTGGTTATTTATTTATTAATTTATTTTTTTTTGATTTTTCGAGCAGTAAAAGTAATTGACACCAGGAATATGTGATAATAAACTGCTGGCCTTTCTGGATGAAAGGAACTCAACTAGTCAACCTGCCACCAAGTGATTGATTGGCTGTGTGTGTGTGTGTGTGTGTGTGTGCATGCGTGCACACACAAGTGTCTGGGTGCATATGCACATGTGTGCATATATGTGTGGGATGTAGGCCAGTGGAAAATATATGGTGTCACTCCTCAGGTACCATCTACCTTTTAAAAAACTTTCTACTGGGCCTGGAGAGATGGCTTAGTGGTTAAGTGCTTGCCTGTGACACCTAAGGACCCCCGTTCAAGGCTCACTTCCCCAGGACCCACGTAAGCCAGATACACAAGTTGGTGCACACATATGGAGTTCGTTTGCATTGGCTGGAGGCCCTGGCGCACATTTTCTCTCTCTCTCTCTCTCTCTCGCCTCTTTCTCTGTCTGCCTGTCACTCTCAAATAAAATAAATAAAAAATAAACAAAAAACCTTTCTACCGACAACTTTCATACATGACCATAATGTATTCAGATGACAACCCCCTCCCTTTACTTTCTTTTGTCCCTTTGCCTCATCCTCCTTCCACTGAGCTCCGTTTTTTCAACTAGTCCCTCTTCTATCTTAATTTTTTTTTTTTTTTGCCTTCTTCCACAATTCATGGTGGAATGCTGCTAGGTCCAGTATTATGCCAGTTAACAATAGTCACTGTGAGGTCATGAATGCAATGGCCACTTCGTGTCTTTCCAGAGGGCAGCATTCCAGAGCCCTCTCCCCACTCTCTCGCTTTCCAGTTTTTCAGTCCCCTCTTTCACACTGTTCCCTATCCTTGAACAGCACACTACAGGTGGCTCACTTAGCACTGTGCACTCAATGGTCACTTAGCCTCAGTTCTTGGGTGAATTTTTAAGTCTCCCCAGTAGGGATTGCCATCTGCAAAAAAAAAGAAGCTTCTCTGACCAAAGGCGAGAGCAAAACCAACCCATGAGTGTGAGCTCAAAGGTTGAAGGGGCAATTTGATGGACGCAACATGTCCTGTTAGCCAAATAATAGCAGTAGCTTTCCCCGTAGGGTCTATGACCTGCCTAGCCATAAACTCCTGATTGGGTCAGTACCAGACATGTATTCCCTTCCATGGAGCAGACCTCAGATCCAATTAGAGAGCAGTTGGTCACCCCCGTAACAGTCATGCCACCACTACATCTGTGACCACATCCTACATCACTGATCACTTGTGTAGCTCAAACGATCCATTGATCCACTGCTGGTCAAGACTGTTGATCACTTTTTCCCCCCAGCAGCCTCTGTCTTCCTTTTGTAGTCTCTTTTATTTCCTTTGAGGCAGTTTCTTACTGGACTGTAACTCCCCAAGTAGGCTAAACTGGCTAGCTGGCAAGCCCCCAGGGCTCCACGTGTCTTTGCTTCCCCAGCACTGGTATAACAAGTGCACAAGCAGCACACCTGGCTTTGGTTTTTTTTTTTTTTTTTTTTTTTAATGCAGGCACTAGGATGAAACTCAGGTCCTCAAGCTTGCAAGCCAAGCACTTTCCCCACTGATATATCTCCCCAGCCCTAATGGTTCTTCTCGGGCAGTGCTGTCATAATGGAAACTCAGCAACAGTCTTCACAGTTGGCCCATTGGTTATTTCAGAACAGTAATAGCTAGATCGGCCTTGGTAACTGCAGTTCATGCTGAGGAGACGAGTCACTTCCTTCTCTGTTAGTGTGACTACTTAACTCAGTATGTGTTCTTTGAATTCCAGCACCAGGCTATTGACAGAGATTGGATGATGTCAACTGGCAAGGTCATTTTATCTTTCAGGCTATGGACTGTCTCTTCCTATGGCATTATTAGCACATGATGCAAAGACTTTTCATACTTTGTTCACTCTAATCTTTCCATCCACACAACTGTCTTAAATAGGGAGTCATGTGTCCTATTTTAATTAGAATGGTCAAGCATTGCCTCACTGAGTAAGTGACATTTAATTTGAGGATGGAAGGATAGTAGAAGCCAGCAATGAGAAAAAGAGAGCTTCCTCAGTCTAGTGTACTACATGGGCAAAAGGTTCTGTAGTATAAAGAATTATAGGCCGGGCATGGTGGCACACGCCTTTAATCCCAGCACTCGGGAGGCAGAGGTAGGAGGATTGCCGTGAGTTCGAGGCCACCCTGAGACTACAGAGTGAATTCCAGGTCAGCCTGGAACAGAGTGAGACCCTACCTCGAAAAACCAAAAAAAAAAAAAAAAAAGAATTATAGCTAATTCAAAAATATATCAGAGGGGCTGGAGGGATGGCTTAGTGGTTAAGGCATTTGCCTGGAAAGCCAAAGGACCCAGGTTCAATTCCCCAGGACCCATGCTAGCCAGATGCACAAGGGGGCGCATGCGTGTGAAGTTCGTTTGCAGTGGTTGGAGGCCCTGGGGCACCAATTTTCTCTCTTTCTCTCTCCCTCTTTATCTGTCAAATAAATGAATAAATAAACATAAAATATTCTAAAAAATGTATCAGAGACCTTAATGCAAGACATGAAATGTTGAACATGACAGAGGAAAGCAGGTAAACCTGAAGATATGGACACAGGGAAGAGTTTTCTGAAAAGAACTCCGATAGCACAGCAATGATATGAAGAAATGGAATCACCTGAGATTAAAAAGCTTCATTACAGTGAGTATAGAAGTTGTCAATAAAAAATAAAAATTGGGAGACTTAATAGGATGGTATTATATATATGTAAGTAGAAGAACAGATTAATGGGAGTAAAAAGGCCTAAGTGAGGTCAGGGGAAGAGATTGAGTAAAGGAAAGGTAGAAGGAGGGCTAATCAAAATCTAAGAGGATATAAATAAGTCATAGGGAAACCTACTTTTCTGAACAACGGAACACTCAGAAGCAATAGATTGTTAGTATAAAATTTTCAGTGCCAGTAATGGGATATCTTCCAGTGAGTTGTTGGCTAGGGAGGTAACAGATACCCCCAAAACATTATAGGCCATTGCCAAGGCCCTTAGTTTCCCACCAGGAATAGATGGTAAGACCCTATTGCTGAAGACTCCACATACTTGGGCTGCAAGGTCACTGAGAAATCCTGATGGAGCTGAGTTGAAAGCCTCCTCCATGTGGACCAGCTAACAGAAATCTGGAAAAAGCTATGCTGCATGCAGTTCAATGGGAGAGAGAGAAAACACCAGTGAAGACACTCAACAGTGAACACTGCAAGCTTTAAATTTGGCCAGCCAGGCCAAATGAGTCAACGGGTACAATAGTGGCATGCCTGTTATGGAGGAAACCAACTGCTCTCTAATTGGTCTGGAGGCCCACTCCATGGGAGGGAACACATGGGCTAAGCCATTTCCCCAGCCCTCTCTTATTCTTATAAAGCCATTCAGAGTTGCCCATCATGGGAGATCCACCCTCACAAACTCATCTAATTTCAATTATCCCAAAGTCTCTACCTCCACAGACCAGTAACATATATGAATTTATGAATCTGGGAATTACGTTCCTAATATGATTTTTTTTTTTTTCGAGGTAGGGTCTCACTCTAGCTCATGCTGACCTGGAATTCACCATGTAGAGTCTCAGGGTGGCCTTGAACTCACAGCAATCCTCCTACCTCTGTCTCCCGAGTTCTGGGATTAAAGGTGTGTGCCACCAAGCCTGGCTTTTCCTAATATGATAATTTAAGGGGGATATATGCAAACCATGGTACTGGATTATAGAGGAGGAGAAAAGAAAGGTCAGTTTTGGCTTTTAGATCAAAACTGCAGCTGTGGGAGCTGAACTTATCCTTCCAATTATTCCATCCTGAAGGAAGGCTCTCGAACTCCTACAGCGAAAGCTCCATGAATCTCCTCCATGAAGTGACCTGGAGTGTTCCTTGGTGGCATCGCTAGGGGACCTGCAGAGATGCATCACCACACTTGATGAGCCAAGGCCTTGGGAATACAGTCAGCAGCGAGGCTCTGGGTGCCTAGTCCCCGGGGTTGCTCTTCCTGGCAGCCCCCCTCTGGCTGGACATACATAGAACAAGTGGTGATGGGGATGGGTGAATACAGAGGCCTCGACATTTCTGTCCAACCTGGTACAACCCTGATGGACGATCTTGGCCCTGCAGCTGCCTGCCGCATTGGCCAAGGTTTAGCCTACGCTACAGTTTCGTTTCGCTCCTCACTTGCTCCTCCCTCCTCCCTCTTTTCGCTGAGGTTAATCCTTACTAACTCTCTCACCCAAATTTGTCTCAGCATCTGCTTCCAGAGAACCAGCCCTGCAACAAGCTCAGTGCTTAAGGCTCTGTAACTAGGTAAATCTGGGCAAGCGCTTCTCTCTTCTGAACTCCCATTTCCTCATTCGTCACATCAGCGCAGGCGTGATCATGTTTGCCCTGCAGGGTTGTGAGGCTTAGATGAAATAAAGAGTGTGAATCACCTGGCACAGGGCCTGGCATATATTGGTGGATGTATTAGTTTTACTGTTGATTCAATGGGCACGCTCCTATGCTAACACAGTTCTGTGGGGTTTCTGCAGAAGACAGAACTGACTGCTGTCTAACTGTGCCACTGACCCTGAACACGCCAAATTCTTACATAACATACATGGTGAGCCAGGCACCTTCTAAGTGTCTTGGGTCTATGAAATCATTTAACCCACACGATAACCCAACAAAGAAGGTGAAAACTTTCCATTTTACGGATGAAGAAACTTAACACAGAGAAGCTCAAGGACTGGTCTCAGATCTCGGAGACTGGAAGGGAGCCCGTCAGGTGCTGAACCACGGCAACCTGGACCAGCCCTCTGCTCAACTACAGTCTGCTGCCTCACACTCAAACTTCACCTGAGGCAGAATGGAGCAATCCTGCCTCTTCCCTCCACCTGCCTGCGACATCCTTCCAGAACAATCGCTTCTGAACAGGAGAGAGGAAGTGATGGATAAAGATGTCATTTACCTGAAGATGGAATTTCATTCATCCTTTCTGAAACCTGGAGGGAAGCAGAATGCCACACCTCTGCCTCTCTCTGGGCCCGAGGAGTGAACCATGGCAGCCATTCTGGCCAAGGGAGTAATGGCAGGAGTGAGATGTCAGCAATGGTAGCTTCCATGCCAATTTTCTGGTACTTGCAAATAATTAACTCGAGTTTTTTATTTTTCAATGGTCTTTATTTACTTAAATTAACAAAATATAAGTTGCATACCATTTCCAGGTAAACTGTCTTTTCACTGAAGCAGAAAGTAATATTCATAACTTGGGTTGCTATATTACTTGGAGTTTTGGTTTTTAAATAGCAAGCCAGGATTCTGTATTTAAAAAAAAAATCAACATTTGGTGTAATATTGTTCAAATATGTGATGGATTTTAAATGTTACTTGGTTACATTTTGTTCCAGCAAAGCAGACAAGGATCATAATTTAAACACAATGTTAAGATTTTTATTAAATGCCTTAGGGCATGCACACGGAGATTTCTCATACAGCCACTCATACACAGATATACCAGTTGACTCCTGTTGGCTTGGGAAAAATCACCTTCGGCCTCATGGCCAACGGGGGGTTCAAGCTTTTAAGAGAGACCAAAGGAGGAATGAAAAGGCAGCAAGAGGCATCATCATAGGCCTGGATACAAAGAGTAAAAGAACAAGATGCCCTTGGGCTGGTTCACTGGTTGGTTCAAAGGGACAATGATCAAAAGCCTGGGAAACATTTTATCCTGACCTATTTTCAGAGTGCCATCATGTGAAGGTCGTGGCCTGGGTGTGTGGGTGACCTTGACAACTTTAGTCTTTGGTTCTTTAAGAATGGTCCCGGTAGCCCTCTTCAGGCTTGAATCCTGGTTAATCAGTTCATGGGTAAGGCCGGCCAAGCCTTCCCTTTAGCTCTGCGCTCACACACAGTGTCTGGGGAAACTGGTTGCCCACACTGGCATGCTTTGAGTATTAATGGGGAATCATACTAGGGATTATCCTAGGACAGCAGGTATGAACCAGGGTTTCTGGCTCCCCACATATGAAACCCAGACTCTAGCTTTGCCATGCTGTGTTGCCCATCAGCCTAGAACCTACTAAGCCTTTCACACCCAGGGTCACCACTAAACCCAGGCTTGGGGACATACTCCATAGTACACTCCCTGAACCTTTCTTTCTCCCCATCCAAATGAAATTTTACTTAAAATGCTAACATATAAAAGAGGAAACCTGAGCCGCTTTGAGTGAAGTGGGCCTGGGAGCTGGAGGTCTCCTCCCCTGGTGGCACCGAAGGCCCAATAAAGGGGCTTGTGATTCCTCTGACTCCTCAGAACATGACTTAAAAGTCATCATTCTGCTCTATCCTCTCTCCAACTCAACATCGCCTGGTTCCTCAAACATTCCCACAGGATTTGTTTTGGTTGGAAAGGATGAGATTGTATTCTAGATTTTCTTGGCTCCTCCTCTTCCAGCAGCACATTCCTAGAAGCACCCAGAAGTTCCGCACAACGGTGGTTAGGCACGGCTCATAGTAGGTCCTCAATACAAAGCTGTTGAACAAATATGCTTATTGCAGAACCCTACAAGCTGGCAGTGCCAGAAACAACTCTGCCAGTTTCCTAAGCACTTTCATCCAAAGTTCCTATAGGCTATGTTCACAGTGAACCCAATCAGCTGGCCACACTTCAAGAAAGGCATGTTAGGAAAGTGGCATGAGAAGTGGGGGAGAGCCCACCAAAGCCCACAGGTGAATGGTGAAGGCTGGAGGAGGCTCAGGGGGAAGAAGCTTGGCTGACAGGAAGCGTTGTGTCCAGTAGTTGAAGATGGGCCAGATCATCTGAAGGAATGTTCTGGAAGTCTGACAGGAGAGCAAGCAGAGCTCTGCCAGCCACTGCTGACACTCCCAACTGAGAGGCGGTTTTTACACCAACCCTGACACAGTCCCAGCAGGCTCAGTCACGTGTATGCAGCCCCAGTCCTTACGGCTTTCCGTCCCATCCACCCCAGCCCTTGCGGTACACTGCATCACAGTTCAAATATCTGTGCAAACGCAAGAGTCATAGCCCAGCCACGCCTCATTTAACATACTGAATGGTCACAGGCATCATGGAGTACACAACATGTATATCCATACCACCAGTGTGTATGTGCGTGTGCATGCATGCACATGCATGTATCCTCGTGGGGCTCACAGAACAGGTACAAAGGCCCGAGTCTGTGTGATGATTACACAGCTCCTGTCCTCCAACTTGGTGATTTGAACTAAGATCAGAAATATGTGTGGACCAGTGGGTCTTGGGAGCAGTTACTGGGAGATCTGGACACGGGTGGGGGCGAGGCAAGCCCAGTGTTCTTTCTTACCCCTGGCTGTACTTAAGGGTCACTTGGGAGCGGCATACAAACCGGCAGTACTGGGGTCCACTCCAGATAGATTGTCCAGATTGTCAGAACCCCACAGGGTGGGAAGCAAGGCCCTGGCATTGGTGGGTTTTGTTTGGTTGGTTTTATGGGACAGGGTCTCACTCTGTAGCCCAGGCTGACCCGGAAGTCACTATGTATCCCAAGCTGGCCTCAAACTCGATGCACTCCTCCTACCTCAGCTTCCCAAGCATTGGGAACACACGGTGCCTGGCAGCACGGTATTTTTTTTTTTTATTAAGGGTTCTCCTGGCTCTCTTATGTGTTGCCAGCAGTTGAAAACATAGCCCAGGTCTTTCTTGTGGTGATTGGTGTGGGAGTCACAGCTTGTTTCAAGGAGAATTCCCACATCCTATATCTGAGCTCCAACCTGCCGCTGGGGACATGGGGTTAGTCCAAGGAGCCAGGACCCCTGACCATCAGCCAGTCATGCGCAGAATGCTCCAAATGCCCCATCTGATGAAAGAAGCTGATGCAGAGGAAGAGATCCAAGCAGGCACCTAAACACTGCAGGCTACTCATCTACTCCTGGAATGACATCTGACCTCTGCAGCAACCACTTGAGACTATCTTTCCCAACGGTGCACCTCCTGCATCATTCCTAGTATAATTATTATTTAATAAAGGCAATTCTCTATATACAACTACTAATATTCTCATCGATCTGTAAAAATATTGTGACCTCCACAAGTCCAACTAGTTCTTAATAAGGTTGCACATGAAGCACCAGTTTTACAACTAGAAAGACATTTACCGTATATTGCATGATGGTCAAAGGAAACCACGATTTCTAAAAGCACCTCAGGGTCAGCTTACAATTAAGTACTGTAGAGAAATATGCAGTTTATTATGGGGGTGACGCGTAAAATGACACTGAAGAGACCCTGCATGTGTGTTAAGAGTATTAAGGGCCCGAGGAATAACCTGAGAAGCATTTACATTACCTGCACATTTAGTCAGCTATTTGTAAAGATTGGCACCGCTCTCCAGTTCCCAGCAAATGACAGTTCATGCAGAAAGCTATATTTGAACTGCCTACTTCTCATTTTCCAAATGTAATTTTAAAACGGTCCACTTAGATACCCAAAAGCACTGCTTGTTTTTCCATTTTCCTCTCCAGTAATTCTTTTAAACTCTCATCTCTGTGCTTGAAGCATAAGTAATCAGAAAAAGAGGGGCCCCTGCGGCTGCTCTGAAAAAACCCAAGGCCGAGATGTTCCTCTCCAGGGACACAGTGCATCTCCGGGGCTCCCTCTGCTCCCAAGCGGTCCTTGCCCCGTTCTTCCCGCGGCTGCTCCTCTTTCGGAGCATCCTCCTGCTTCTCCTCCTTGCAGACTTCCTCCAGCCCCTGGGGGCGCTGCTCTGGTTTGGTGGACAGATCCTGGGGCGCACAAAGCTGCTGACTCTCAGGGGCCAGGCCAGGGCTGTAGGGTTCCACCTCGTAGCAGTTCTCCTCCTCCTCCTCCTCTTGGCAGGGGCTGCCCGGAGTGCTCTCCCCATCCGACTGGAACCCTGGTCCCTTCCCACCATGCTTCTGGGAGAGGTCGAAAGGTTCCTCCTGTTCCAGGCTGTGCAGGAGCCCCACCGTCTGCGTCAGGGCCATTCTCCCCCTTCCCAGACCTGCATGGGAGAGAATTCAGGCACTCAGGGAAAAGCAGTGGAAAAATGGCCTGGGGTAGGGTGCCCAGGATCCTTTAAGTATCCTGACTGTCTGTTAAAAATTTTTATTTATTTCTGAAGAGAGAAGAGAAAGAGAAAGGGAAAGAGTATATGAGTATGGGCCTACAAGGGCCTCTTTCCACTGCAAATGAACTCCAGATACATGTGCCCCTTTGTGCATCTGGCTTTAAATGGGTACTGGGGAATCAAATCAGGACCAGCAGGTTTTATGAGTAAGTGCCTTTAACCACTGAGCCATTTTTCCAGCCCCTGACTGTCCATTTCAAAATAAAAGGGCAGAGCTGGGTGTGGTGGTGCATGCTTTTCAATCTCAGCACTGAGGAAGGAGGATTTCCCTGAGTTCAAGGAAGAGCCTCCATCTACAGAGTGAGTTTCAGGTCCTCTTAGGCTAAGTCAGACCCTACCTTGAAAAGAATCCAAAAAAAAATAAAATAATGAAATAAAATAAAATAAAATAAAATAAAATAAAATAAAATAAAATGGGCAACATGGGCAAGGCCTTATCACACACAGACAGTGCCTGAATCCATATAACCCTTGAGGGTGGATTTGGCAACTTGCACCAAAACTAAGCTTTAAACTTAGCAATGTCTCTACTGAGAATTCAAGTTATGGAAAATAAAAATTTAAAAGGAGGCAAGAAAACAGAATATGTGTAAAGATGCTGATCACAGTTTTTTTTTATTATAGTGAAACTATGGAAACAATTTAGGAGTTTAAATTTTGAATAAACACATAATGGTACATGCAAAAAGTGAACTATGTGTGGGTGATATAGATCATAAATGTATATTTTAAATAATGTCAAGTTTGTGATATATTACCTAAGATCTCTATCATATAGAATATAGATTTATAGTGCAGGCCCAATACTCTCATTCTCTCTCTCTTCTTCCCTCCCTTCCTCTCTTTTTCCTCTCGTGAAAATGTATGGATGTCGGCACAAATCCCCAAGCTGATCAGCTCTGAGGTGATTTCTCTTCAAGTCTCAAGTATTTTTTTTAACCTTTTTATAGTTGACATATACTTTATGAATTAAAAAAAACAAAGATATTTCATCTTAAAAATAAAACAAAAAACAATTCCACTTGGAGCCAAGGAGGCCACGACAAGCCAGTGGTTCTCATGCATAGATGGACAGGTAGCTCTCTGTCGAGTTCACTCGGTCCTTGTGCCTGACCACAGAGGTCTCTGTGCTGGACACAGGGACCTAAAAGGGTCTCAGTTTTGGTTTCAGTTTGAAGACCCAGAAGGATGGCATTAGCAGTGGCCCCTGGGCACGGTGAGTAGTTCATTCCATTCCATCTTTAAGGCCTTTACCTTGATCAGCCTGGTGAGGCAAGAGAAGAAACAGGAAGGAAGGAGCCCAGGACACAGCCCAAGCGAGCCTGGAGTAAGAGTACAGCAAGGAGTGGCAGGGCTCCTGAAGCAGCTTTGCCAGATGCCTGTGACTTTAATCTTGTCAGGGGACAAGGAAGATCTTTTTCATCTTTATTTTATTTCATTTCATTTTGGTTTCTTGAGGTAGGGTCTCACTCTAGCCCAGGCTGACCTGGAATTCACTCTAGTCTCAGGGTTGCCTGGAACTCATAGCAATCCTCCTACCTCTGCCTCCCGAGTGCTTGGATTAAAGGTGTGTGCCACCATGCGCAGCCTTTTTCATCTTTTAATTTTTTTGTTTATTTTTTATTTATTTTATTTGAGAGCAACAGGCAGACAGAGAAAGAGGCAAAAAGAAAGAGAGAATGGGCGCACCAGGGCCTCCAGCCATTGCAAACGAACTCCAGATGCATGCGCCACCTTATGCATCTGGCTTACACGGGTCCTGGGGAATTGAGCCTCGAACTGGGGTCCTTAGGCTTCACAGGCAGGCACTTAACTGCTTAGCCATCTCTCCAGGCCCTTTTTTCATCTTTTTAATGATTTTTTTAGCCATTAAAAATTGACAATAAAAAGGTCACTACCACTTATAAGTGAAGACAACATTGTTAAATATCTGTTAAGGGCTGGAGAGATGGATTAGCAGTTCAAGTGCTTGCCTGCAAAGCCTAATGACCCATGTTTGACCCTTCAGACCCCACATGAGCCAAACCCACAAAGTGACGTAAGTGTGCAAGGTCGCACATGCACACAAGGTGGTACATGTGTCTGGAGTTTAATTATAGTGGCTGGAGGCCCTGGTGCACCAATTCTCTCTCTCTCTCTCTCTCTCTCTCATTAAAAAAAAAAAAAGCCAGCCTGTTGGGCTTGCCTCAGAAAAAAATTGGGCTGGA
Organism: Orientallactaga sibirica; assembly: GCA_036365145.1. NCBI lineage: Eukaryota > Metazoa > Chordata > Mammalia > Rodentia > Dipodidae > Orientallactaga > Orientallactaga sibirica. The sequence goes on along the minus strand of JAEOAD010000007.1, from coordinate 21,869,325 downwards.
GGGATGGCTTAGTGATTAAGGCATTTGCTTGCAAAGCCAAAGGACCCAGGTTCGATTCCCCACGACCCACGTTAGCCAGATGCACAAGGGGGCGCACAAGTCTGGAGTTCGTTTGCAGTGGCTGGGGGCCCTGGCACACCCAATCTCCTCTCTCTGTCAAATAAATTAATTAATTTAATTTAATTTAAAAAATCTGTTACATTTTTTTCAAAGCAACCTCTGCTCTATAGTGGTGCTCTTTTTCCCCCTCAGATGACAGAGCCCTTTGGTGCCTGTTAGGGTACAAGAGCATCAGTGTGGGGCAAGTCTTGGGAACCAGATCAGGTTTTCAGATAGGGGCACTTCTAGTTGTCTGGGTTGTCTCCCACCACAATGATGGGGCAAACTTGATGTCTTCTGGAAAAATACAGACCTTGCTTAGGAAGAGGCCATGTAGAGATTCAGTAAATAATGTGAGAGAAAAAGTCTTTTCAAGGAAAAAAATTTCTCTCTTCCGCTCCTCAAAACCCCAATGCTACGCTTGTTTTCCTTCAGACATGCATCATACTTATGAAATTGTGCACCCATCAATCTCACCTTGCAAGCAGTAAATACTAACAAATCGCCCATGTTTCTGCCTGGGGTGGTGAGTATACAGGCATGAATCAGAAACTCCCTAGTTGGAATGCTAGTTCTCTGCCTTTAGATTTCGTTTGTCTCAGCAGGTGACGTGACACCTGTAAGCCTTGATTGGCTTGAACATGAAATAAGAACACAGGCTCTCTCCTGAACTTGGAGGAGGGTGAGAATGCCACTAAAATGTCTCTGCCACACTCAGACCAAAGGGCCCAGGTGGCCTCACTCCCTCTGCTCTGCCACCGTGCTGATCACGAAGCTGGCCAGGGGGGCATTCATTGCCTGGTTACTGAAGGACTGCTTGATCACGTGACTAAGGAGCCTGCAGCATTCAAGGGACCGGAAACAAACTCTTCACGGCTAAGGGACTGGGACTGAGGAGGTAAAGGAGACGAGAACTTTTTATTAATTTAGTTATGACTTAGTGAGAGAGACAGAAACCCCTTTTTGCTTAGGGGCCTGTCGCAACAGGAAAACTGTCCATGAGTGAACAAGAAGAGGGGACCAAGCCTGCTACAGACATATTTCTGTTGACAGATCCATTTCTTTTAAAGGAAAGAAAAATTATGCAGTCTCTAACGGCGATGGGAAGTGGATATGATAACGACGGAATCAGAAGTTCAAATGGAGAGATGGCTTAGTGGTTAAGGCATTTGCCTGTGAAGCCAAAGGACCCTGGTTCGATTCCCCAGCACCCACGTAAGCCAGATGAACAAGGGGTACATGTGTCTGGAGTTCTTTTGCAGTGGCCGGAGTGCCCATTCTCTCTGTCTGTCTCTTTTCTTTCTCTCCCTCTATTTTTCTCTCTGCTTGCAAATAAATAAATAAAATTTTAAAAAGAAAAGAAAAAAAAAGAAAAAAGAAGTTCAAATTCGGACTCTGCCCCTTTTCAGCCAAAACAACTTTGGAAGCCTTGGTTTCCTCACCTTTAAAGTAGACTTAACGGGCTGGAGAGATGGCTTAGCAGTTAAGACACTTGTCTATGGAGCCTAAAGACCCAGGTTTGATTCCCCAGTACCCATGTAAGCCGAATACATAAGGTGGCACATGCATCTGGAGCTTTTTTGCAGTGGCTGGAGGCCCTGGTACACCCGTTTTCTCTCTATAGCTGCCTTTTCCTCTCTGTCTCTCTCAAATGAATGAATGAAAGCTATTTAAAAAAGAAAACAGGGACAGGTGTGGTGACACATGCTTTTAATCCCAGCAGTTGGGAGGTAGAGGTAGGAGGATCACTGTGAGTTCGAGGCCAACCTAAGACTACATAGTGAATTCAAGGTCAACTTGAGCTAGAGTGAGACCCTACCCTGAAAAACAAAAAACAAACAAAAAAAAAAAAAAAAAAAAAAGAAGAAGAAAAGAAAAGAAAAAAGAATAGGCTTAATAGAAACTCTCAATCTGGGAGTAGTTGTGAAGATATAAGGAGATAAGGCACCCCATGAAGTATCTGGACAAAGTAAGTGACAACAGTGCCCAATGGCACCCTTCCTAAGTCCCAAGTTTACCTCTTCTTTTTTTACTCATGCCTGCTCCCATTGCTCCAGTGTGGTCTTGAAAATTGTATCCCCTTGTTCGACAAGAAGAATCTCTAGAAACAGTGCCCTGTGGAAGTGCATCGCTCACAGTTGTGCAGTAGACACTGTGTGCAGTAGACAGGGGTTCCCTGTCAGGGCCAAGTGGGTACCTTGAGAGTGAAGGCCTCGCTCCATCACTCCGTGCTTGACCTTCATGTGGCGCGTCAGGTTTCCCTTCAGGGTGAACTTGCTGGGGCAGTAGAGGCACTTGAAGGGCTTGCTGTCTGAGTGCAGGTGCATGTGGCCCATAAGGTTGTGCATCCGGTTGAATTCCTTTCCACACAGCTGTTGAGACAGAGACGAGAGCACAATGACCTTGCAAGGGAGAAGCGGCATTCGAGCCAATGAGGGACCAACCTGCCGTGGCCACATCTGCTTCTGCTCTTGGTTGGCTCTTGTCACAAGGAAAATGTTCCCCTGGAAGTCAGGGAGGGACTGGAGGCTACTCAGGCTCAGAGGTAGGATGGATTTGTGATAACCAAAAGTGTCCAGGGACCTTTAAACTCAAGACCCAAATCACAAAGTTTCTAAGGCCTTTTCTTTTTTTGCATGTGTGTGTGTGTATATGGAGGGTGTGTCTGTTTGTTCTCATGCATATGTGTGCCCATGGATGCTCATGCGTGTGGAGGCCAAAGGTTGGTGTCATTTGTCTTCCTCAATCACTCTCCACCTTCTATTTTGAGACACGGTCTCAAATCTATTTGGCTTAAGACCACCTAGCCAACAATAAGACCTGGGAAGTCTCCTGTCTCCACCCCCACCCCAGAGCTTTTTCAATAGTAAGGATGCGAGTGCATAGTCAATAATCATAAGCTGCTTTAAAAAATGAAAGATAGGGGCTGAAGAGATGGCTCAGCAGTTAAGGCACTTGCCTATAAAAGCCTAATGACCCGGGGCTCAACTCCCCAATACCCACGTAAAGCCAGATGCACAAAGTGGCACATGGAGTTCATTTGCTGCGGCTTGAGAGCCTGGAACACCCATTCCCTTTCTCTCATTCATTCTCTCTCTCTCTCTATTACCTTGCAAATAAATAAATAAATAAATAAATAAAAAAAATATTAAAAAATGAAGACCACTGTTCTAAATATGCCAATGAATATCTTGTTTGATCCTCACATTGGTCCTATTAGGTGGTATTGCTATCATCTCTATTTTACAGCTAGGCAAACTAAAGGCTTAAGTTACTTGACCAAGGCTCATAGCTAGTGGGAGCTGCAATTTGGAATAAAAACTCAGACCACTGGACATCAGAAGCCACAAAGCCAACCACTACCACTTGATGCTATGCCCCTGCCCCCAACACACACACGGCAACAGAACTCTTCTGTGACATCTCCCAGATCATGTGTTTCTAAGTTTTAATTTACAAGTCACTGGGATGAATTTCAGAGTTAAACAAGGAGAAATCAGAGAGGAGTGTGTCTTTTTTTTTTTTTTTTTTTTTTCTGGATAGAGATTTGAAGCAGTGAAATATTATCTCAGATATACAAAAAATAAACATGTTTTACTCATTTAATTTTCATTCCTTTTCTCTATTTCCATCACACTTCTTCCTTAAGAAGCAGGACACTGTGCTTCCATGCTGGCAGAGATTCATCCTTTAGTTATTACCTGAGGACACTGGGATGTTAGAAGTTGGAATGGCTAGAAAAGGCTTTTTTGTTTTGTGTTGGTTTGGTTTGGTTTTTCAAAGTAGGGTCTCACTCTGGCCCAGGCTGACCTGGCATTAAGTATGTAGTCTCAGGGTGGCCTCAAACTCACGGCGATCCTCCTACCTCTGCCTCCCGAGTGCTGGGATTAAAGGGGTGCGCCACCACACCCAGTGATTGAAAAGGCTTTTTAAAACAGATGGATTTTAACCTTAGCTTGAAGAAGTGTTTCATGCATCTTGTTCTTTAAAATAATTTTATTTATTTATTTGTAAGCAGAGAAAGAGAGGATGAGAATGGCCACACCAGGGTATAGAGCCACTGACAGCAAATTGGACACATGTGCCACTTTGTGCATCTGGCTTTATGTGGGCACTGGGGAATCAAACCCAAGCCTCCAGGCTTTGCAAGCAAGTACCTTGAACTACTTAGCTATCTCTCCAGCCTGTCTTTTGTTTTGGATTTGAACACAAGGATAAAGTCTCTTCATTAAATTTTTATTTTTTTTTTAACATTTTATTTATTTAACAGAGGAGAGAGAGAGAGAGAGAGAGAATGGGCGTGCCAGGGTCTCCAGCCACTGCAAATGAACTCCAGATGTATGTGCCCCCTTGTGCATGCATCTGGCTAATGTGGGTCCTGGGGAATCGAACCTGGGTCCTTTGGCTTTGCAGGCAAACGCCTTAACCACTAAGCCATCCCTCCAGCCCTTCATTAAATATTTTCAGACATATCAGCCAATCTTCTATCACAGGCAAAGACGTTTGTACTACTGGGATCAGGGTTAACTGCTTGTGGCTGTCATACTTGCTGGGGCTCGGTGTCAGGGAAGATTCTGCAATTGCCTGATCCAAGGTCCTACCTCTCAACTGCCCCTCCTCCTCAAGTCTACACTCAGGCGTGATCATCATCTGGGCGTCTCCCAGGCTCTTTTTCAGTCTCTAGCCAACTTCCTTTTATGACCCTTGAAGACAGTCTAATAAATTGTTTTACTCTAAAGTTTTTTATTTTTTTCTGGCTCAATGAGTTCAATACTAAACTTCTTGAGACATTTTAGTGGTACTTGAGGACACTGAACGTGAAAGGATACTGTCTCCTATTGTCAAGACCAATGGCTGGAGGGAAAGCCCATGCATTGTGTACTATGACTGGCAACTATATTACGTGTGATTGGTAAAGGAGACTGGCCGTTGGGCTGCTGGTGAGATGTAATTTTTCTATATTAGAATTATTCTGCATGACTCATGATAGCTTACTGGGTGTGCCAATGGAGAGCTTCTTCTGGGCTAAGTGGAGGGTATGTTAACTCTAAAAGGTGTTGGGGGGGGGCTCTCAAAAATGTCCCAGGTTGGGGCTGGAGAGATGGCTTAGCAGTTAAGTCACTTGCCTGCAAAGCCAAAGGACACAGGTTCAATTCCCCAGTACCCATGTAAGCCAGATGCACAAGGGGGCGCATGCATCGGGAGCTTGTTTGCAGTGGCTGGAGGCCCTGGTGTGCCCATTCTCTCTCTGTCTATCTCCTCTCTCTTTCTCTGCTTACAAATAAATAAATAAATAAAATAAAAAACTTTTTAAAAAAATGTCCCAGGTAGTCTTCAGCATAAGACTCACCCCCGTTTTCTTTGAAACCAACCTCAGTGTCAAGTTCAGGGACACATTTGTAGGACACTCGATGCATAGCTAAACACTAGGTTGGAAGAGTATATATATATAAGCAAGCCAAGACACCCCATGAGGAATTCTGAAGAGGAGCCATTGCCAGCCAGTTATCTTCCGCTCCCCAGTAACCTATACACACTACTTTGCAAGCTAAAACCCTCACTGACGGGATGGGGCCACGTGACTCAGGACCCAGGACTTCTGCCCCATTCCATCTCGGAAGGGCTTCCTCGGCTTCCTCCTGTAGGCCCACGGCCCCCCTCTGTCCAGTTCTGTCGTCCCTATCCAGAACACACGGCCTCGTCATCTTTCCCAGAAGATGTATCCTCACAGGACAACGCACAAGTGTGGAGAGAGAGAGTTTATGTCTCTAAAAGCCAAAGAGAGACCTCTCAGAAAGAGGCTGGGAACAATTAATGATGGGTCCAGGGTGAAGTCTGGGATTTTAGCTCCAAGCAGTCTGCACTTGTGGAGGGGAGTTAGACTAGAAGGGAAAAGAATGGCTGAGAGGAAGCAGCAAAACTCTCTATTTTCCTCTCTGGGAAAAAGCAGCTATTAAAGTAAAGGGCTTCTCTTTATCATGAGTTGTAAACCCGAGTAAGAGCTTGACCATGCCACTGCTAGAATCATTTCCTACCAAGGTCTGCAAAGTTGAAAATCAGGGGTTGTTGGGGCAGGCACCAATGGGGTGCTGGAGACCTGGTGTCTGTCTCCACTGGGCACCTCTACCAGGGTGGCTTCTGCTTCCACACGCTCAGTGTGCCTCTCACCTTCAAGCCAGCATCTCTACCACTCACCTCTGAAGAGGGAAGTGGGGCCTCAGAATTCAATATAAGAATGAGAACAAGCCGGGTATGGGGGTGCATGCCTTTAATCCCGGCACTCAGGAGGCTGAGATAGGAAGATCGCTGTGAGTTCAAGGCTAGTCTGAGACTTGTATAGTGAATTCCAGGTAAGCCTGGGCTAGAGTGAGACCTTACTTTGAAAGAAAAAAAAAAAGAATGAAAACAAATGTTTGGATCCATCCTTTGAAAATGGGCTGTATGGATCATTAGATTTTGAGAAAATAGAGAGGTGACAGAGACAACCCAGAGCACAGAGAACTGGCTCTGTGTCCTCTTTTATGAAATATTAATATTGGTCTGGAGAGATGGCTTAGTGGTTAAAGAGCTTGCCTGCAAAGCCTAAGGACCCGTTTGACTTCTCAGTACCCACAAAAACCAGATGCCACAAGGTGGTGCAAGCAACTGGAGTTATTTGCACTGGCTAGAGGCCCTGGTACACCCATTCTCTCTCTCTCTTTCTCACTCTCTCTCAAATAAATAAAGTATTAAACAATGTCTTAACCAAATTAAGAGGACCAAATGAGATAATTGGTGTAAAATTCTTGGCAAACAGTAAAAACTCAACAGATACTAGTTTTGATTACTGTCATCATGGAATGCTTAGTAGACTCTGGCATTCCAGAAATAGAGAGATCTTTGAAGATGAGGGTGCTATCCTTTTAAACCAAATGATTTGGAGCAAACATCAAAGGAAGTACCGATGAGGAATACCAGCTCTGCCAGGTGACCTGGGGCCCAATAGAAACCCAGCCCAGGATATGTGATGGCAAGTGGAGAGTCGCTGTCAAACACAGGTTTTTGGGGAGAGCCCACATCTGGCTCCTCAGGCCTCAGGCCACCCTTGAACCAGCTGGCACGTGTCCCTGACCTGGCCTCCTGGTGCCCTTTCTCACCTAGGTCCTTGTTTCCCATGAGCCCCTGCAGCAATGCTGACAGTAAACAGCCACCACAGAGAGGTCACACAAATGGGCAGAGACAGGGTGATGGCAGTGGCAGCCACTTGGCTGAGACCAGATGCCCAGAAGGCCAAGCAACCCTGGACCTCACTCCAGCTGCCTGAGGTGAACTTCAGAGCTGAGATGCCCCAGGAAGCCGTGTTTTCCTATCGGGGAAGAAAGGTCAAAGAGCTTGCAGCCAGTCCAAGAGAGTGTGGCCTCTGCTCAGCTGCCCTTCCCTTGCATTCTTCCCTCTCTGTGTGTCTCTTCTTTAATAAGAAGAGTGTTCCTTTCCTCAAAGGGACAGGGAGGGAGGGAGGGAAAGAGAGAGACTATAAACTGTCCAAAAGGACCGTGAGAAAACAGGAAGCTTTGAAAAGTACAAGAGAAAGCAAGATGAAATCTATTTGCAGGCGGGCCCCTGGGGACATGTGAGGCATTGTTAAGCAGGCAGTTCATACAGCTATATCCTTCCTTCTGCCGAGGAGGAGGGCTTTGCTGCCAAAAGGCTGCTATCTGGTCACTTGCCTTAACTCCCTCCATGCCAGCCTGAAAACCCTGACCCCAGGCACCCCAGGCAAAATGCCCCATCCGGTTTCCCTTCTTTCGGAGCATCAAAGACCCGAGAGCCAGTTTGGCAGTGAGGGTGAAAGCCCTTTGCAAGGAGACCCCTCATCCCTTCTTCTAGAAGGGTGATCCTCCACAGCCTTCAACCCTCTCCGGCAGAAAAGGCTGCAGGTGACCTGGTGATTCATAACTTAGGCAGCTTCTGGCTTCACCCAACTCAAAAGAGAATTTGTCCCGGAAATTCTGGATGGCGGCTTTTCCTGGACAGGTTTTCCAAAGACAGCAGCTGGTTCTTTGCTGTTGTGGACCGTGGCCACTGCGAGGATAGTATCCAAATGGAGGCCTGCGTGCTTACGCAGAATGTGGGAAGCGTATTTCTGAAACATGGCCCTGACTCTGCAGGCTGGGTCTCTGGACAAGCTCCAGCTGGCTCCAAGGCACAAGGAGTCCAGAAGTAGCGCCAATAGCAAGAGTCCAGAAGGGCGGTAATTTTTTTTTTTTTTAATATAAGAAAGAAACATAGAATGGAAACCTTTCCTCTCCTCTAATTTTCCATCCTATTGTTAATGCTGAATCCCACAGGCCGTAGGCATTTCTGCTTACGGAGGACAGCTGTTTCCACTAAAACTAATTCATGGTGTAGGGAGGCAGGATTTATGTCGGGAGCAGATTTTCATGGTGAGAATCCAAAGAAAGTCGAAGCTGTCACTAAAAGAATCTTTCCTGTTGCAGGTTTTTGGGCAAAGGAGACAGAGTTAACATTTGGGATGTGGCCACAGTATGGCCTGGCACTTTTTTTGCAGCATGTCAATCATGGGAGGAGAATGACTCTTCCTTGTTACCACCATCAGACTTAGGGTTAGCTCTGTGGGTCTGTTCCCCAATAAAACCATGTGGCTGGCCAGCCATTCGTCTCAGTTGGTTACAAATCACGTAACCATGGGCAAATGGCCTCCATCCCCACCGTGACCTTCCTCCAGAGCCAGAGTTCCAAACACCCAGGACAATGTGGGCGGGAAGCAAGGCTTGCAGGACACCCTTTCACCATGGCCATCCTACAGTTTCTGTGCACCTGAAGGAACTTAAGTGATTGTAAATGCATCTGTGCCCTGAAGGTCTCTTGCAATGAAGGGGATGGTAACAACAGAGCAGCAACAGTGACACTCTGCAGGGAGGGAGAGGAAAACGGGGAGAGAAAGAAGCTGGCAGAATGTTTCTGGTCCTTTCAGAGAGAAAGAGGGCAGGTCCTTTTAAGAGAAAGTGACTGGCGTCTACAATGTTGTTTCAGAAATGTCTAAGAATGGAGACGGGTTACCTGAGCTTGGCAAAAGTGCCTTTTATTGGGGGTGGGGAGATGGAGTGGGTCAAGTGCTTGCTGAATAAACGTGAGAACCTGGGTTGGGGTTTCCAGCGCCCGTGTAAGACACAAGGCATGGTGACATGCATCTATCATGCCAGCGCTGGGTGGACAGACATAGGAGCATCCCTAGGGCGTTGGGCTAGATTGTCGTCATGAGAGATCCTATCTTATAAAAAAAAATAAGTTCATCCAACATGCATACAATAAATTTCCCTTATCTTCCAATTGTTGTTTCATAACAGATAATGCTCTCTAGGTAGCCTCTTTGCCTATGACTTGACTTCCTGAAAGGATGTGCCCGCCAGGGACAAGTGATCTTTGAAGATGACTGGTCCAATTCCTGTATCCGTTGTGAAATATAAACTGCACATCTCTTCAAAGCTGGCATTCCATTTTATAGATCCTGTCTGTCTTACGGGATCTGCTGGTGTAAGCAGGGTATTCAGAGCTTAACCAACCCTTAGGGAAAAAAATAGAAGGTGTTTCTGAACCATAAAGCTGGCCACCCCATGCCCTTGGAACCATGTTACTAGACTGAGGGAGGACACACTTGTCTATGAATGGAAACCAAAAACATCCAGCTAGACTGGCTCACTGAATCACTAGGCCCAGACCACACTGTTCTATGCCGTTTTCTGTGCGCTGGTACCACAGAGAACTTTCTAGATCTCTAGGTACTACCTGGCCTAAGAGATTCTTCAGGCTTTTGAGGGGAGACAAACAGAACTGTTTCAGCACCCAAACCCCACACTACCTGTACCGATTGTGCCCCCCCCCCCGTTTGAGTGGTATTTTCTGCCTGCTTGTACCTCTACAGCGAGCGACACAAGAGTAGATGAGGGGCAGGTGGCTGGACCAGACAGCTGTGGGTTTCTTCAGGGAAGCTGAGCGGTGGCATAACACAGGGAATGAAGGGAGAAGGGCAGGAGGCCTTCCCGTGCCTCCCCTCTAGACCTCTGAGGAGGCAACGGCTGTGAAAGGGTGAAGCACCCACAGGCTCAATGGAGCGGAAGGAAAATTACAGAAGTGTCTGACATGACAAAGAAGAGGTGTGTTGTGGAATCCAGTGATGACTCCACTGGTGTTCAGCATGGGCTGCCTGCTCCCTGTCCCCCATCAAAGAGGGTCTTGGGTTTCATTTAATGCTCTGCTTCCACTGACAAGCCTCTGCATTCCTGTTTTGCACTGACTGGGCCCTGAAAATGATGCGCCCACCTTGCCTGCTGCTTCCTCCCCTTTAGCCCGCCTGACTCAAGATGGACCTAAACTGACTTTCAAAGCACTGGGAACCTGGAGGAAAGGAGGGGGAAACAGAAGTGGGTGGCAGGAAAAGGGCTGTGTGTGTGTTGGGGGGGAGGCCCCCTCTCCCTCCTCCAGACAATGCCCACACAGCCTAGGGAAGCTCTGGTTCCTGACCCCTCACCCCGTCGAGGAGTTGCCAACACAGGAAAGAAGTTAACTTCACAGGGGGTTCCTTCAAGTCGGAGCCATGCTGTTGTGGGATGAAAGCAATGACTGCCCCTGGAAGGAGGGAACCCAATTTCATGGTTTTGGACCCACAAAGTGTGTCACCCACACCCCAGCATACAGAGTATAACAGGAAAGGGGGAAGTGGCACTGATGTCTGACTGTGATATTTCCCTCTTTTCTGGGCTGGGAAAAGTCTCTTCGTGATTGAAATGACAACCTTCCCCACAGTCCTCAGACAACCGAGTAACACTCCAGCTGCTTTTAGAGGCTGAGAGGGAAGCGGTGCTGGGGTGGGGGTGGGGCAGCCTCTGCCAGCCACGCCCCTGCGGATGAGTACCACTCAGGATCTCCAGCTTTTACAGATTTCTGCCTTGAACCTTTTTTCAGCTAATAAAATAAAGATTTGGGCTGGAGAGATGGCATAGTGATTAAGGCACTTGCCTGCCAAGTCAAAGGACCCAGGTTCAATTCCCTAGTACACATATAAAGCCAGATGCACAAGGGGGTGCATGCATCTGGAGTTTGTTTACAGTGGCTAAAAGCCCTGGCATACCCATTCTCTCCCTCCCTTTCCCTTCCTTCTCCTCTCTCTCTCTCTCAAATAAATAAATAAAATATATTTAAAAAAAGAAAAAAATCCAACAGAGCTGCCCAGTCCCTGTGCCATATGGCACTTAGGAAAAAAGCAAGCACTCTAGGTGACTGGGCCCACAGTTATTCCTCGGCCCAGGCAAGCATGGTTGAGGTCCTCGGCCGGGCTCGTCTTGGAATTCCTCTCCTCCTCCTCCTTCTTGGTTATTTAGAATATTTGGACTGGCATGTCCTAACAGTGCACAATGGTGAGGTCTAGTGTGATACCGGGATTCATGTACTCAATGTGGGTTCCCATCAGGGTGAAGAGGGTATCTATCTATCTATCTATCACTTAACACACTTTTCCTTTCTTCACGTTGGGAACAATCAAAATCCTTGCTTTGAAGCCGGGCGTGGTGGCGCACGCCTTTCATCCCAGCACTCGGGAGGCAGAGGTAGGAGGATCGCCGTGAGTTCGAGGCCACACTGAGACTACAGAGTGAATTCCAGGTCAGCCTGGGCTAGAGTGAGACCCTACCTTGAAAACCAAAAACGAAAACAAAAACAACAACAACAACAACAACAACAACAACAACAACAAAAAAAAACCCCTTGCTTTGGGCTACTTTAAACATGCATTCTTCTCACCTCATCACTCTGCTCTGCTCTGCTATGGAATAATTCTCCCATTTAACTCTATTCCTGAACCTCTCATTGACATTCTCCCTCCTTGGCTTCCCATCCTCTGATAACCATTGTTCTATTCTCTGCTTCTATAGGATCAACTCATCTGACTTCTACATGTGGGTGAAACCGTGCGGTATTTTCTCCACGTGCCTGCTCTATTTCACGTCACGTAGTGGCTTCCGTCCATGTTTCCCACCGATACCCACCGTGAGCTCATTCTTTTCATGACGGCGCAGTGTTCGTTCCCTGCACACACAGTACCATGCTTTCTGCATCCATTCATCCTCTGGTGGATGTCTAGGTTCAGTCCATAACTTGGTAATCACGGATATTGCTGGGCTGATCACATGAACCGGCAACCCCACCAGGGACTCTCCACCCAAAGGAAAGGGCACAGCACACCACGGGCCTCTCTGGGGTATAATGTTCAGCCATGTGTCAAGAGGGAGGGAAAGGGGCTGGAGGGATAGCTTAGCAATTAAGGCATTTGCCTGCAAAGCCAAAGGACCCAGGTTTGATTCCCCAGGACCCACGTTAGCCAGATGCATAAAGGGGTGCATGTGTCTGGAGTTTGTTTGCTGTGGCTGGAGGCCCTGGAGCGCACATTCTCTCTCTCTCTCCCCCTCTTTCTCTGTCAAATAAATAAATAAATAAATAAAAATTTTAAAATATTTTTTAAAAAACTTAAAAAAAAGAGGGAGGGAAGGAAGGTAGGTATTAGGTGTGCTGGGTTGATTTTTCTGATTCCCTTTTCTCTTTTTAAATTAATATATATTTTTTATAATTTTTAAAAAATTTTATTTATTTACTTGAGAGTGACAGACAGAGAGAAAGAGGCAGAGAGAGAGAGAGAGAATGGGCACACCAGGGCCTCCAGCCACTGCAAAGGAACTCCAGATGCATGTGCTACCTTGTGATTCTGGCTTACGTGGGTACTGGGGAATTGAGCCTTGAACTGGGGTCCCTAGACTTCACAGGCAAACGCTTAAGCACTAAGCCATCTCTCTGGCCCCTTATTAATATATTTTATTCATTTGAGAGAGAGAAAGAAGCAAGGAGAGAGAGAGAGAGAATGGGCATACCAGGGTCTCCAGCCACTGCAAATGAACCCCAGATGCATGCACCCTCTTGTGCATCTGGCTTACGTGGATCCTGGAGAATGGAACCAGGGTCCTTTGGCTTTATAGGCAAATGCCTTAACTGCTAAGCCATCTTTCCAGCCCTGGTTTCCTTTTCTGTTCTACTCACTGGTCTGTAAGGGGAACAAGGCCACATCCGGTATTTTTCACCTTAGAACAATTCTTTTTGTCACCTTTAGTCTCTACCAAGCCACGCTCCAATAGGCCTTCCCTGACTGTCTGCCTCTCCCCCACAGGCACTAATGCCACAGTGGCACAAACAAGGCAGGCTTTTGGGAGGCCAACCAAGGACTGCAGAGAGCATACATATGGTGGAAAGAGGGACACAGTGAAAGATACGTCTTGGTCATGGATCTAGTCTGAGCCTCTAAAGAAACAATAGAGTGTTCCTGGGGGTTCTTGCCTGTCAGTCGTTTGCACAGCCCTTGAGTCCTCCCTTTCTTCTCACCTTGCATTTGAAAGGCTTCACGTCGGAGTGAACGATCATGTGCGCCTTGAGGGTCTGCTTCTGCACAAAGCTCTTGTAGCACAGGTGACACTGGTAGGCACGGATATTGGTGTGGATGAGCACGTGCCTCTTCATGTTGGCCAGCAGGGTGAACTCCCGGCCACAAATCCCACATTTGTGCTCCTTCACACCCTGTGGAAAGGCAAGATTCAAAAACTTTAGAGCTGAGTCGGTAACAGGCTTTCAGGAGAATAACTGGCTTTTTCCTTAAAACATGCAAAACCCTTGCTTTGGGCTACTTTAAACATGCATTCTTCTCACCTCATTACTCTGCTCTGCTCTGCTCTGCTCTGCTATGGAATAATTCTCCCATTTAACTCTATTCCTGAACCTCTCATTGACATTCTCCCTCCTTGGCTTCCCATCCTCTGATAACCATTGTTCTATTCTCTGCTTCTATAGGATCAACTCATCTGACTTCTACATGTGGGTGAAACCGTGTGGTATTTTCTCCGCGTGCCTGCTCTATTTCACGTCACGTAGTGGCTTCCGTCCATGCTTCCCACCGATACCCACCGTGAGCTCATTCTTTTCATGACGGCGCAGTGTTCGTTCCCTGCACATACAGTACCATGCTTTCTGCATCCATTCATCCTCTGGTGGATGTCTAGGTTCAGTCCATAACTTGGTAATCACGGATATTGCTGGGCTGATCACATGAACCGGCAACCCCACCAGGGACTCTCCACCCAAAGGAAAGGGCACAGCACACCACGGGCCTCTCTGGGGTATAATGTTTAGCCATGTGTCAAAAGGGAGGGAAAGGGGCTGGAGGGATAGCTTAGCAATTAAGGCATTTGCCTGCAAAGCCAAAGGACCCAGGTTTGATTCCCCAGGACCCACGTTAGCCAGATGCATAAAGGGGTGCATGTGTCTGGAGTTTGTTTGCCATGGCTGGAGGCCCTGGAGCGCCCATTCTCTCTCTCTCTCCCCCTCTTTCTCTGTCAAATAAATAAATAAATATTTTAAAATATTTTTTAAAAAACTTTAAAAAAAGAGGGAGGGAAGGAAGGCAGGTATTAGACAGGTGTGCTGGGTTGATTTTTCTGATTCCCTTTTCTCTTTTTAAATTAATATATATTTTTTATAATTTAAAAAAATTTTATTTATTTACTTGAGAGTGACAGACAGAGAGAGAAAGAGGCAGAGAGAGAGAGAGAATGGGCACACCAGGGCCTCCAGCCACTGCAAAGGAACTCCAGATGCATGTGCTACCTGGCTTACGTGGGTACTGGGGAATTGAGCCTTGAACTGGGGTCCCTAGACTTCACAGGCAAACGCTTAAGCACTAAGCCATCTCTCTGGCCCCTTAATATATTTTATTCATTTGAGAGAGAGAAAGAAGCAAGGAGAGAGAGAGAGAGAATGGGCATACCAGGGTCTCCAGCCACTGCAAATGAACCCCAGATGCATGCACCCTCTTGTGCATCTGGCTTACGTGGATCCTGGAGAATGGAACCAGGGTCCTTTGGCTTTATAGGCAAATGCCTTAACTGCTAAGCCATCTTTCCAGCCCTGGTTTCCTTTTCTGTTCTACTCACTGGTCTGTAAGGGGAACAAGGCCACATCCAGTATTTTTCACCTTAGAACAATTCTTTTTGTCACCTTTAGTCTCTACCAAGCCACGCTCCAATAGGCCTTCCCCAACTGTCTGCCTCTCCCCCACAGGCACTAATGCCACAGTGACACAAACAAGGCAGGCTTTTGGGAGGCCAACCAAGGACTGCAGAGAGCATACATATGGTGGAAAGAGGGACACAGTGAAAGATAGGTCTTGGTCATGGATCTAGTCTGAGCCTCTAAAGAAACAATAGAGTGTTCCTGGGGGTTCTTGCCTGTCAGTCGTTTGCACAGCCCTTGAGTCCTCCCTTTCTTCTCACCTTGCATTTGAAAGGCTTCACGTCGGAGTGAACGATCATGTGCGCCTTGAGGGTCTGCTTCTGCACAAAGCTCTTGTAGCACAGGTGACACTGGTAGGCACGGATGTTGGTGTGGATGAGCACGTGCCTCTTCATGTTGGCCAGCAGGGTGAACTCCCGGCCACAAATCCCACATTTGTGCTCCTTCACACCCTGTGGAAAGGCAAGATTCAAAAACTTTAGAGCTGAGTAGGTAACAGGCTTTCAGGAGAATAACTGGCTTTTTCCCTCTGCTATATAAGTCCACGAGGATCTTGGTGAGAGAAGGCAAGCTCCAAATGGCATAGCTTTAGCCACGTTAAATGATTTCCTTGAAAAGTTTGGATTACATAATCTGGTGGGTTTTTTAAAAGATTTATTTTATTAATTCATTACAGACAGAGAGAAGGAGAGAGAGTGAAAGAGAATGGGCACACCAGGGCCTCTAGCCATTGCAAAGAAACTCCAGACACAAGTGCCACCATGTGCATCTGGCTTACATGGGACCTGGAGAATTGAACCTGGGTCCTTTGGCTTTGCAGGCAAGTGCCTTAACCACTAAGCCATCTCTCCAGCCCCTTTTTTTCCTTTTGAGCCAGACCAGACCACTGTAGCAAAGAAAGCCAGAGCTTCTTGTTGTCCCTGCTGCTGCTGGAGTTAACTCTGCAGGATTAGTGGATTTGGGGAAGAGCACTGGATGTGAAATGAGTCTATGATCTGACTTTCACGATAATAAAAAAATAAAACTGGGCTGGACAGATGGCTTAGTGGTTAAGGCACTTGCCTGCAAAGCCAAAGGACCCAGGTTCAATTCCTCAGGACCCATGTAAGCCAGATGCACAAGATGGTGCATGCATCTGGAGTTTGTTTGCAGTACCTGGAGGCCCTGGCATGCCCATTCTCTCTGTGTGTCTGCCTCTTTCTCTCTCTGTCTCTCAAATAAATAAATAAATAAATAAATAAATAAATAAATAAATAAAAGAATCTGTTTTTAAAATAAATAAAAAATAAAACCTTGTAAACTGATATTATTCTCCAGAAAAGGACCAATGTCCTCTTGAGTTCTCACTAATGGGCTCAAAAATCCCCAAAGAAAACTCCTCCTCGCTGCACTCAATTGCTACTAGATAGCCACCATCTCGGTTTGCTCCCTGGATTCCCACAGCCCACACTGACCTGGGCGACATAGTTCTGGAGCCTCTGCTAGTCTAGTGGCTCCTGTTGGAGAAATTTAGTAAGAACCACCTTCCCGAGTTAGAAAACAAGACTGAAGAACGCCTTGTTTCCTTGCTGTCATAGAGCAGCACTTGAATGCTTGAGGGTTGATGGATCGGACTATAGGGCCAAGACTGATATTGAACTCCTGGACTCAAGTAGTCCTCTAACTTCCGCCTCCTCAGTCACCAGGACGATAGGTGTGTGTCACTGTGCCGGGTGAGAATGACTTTTGAAAAGGAAGAATCAACGAACAATAGCACTACAATGAGGATTAGGACAAGTTTCTAAATTCACACCTTAAAAATCCAGACTGAGCCGGGCGTGGTGGCGCACGCCTTTAATCCCAGCACTCAGGAGGCAGAGGTAGAGGGATTGCAGTGAGTTCAACGCCACCCTGAGACTACACAGTGAATTTTCCTGATCAGCCTGGGCTACAGTGAGACCCTATCTTGAAAGAAAGAAAGAAAGAAACAAAAATCCAGACTTCCTGGTATCTATAGTGGTCCAGGGAAGGAGAGATTCCAAGTTCCGCTCTGGCTACCTGTATTTCCACGTACTTAAGTTGGGGTGTGGTAAGAGAATAGCACTCCCTAGTTTGGATGAGCCCAAAGCACTAAAGGGTGGATTCAACTATCTATGAGCCATTTACTGCCTATGAAACATTTAAAAAGTGAGTCCTGGGTGGAAGAGATGGCTTAGCAGTTAAGGTGTTTGCCTGTGAAGCCTAAGGACACAGGTTCAATTCCCCGGTGCCCACGTAAGCCAGATGCACAAGGTGGCAAATGTGTCCAGAGTTCGTTTACAGTGGCTAAAGGCCCTGATGTACCCATTCTCTCTCTTTCTACTTCTCTCTCTCAAATAAAAATAAATAAAATATTTAAATGAAAAAAGTGAGACCCATGGCTTTTCCTGGTGAAGGTTTCTCTTTCTCAAGATGGAAATAGCAAAATCTTGAGAACCCTACTTTCTAGCTCAAGTGATTACAGACGAGCATGGATTTAGTCTAATAAAAGACCTAGAATCAACGTCCTCAGGAAATTAGAATTTAATGTCCTCTAAGACGAACTTTTAAACGTACTGCATATTCAGTGGGTTTACAATTACGAAGCCAATAGCAAATGTCTTCTTGAAGAGCTTGAAATTTTACTACAGCAGTTCTTTTCTGTCCAGATGTTGTCTGGGGCTGGGGGGAGGGTGGAGGGAAGAGCTCAGGGGTACAATGCATAAGGCAGAGAGAGACACAAAGAAAGAGACAAAAGAGATTAAAAGATTTTTCTCTGGGCTTGACAATGGTCCAGGTATCCTGGGGAGGCGAAGTTGTTAGTTACCACTGTTTTGAGAATTCTTTAGAGAGAATTCTGTGTCCAAAGTAAAACTCAGATAAGGGCTAGCATAGAAGGCAAGAGACAAGGAGCCTGGGTGTAACCCCGGAGCTTAAAGAAAGCTACTGCACTTCTGCCATGTCCAGTGAAATCCTAGAGAATGAGCCTGTGGGCTGGGTTTGGTGGCTCCTGCCTTTAATCCCAGCTCTCAGGAGGCAGAGGTAGGTGGATCGCTGTGAGTTTGAGGCCTGTCTGAGACTACAGAGAATGAGCCTGTGGGATGGCTAGAGGCCAGGGGAGGAGACTGTCTTGAGAGTATAGCACTTAAAAGTCATGTGTGGTGTTAGGGTTCCCGAGAGACCTCCCATGGCCTGGCGTCTTCATCTGAGCTGTTGAGAATAAGAACTCAAAGAGAAATGAAGCCCTCAGCATCGAGCAAGAGTTCAGCCAACACTACTGGCATGGTTTGCTCACAGCTCTATTTAAAGAGCATTGGGTTTCCTGATCCAATGAAACTTATGTCAGACCCCAAGCTGTTTCTCCCGCTTTGACTTCATTTTCTTCTATCTTACAGAATCCATATGGTCTTAACACACACTTTTGCTTCTTGTTTCCACATACACGGGGGCCCCTGAACTAAGCCCCGGGGCCCCTGAACTAAGCCCCGTGGCCCCCTTTTGTGGCCAAATCTAAGTGCAGGTCTTTTGCTGATGGCTCCTGTTCTCTGCAAGCCCCTCCCCTCAGGTGGAATCTGCAGGTGCCTTTTGTCCTGCTGCAGAGTTCCGTCCTGTCCGAACCTAACAAGTACAGCCCATTCGAGCAGAGTGGCAGCAGTATGTCGGCGGGGCCAAGTCCTCGGGCTGACCTTTTAGCATTAAAGGATGTTTTAGAAATTCTGGCTCGCTGGAAGTCTTTCCTGCCAAGAAAACCACTGAGGTCAAAGGTGAAGCTAGAGATCAGTGAGGTAAAAGTCTGGTCCTGGCAGATCAAAGCAGATCCAAGTGGGCCCAGCTGGGTTAAGATTTCTGTATGAGCCAGGGCATGTGGTGGCGCACGCCTTTCATCCCAGCACTCGGGAGGCAGAGGTAGGAGGATCGCCATGAGTTCAGGGCCACCCTGAGACTATGTAGTGAATTCCAGGTCGGCCTGAACTAGAGTGAGACCCTACCTCGAAAAACTCGAAAAAAACAAAACAAACAAACAAACAAAAACCAACAAAAAAGAGAAGATTTCTGGATGCCACTAGGGCAACGTTTGTTTGAATGTTTTCCTGAAGGACTCAAGGGCTTTAGCTGCAAATGAGACTGAAACCTCGAGCCTTAGACATGTGAAGGCCCTGGCCCAAAGGGATGCTTTTTCACATCTCCTACAGGCAACCCACAGGCCAAGCCGGGGCAACACAGGCCTAGAGTCACATGGGCGGAACTCTCTTCCCTCTCACAGCCACAGGCATGGAAAGTCACAGGAGAGCCAGCAAACAAGCCAAAGGTAGCCTGTGCTCCAGCAGTGAGGACCGAGAGAATTCTCTAGAAGGCCCTGGCAGGCTTAAAGATGATGCTGCATCTTGATGACCACAATCTGCACTAGTACCCTCAATGAAGTTTCTAGAAACAAAGTTCCAGGGCTCTTTGGGGACTTCGGCAGCAGTAATCACAACCACCATCTGTCCCCTTTCATCCTGGCTCACTCTCTTCTCCAAACGTGGGCCCGTGTCTTTCGCAGGCCCGCCTTAGGCTAAAGGCTAAATGGGGGAAAGGGCTTGGTTGTGGATGGTCTTATGGTCCCTCGCTGAGGAAGGAGGACCTCAAGGAAGGGCTCAGGTAAGGGAAGCCCCTTGGCTAGGGTCACAAAGCTCTTTCACATGTGAGGTAGGGAGCAGCATTGTCCCAAGGCCTTGGCTACGTCTTCCTCCCTATCCATCAGACACACACACGTGCCACACCATCACAAGGCCCAGCGGCCCACCTCATCCCACACCATCCCATCCCATCCCATCCCATCCCATCCCATCCCATCCCATCCCATCCCATCCCATCCCATCCCATCCCATCCCATCCCATGCCATGCCATGCCATGCCATGCCATGCCATGCCATACCTTGTGGGTGAGCGAGTGCTGCTTGAGGTGGTGGGGCTGCACGAACTCCATGCCGCACTCGGAGCAGATGTAGGGGCGGATATCCTTGTGCTTCATCATGTGGTTCTGCAGCTGGCTGGGGTACTGGAAGGTCTTGTCACACTCGGAGCAGTTGTACTGGATGGGTCCCCGGTGCGTGGTGAGGTGTCGCTTGAGCTGCGCCAGGCTGGCGAAGTCGAGGCCGCACTCCACGCAGATGTTCTCGCGGCCGCCCGCGTGCTTGGCCTCGTGGGCCTTGAGCTCGCTGGGGTAGGCGAAGCCGCGGCCGCACACTCGGCAGTTGTGCGGCTTCACGTCGCTGTGCTGCATCATGTGCCGCTTGAGGTGACTGGTCTGGGTGAAGGCCTTGTGGCACACCTGGCACTTGTGCGGCCGTGTGCCCTGGTGCGTGAGCATGTGCGTGTGCAGGTGGCTGAGCTGCTTGAAGAGCTTCCCGCAGCGGCCGCACGCGTGCGGCTTGATGCCGCTGTGGCCCAGGATGTGCGTCACCAGGTTGTACTTGGATGTGTAGGACTTGTCGCACGTGGGGCACTGCCAGCGCTTCTGCGCGCCGCCCACGTCCACGTAGTAGCTGTCGTCGATCTGCACGTTCACGTCCACCCGCTCCACCTTCTGCCGGCTCTCCTCCATGGTGTTGATGCTGCTGCTGCTGCTTCCGGTGGGTTTGAACTTGCGGCGTGGCGCGCGCGCCTCCGCTGCCGCCGCCGCCACCACCGCCGCAGCCGCCTCCTCTTCCTCCTCCTCCTCGTGGGCTCCTCCCCGGGGATGCTTGGGCAGGAAGGGGTGGCGGCCGAAGGGGAAAGGCGAGGACGTGGGCACGAAGAAAGGGAACATGAGGCCCGGGTGCACTTTGGGGTAGTAGGGGTAGGGAGTGGGCAGGAAAGGAGATGCCGCGGGTGGTGGCCACACGGCGCTGGGCTTGATGGGCTCTTGCTTGACCGGCCTGGCACCCAGAGGCTCCAGCGTGCGGTAGAACTGGAAACCCACGTGGCACAGGTCGATCATCTGCGAGTCGCCCTTGGGGCTGGGGCGAGGCGGGAAGAGCAGAGGGAGGCTCGCAGGCCCCTGGCCTTTGCTCTCATCCGAGCGAAGGGCCAGCGTGGCTTCTTCCACCGGGTGGCTGTAAGGCATCTTGGTGGGCATGCTCTTCCGCTTCCGGGAGCCTCCTCCCTCGAAGGTCCCAGGGAATCCTTCTAGGTCTCCTGGAGTAGGTTCATAACGAAACTGGGAAAAGGGACCCCGGAGAGCCTCTGGGAAAGGGTGTCTCTGGGGATCCCTCTCTCGGGAAGCCACTGGCTGCAGACCGTGGTGACCCAAGGTGAAGGGCACGTCCTCTTCTTTGACCATCTTCATTGTCTTCGGCATCTTTGGCCAGTTTCCCTTCAAAGAGAAAGAAACATGTGGATTTCATTTTGTTTTCGGTCTTCTTTTTCCTTTAAGGGTTTTGGCTACTGATCTGCATTATTTTATCAAAAGCAAGACTTGTTTAATATAGACTCTCATTTATCTTAAGACCTTTATCATACCACCTTTCTTGCAAACCCAGCTACCCATGTGGAAAGCACTGGGTGACTAGGGTGAGATCCTTAGAGCTCAGTGTATGTCTGGTTCCAGAGAGGTAGGAGGGGGCAGTGGATATGTCCTGGAAGAATCCTGACAACTCATCTGGTCCTTGCCTCCACTGATCATGAAATCCCAAGACCCAAGAGATGACATGACATATTCGAGTCACATACTACTCGGTGTTAGAACTGGCATACATTCTGGCACAGCTTTCCAGTCTGAGGTGGAACTGCATCTGTTAATTTAAATACGTCTTTTGGGTCCATTTCCGGCACGTGGAAACCGATTTCCACTACTTTTACTCGAGCCTGTGCTGCGGAGAATGGAGACACTCGGGCGTGAAACAAGGGACTTTGTTGCTGAACTCAGTCAGGTGTGATAGATAGTGTTGCGTACCTGAGTGAGGTGTGCTGCTGAGGTGAATCGGGTCGATCAGATCGACATGATTAAGAAAAGGTATATTGGCAACCTGATGTCATAAAGCCACTTTGTCCATGCATGCATTCTAAAGCTTTAATTGTAAGCAACTTCAAGGGGAAAATTCCAAGGGTAAGAATCTCTCTTAATCCTCCCTTGGGTCTCTCCTTTCACTAAGGTGTCAAAGGATAGGATTGGGGCAGCCGTTGATGATTGTGTAGGGTGGTTGACATTTCTTCTGCCCAGCCAGAGACTGCGCTATGGTAACCGCATCAGGTACTTGAGAAGAGCCAATGGGCATGTTTCGTTCTACATATCTCCTCGCCATCCTTGTATCTTCTCCATGTGAACACTGAACTAGTGGCTGATGCCATCTTTCCAGAGTATCCTTCCTACCCAAGTTCCCTTTGCTCATCAGACACTCCCAAGAAGAGTCTGCCTCTGCCACGGGTAAAGTCTGAACTGAAACCAATACAGGAGAGGCCCGAAGGGAGTTGGAGTTCTGGCTGAGGAGCTAAGGTGAGAGGGTCAGTTTTTCCAGTGGTTTCCTATAGTCCTTGGTGAGACATGCATTGTTGTTGTTGTTTTTTAGTATGTAGCGATTCTAAAATTACATGTGGTTCTTCTAGAGGTTTGAGCCGAATTGTGGTAGAGTTAAAGGGGAAAAAATGAACATGATCACCAAGTCCATACACAAACAATCCAATTAAGGGGAAAATATATCCGAATTACACAGATATTTGGTCATCATTTAAAGCTGTTCAATGAATTGTGGTCAGAGCACTAAAGAAATAATGTCTAATAACATTTCCTTGACATTTAGTGAGTGGGGAGGTGGTCTTGGCTTGTTGTTGGTCCTGGCCTTCTGTTTTCTTTAAACTTGGGAATTAATAATTAAGAAAGAGAGCTTGTGGAGCTGCTAAAGGTGCTTGCTTGGAGCTGGAGAGATGGATTAGCAGTTAAGACATTTACCTGCAGAGCCAAAGAATTCTGGTTTGATTCTCCAGGACCCATGTAAGCCAAATGCACAAGGGGGCACATACATCTGGAGTTCGTTTGCCATGGCTGAAGGCCCTGGTGCGCCCATTCTCTCCCTTTCTCTTTCTCTCTCTGTGCCTTTTTCTCTTAAATAAATAAATAAATATTTAAAATAAAAATAAAATATTTTTTTAAAAAGGGCTGGAGGGATGGCTTAGCAGTTGAGGCATTTGCCTGCAAAGCCAAATGACCCAGGTTCAATTCCCCAGGACCCACGCTAGCCAGATGCACAAGGGGGCAGTGGCTGGAGACCCTGGCACACCCATTCTCTCTCTCTCCCCCTCTTTCTCTGTTAAATAAATAAATAAATAAATAAAAAGTATTTTATATATATATGGTGCTTGCTTGTAAAGCTTGGTGGCCTGGGTTCCATTCCCCAGTTCTCATGAAAAGCCAGATGCATAAAGTGGCGCCTGTGTCTGGAATTTGTTTGCAGGGGCAGAAGACCCTAGTGTGTCCACTCTCCCCCCCTCATACACACAAGTAAACATTTAAAAGAGAAAGAGATAGAGAGTTTGTGAGTATAGCAAATGTGAGATTTTCTTTTTCCTAAAATTCTTACCAAAAAAAAAAAAAAAAAAGCCAGATCGTGTCACAGGCAACTGTAGGAAGCAATGAGGTGGTAGAAGAAAATGCCTATCCTTATGACTCTGGGTGTGTGCGGACGTGAGGAGGGGTATTAAAATGAAAACTCAAGCTCTGTTGCTATCAGAAAACACAGGTGGGAGGTTTGACAGCACAGGCTCTTGGTGGGTTCTCATGCTTGTTGGGTGGTCCTATGGTTTGCAGGTCAGAAAGGTTCTGATGTCTAGATTCACATAGAGTAAGACCCCAAAATTTCCTGCTTTTGTTTTGTTTTGTTTTTCGAGGTAGAGTTTCACTCTAGCCCAGGCTGACCTGGAAATCACTATGTAGTCTCAGGGTGGCCTCATGGTGATCCTCCTACCTCTGCCTCCCAAATTCTGGGATTAAAGGCATGAGCCACCATGCCCGGCTTTCCTCCTCTTCCCTTCTTCCTTCTCCTCTTCTCCTCTTTTTTTTTTTTTCTTCTTCTTCCTCTTCTTCTTCTTCTTCTTCTTCCTCCTCCTCCTCCTCCTCCTCCTCCTCCTCCTCCTCCTCCTCCCCTCCTCTTCTTCTTCTTCTTCTAAACTATTTTTCTTTATTTATTTGCAAGTAGAGAGAGATGAGAGAGAGAGAGAGAATGGGCACGCCAGGGCCTCTAGCCACTGCAAACAAACTCCAGATGCCTGTGCCACTTTGTGCATCTGGCTTTACATGAGTACCAGGAAATTGAACTCTGGTCACCAGGCTTTGCAGGCAAGCACCTTAACTGCTAAGCCGTCTCTCTGTCCCTCCAGCCCAAGATCCAAAAAATTTTAAACTTTTTATTTTTTATTTTCTATTATTTTTTGGAGAGACACAGAGAGAGACAGAGAGAGAGAGACAGAGAGAGAGGGGGAGAGGAAGACAGAGATGGGCGCCAGCAGTGTCTCAGCTGCTGTGAACGAAATCCAGATGTGTGCGCCCCCTTGTGGTCAAGTGCAGCATTGCGCCCTTGGGTCACTTTGCATCTGGCTAAACGGGGGCCTGGAGATTGGAACCGCTGGAGATTGGAACCAGTGTTCTTAGGCTTAGGAGGCAGGCGCCTTAACCCATAAGCCATCTCTCCAGCCCAAGATCCAAAATTTTTATGTACCTATTTAACAAAGTAGTCAGATTTCAGGCAAGGCTACTGAATTTGAAGGAGACTGATGATCCTTTCTCTGGCATTTCATCTTCCCTACAGTTGATTTTATAACCCCTTTAGAGATAAATTCCTCTTGGCAAAGAGGTTGCTCAGATTAGAAGAGATTCTTTGAGGCTATGCCTGTCACTGGAGAGCCTATCCCAGCAGAAACTGGTTCTGATTTATTCTGATGTGATTAAAATAAACAACCATTTCTAGTTCATATGAGAGATCTTGATTTGAGAATTTGTGAGAAAGGAATATGCTGGAACTTAAAGAGTTCTTAGGCATTTTCTTATTAATAAGGGACTTGAAAATTCATGGCTCTGTGATATGTGACATTTTTGTATTACATGCTGTAATTTATATTGGAAAGCTCCCTAGTTGGAAAGGAGTGTTATCACTAATTTTGCACCTGAGGCATTTCAGTGTATTCCAGTTATTCTTGCTTTGTTTAATATTTCTGTTTTAGCTTGACGTTATGAATTGATTGGCTCCTTTTAATATATTAGGAGCAATACTCTTAACATGCAGCTAATCTCAAAAGCACGTGTTTGAATTTTTATGCTATCATCAGTGACCTGGTAAAGCAAAGAAACATTTTGAACAAAGATAAAGTATTTCTTTTAACATGAATGCCATAATTAGGTCTCTAAATGTAGCGACTTACATATGTATATTCTAATATCTTGTTGATCTTCCTGTCTTAAAATGAATTCCCCCAGTTTGGGTCTTCTGTATATGAGAATTCTCTCATTTCATGTCAATACAAGTGGTTTGTATGCCCTAGGCTAAAATCGGTAGCCTCAGGGAAGTTTTATAAATACATGGGATCCACCCATGGACGTCTGTGAGGATCTTTCAAACAGCAGTCTCCTTCTACTGATGGATCATAGGGAGCACTACCCATTCTGCAAGAAGTCAGGGAGAGCCAGCTCTGCTACGTCCCTGGCCTTCTTGGAGAGCAATCGACTGGCTGTTGCTAATGTCCCAGTCTTGGAGCACCAGGTGCTAAGGAGAAGCCCTTGGGGGGGGGGTGTAGAACAACAAAACCCAGCAAAGAATCTATACTGGAAGTCGAGAATGTTGAAGGAAAGCATAGACGAATTAAAATGCTAGGTGCCCTTGGCAAAAGTATTAATAGATTCCCAAGAATCCGCAGCGTGTACCACCCACATGCTCCCTCTGTTTCTAAAAATAGGTTCACAGGTATCTGTGGAAGCTGCAGGAGGCAGGAGGAGGTTGGGGACAGCAAGCTGCTTGGGAGACTCCCACCTGGGGTTGGGGCCTGGGCGTTGGGTGGGAAGTGGCTCAGGTCCTCTCATGGCCCTCAGCTCAGGCCACTTCCAGGGCCCCTGGAGAAAACCAGCAGGTTGTAAGACAGTTTCCCACCAGCCTGTGGTGAAACAACGTGCAGAGAGAAAGAAGAACTGAAATTTGAGAGTAGACACTTGGGTGATAGTGGTAAGAGCCTCAGTTTGGAGCATCAGGGTCTGACGTTGAACCCTGGCTTCCTGAGCAGCTAAAGGAGGTTGAGAAGGTTGATTCTGAGGGCTGACGTGCTCGCTTATGACACGAGAGTTCAGACATCCCCGTAGGGCTGGAGGCTGACCGTAGAGTATGTAGGAGGAAGTGTATTAGACATGGAATAGGTTGTCCTCAAGGGGGAAGGGAATAGATAGAACAGGAGGGCTGGGGTCTGTGATCCATGGACTGCTACTGACTGACATCTCTTATTTTCCAAACATTGTTGGGTCAGCACTGACTGGCACCTGAGCCTCTTTTCTGTAAGTTCAAAGCCAAGACTTCACCCCTTTACCCTACGCTGCCCTTCACAGGTGAAGATGAACATATTTCAAGAGGCCAAAGAGCTTAGTCATTGCACATGGTGATAACTTTTGAGTTTAAGAATACTTCCCCTTGGGCTGGAGAGATGACTCAGCAGTTCAGGCGCTTTCCTGCAAAGCCTAATGACTCAGGCTCGATTCCCCAGGACCCACGTAAAGCCAGATGCGCAAAGTGGCGCATGCATCTAGAGTTCATTTGCAGTAGCTGGGGGCCCCGGCACACCATGATCTCTATCTGTCTCTCTGCTTTCTATCTCTGCTTGCAAATAAATAAATAGAAATGGTTTTAAAAAAAAGACTACTTCCCCACCCTTTCTCTATGGCTCCTTTCCTATGATGATGATCTCTTCCTGCCCACATTAAGAGACTGCTTGGGGAGTGTCAACTTGAAGCAAAGGCATTTGGCAGTTCTTGTGAATTACTTTAGCCAGTGTGTGAGAAGCTGAAGGATCGCTTCTAGTCACATACCTGAGGTGACCTTCCTAGTAATATTGAGACTCGTTTATGAACCCCAAAGTTACAGATACTGGGGACAGCACTGGGTCAGTGTCAGCCCTGGCAGCTCCTGCTATACTGGGAGAATAAGGATGGGTCGGCCACTGTACTCCAATCAGACCCCAGCATGTGCCTGGATCCTAGTAGCTTTGGGATGAGAGAAGGAATGAATGGGTTTTGTTTTTAAGCCCCTGTAGGAAGTCTTAAAATATATTTAGGATGTGGGTAACTTTTGATTATACAACTGATCATCAGTACCATTAGAAGTTCTCAGGTGGTTACTGCAGGAAGTGTTCTGCACACACACCTTGGGTGAGCTATTGCTTAGCCTCCCCCAATTCCAGTTCTCTGGCTGCCTCTGAGATTCAAGATAAGCTCGAATTCCTGGCTGCACTCACGCTAGAGAGCCGTTCTCCAAGCGCACAAGTTTCTGCAGCCCAGCCCGGAAACGGGTTCCTGTAAAGTCCAGAGGACAGCAAGGGTAGAAACAGACTCCTGCATTGAGAACAGGAACCCTAACCTGAGACTGGCAGCTCACCCTGGACTCTTGTGCCCTATGGAACTTAGCCCACCCTTTGTACTGATGAGAGAAGATCAGAATAGTCCTTCATTTCATTGCTGCTGTCAGAGAACATTCTAAGGCCCCCAGCTTTCTATGCTCAATAGTCAGTCATGAAACCCAATGGGTTATAAATAAGGAAGAAGATAGTTTAGGGAAGAATGTATCGTGTTGATGTGTGTTAAAGGAATCTGGAACTCAGAGTATCTTCCTTAACAGATTTTATTCATGAGAGTTAGTTAGGAGGAAATAGGGAATGAGTGAATTTTAAAAGCACAAACAAACAAACAAACAAAAATCTTTCAGCCAAATGGATGAATTAGAAATGCAAGGCATGAGATGAAACCGCATTGAGTTTGGGGGAAAAATGCTTCTAGTGGTGCCCTTTAATTAGGAATTCACCTACTGTGCCAAAATATAAATATTTCCCAGATAAAATTACTGGCATTTTGTGGTTCTCATTTGAATTGAAGGTCATTCCAGTAAATGGTAGTCTAAGAGCCACAGTGAGTCAGCATGCCAGAGACAGATTTGTCTCTATTCCACGACACTGATTTCTATACATCCTCTCTCCCATAAAGGAGAGGAACTGTGTTCATTATTCCATGAAGCACTGCAGTGTGTCAGAGGAAGATGCGACACCCTGGGCGGCCTTACGGTTTGCTTGTGAGGCTTAGCCCTGAGCTGTGTTCTCAGAGCCAAAGAGATGGAAGCAGGGAGGAGGTGACGATGGATCAAGAAAACGCAAGGATAATAAGCAGTGCTAAGGGGAACAAAAGGAGGAGGGGGTGTGGGAGGACAATAGGAAGGCAGGATGGAAAAGTGTACAGTGACTGTCCTTGCTCTGTTCATCAGATGGCTTGGGAGTGGGATTTTATCCGCACATCTGGTTCTTTTTGAGTTTGTGACCTCGCTGGAGGCTTTCTGCCTTAAAATATAATAACGTTAATGCTAATGGTTCAACATAATGACACAGGTACACTGCTGAGTCTCTCATCTGTAGGTAATGGGAACGCAGTTCAGTCTTACATTTCAGAGTTTGGTGGGATGAGAAAGGTCTCTGCATACATCTGGCAGGTGGAGCCAATCTTCTCCAGACAACGATTGCTCTGTCTGATCACTCCCTTGTCAGTGGTTGAGCCAAAAAGAGGTGACCAGCTGCTTGGTAACTCTGCCCTAGGAGATGTCCAGTCTAGATGCCCTCTGGGTGCCCACTATTTTACAAACCTCAATTCCCCTGTTTTGTTAGCAATAATTATATATCTGCTGATAGTGTGGACTGAGTCCTTTTAGGTGAACAAAATGTTATTTGGTGATGAAACATGCTCATATAAAATAGTCAAATGAACCCACGTGCAAGTACCTTAGAAGCACCGAGATATAACATGAACCTACATTAAGTTTTGTACCATTTACTCTCAAAAGTGAGCAGGTATTTCTGTACATTTTTCAGAAGCTCTTCTTCTTCTTCTTCTTCTTTTTTTTTTCTTCCAATTTTTAAAGGTAGGGTCTCACTCTAGCCCAGGCTGACCTGAAATTCACTATGTAGTCTCAGGGTGGCCTTGAACTCTCAGCGATCCTCGTACCTCTGCCTCCTGAGTGCTGGGGCTAAAGGTGTGCACCACCACGCCCAGCCTTTAAGAAGCTCTTCGTAACCACCATCAACAAATTCAGCTACTAACTTGCACAAATTATAATGGATGTGGGCTCTATTTAGGTAATTTTTTCTTTTAAGGACTAACTGGAACTACTTTCTGAAAAGCAGGAGTAAATACAATGGCTCGCGTACTGGCGCAGCTGGACTTGTTGGGGCTATCTCTGTTTAAAGGAAGGAAATGAATTGGAGCTATGACTTAGCTGTTCTCTCTCCAGCCCTCAGAGCTAATGTTTCTCCTGTGGATGGAATTTGTCTCCAACTCTCCTTGGGGGGAAATGTCCTTAGAATACAGGTTGATTGTTTTGTTTCATGTCCACAGATCAGATACACTTGGTATACTCACTCATAGCTAAGCACAACTCCACATGCATGTCAGAAGGATGCGTTCCATCCATCGCGAGATGGCAGCATATTGTAGAAAAAGACAGAGGAAATATGACCCTCGGCAAGTGATAAGAACCAGCTTGCCATTGATGATGACCTTTGGCAGAAGGGACTTCTTTTGACAGAGTAATTCAGGGGGAGATGATGGAATGTTGTGTGTTTTCATTGAGGTGGCAGTTATATGACTCTGCGTCTGTCAGCATTCTTGTACTGCATATCGGCAATTATACTGAATATAAACTTAAAATACGTTTGCAAACATAAAAGGCATATATGTAACAATGCCCCTCTGTGCATCATTACTAAAGGGATAACAGAGAATATCTGTGAGATTTTCAACAGTAGTCAAAAGTAACAAAGGCCTCTCCATCTGCCTCTTGGTTATGAAATGAAGGTGTCTGATCACTTGCGTAACGTACACAAAGGTGGGTATGAACTGGGCTGTAAGAATTCATACTCACCGGGCGTGGTGGCGCACGCCTTTAATCCCAGCACTTGGGAGGCAGAGGTAGGAGGAGCACCATGAGTTCGAGGCCACCCTGAGACTACAGAGGGCATTCCAGCGTGAGCTAGAAAGTGAGACCCTACCTCGAAAAAAAAAAAAAAAAAAAAAAAGAATTCATACTCACATCATTGTGTGTGTGTGTGTGTGTGTGTGTGTGTGTGCATGCGCGCGCACAAGTAGGTGTATGAATTCTATTCAACAAGACTATTGCAGGGCCTGGGTGATATGCTGACTCATTCTTCAAGCTCTCCTAATCTTTGGCTGTGATTGCATGCTCAGCAAGGGATCTTCTATAACTCTTCCAAGACTCTTTGAAATGTAAAGCAGTGTTCCATCAGAGGCCAAGATCACTTTAGTCATTAAAATATAGACTTGGGCCCCTTCTCTATCAGTGGACTGATATTGGTTGTGGTTCAAATCCACAGATCAAACCTTGTGCTTTATTTCTTTGGTTGAGCTGTTCCCATAACAATGGAACTCCGCATAGGAACTGTAAACCCACAGGCGACATGCTGAGTCATGCAGCCAGCTTCCCTATTGCTTTAACACCTTGCATTGGGTGTACTGGCCAGACTGTGGCAAGGTTCTGCAGAAGACAAGGAAGGGATATTCTTCCCCAGTGGAAGCTTCATGAGAACTTAGAGGTAAACCCTTCCTTACTACCATAGTTCAAAAGAAACGCCTTCATTCTCTGAAGTGTCCTGCATTTGGTTGCTATTCCGTTCACTGCCAGGCTCCTATGCTTTCGGCCCTCTCCGTGTGACGGGTGGGTATCATACATTTCCAAGGAGATCACAGACTGGTTTGGTACTTTATAAATGGCTGGGAATCAATAAGGCTTGAAAATTGACTTGATAACATGGTGCTTCCAGATCCCAAGCAGAATTTTGGTGTTCTCTGAAGAGAGGAATAAGTGGCCAATGGCACATAAATTCCCTGCCAAGAACATTTCCAGTAGGGACAGTAGGTTGGCTAAGGTGGATCAGGGCCTGGGGTTGTGGCCCTCAGTAGCTTCTGGGAGCCCTGATTCATTTTGACTTAGGTTCCCTGACAAATGTGTGCCATATTCTTTGGCCTGAAAGAATATCCTATCTTGTCTCTGGAAATGCCTATGCTGACACTAGTCACATGCTGCCGAGCCCCCTGGGGAGTGTGTCATCACAGAGTACAATATGCATACATTATAGTAAATGGTGTCCCAGGAAGGCAGGTCATGACAATTTGTTTCATTCAGGGAACTGCAGTGTCCCCCATGACACTCCATATAAAATGCCATTAGCTCCCGGAAATAAATGCTCACACAGATCTGTGGCCCTGGATCTGTGTCTTTGGATGAATGACCACTCTTTTTTTTTTTTAAATTAGAGAGAGGGAGAGGGAGAGGGAGGGGAGAGAGAGAATGGGCATGCCAGGGCCTCCAGCTGCTACAAACAAACTCCAGATGCATGCACCCTCTTGTGCATCTGGCTTATGTGGGTCCTAGGGAATTGAACCTGGGTCCTTTGGCTTTCAGACGAGTGCCTTGACCACTAAGGCATCTCTCCAGCCTGAATGACCACTCTTTATGGTCGTTTTAGAATACTCTTCTTCCTCCTTGAACTTTCTAGTTCGAGATCATCTCACTTGTCTGTTAACATATCCATGTCTCTACAGATGGGGCTCACCAAGTTCAGTTTTAGAAAATATGTTTACATTTATGTGCACCTCTCCTCCCGTATGTGCACACAGAGTGTCTATGTGGAAGGAAAGGCAAGAGCCCGATGACTCTGGGGAGGGCTGAGTGGCTGGGTAAGGAAGACCTGGGAGCCAAGCAGCCAAGTCGCTGATTTTGGAAAGTGGCCATTCCCATCAGGGTCCACAGGAAGATGACTCTGCTGGTGAGCAGCTGCTTGAGTGAAATCATTTTTGTACCTTTACAACTTGCACATCTACATACTGTCAGTGGCATAGCTGTTCAAACACTTGCACTTAAAAAATAAAAATACAGGGCTGGAGAGATGGCTTTGCAGTTAAGCACTTGCCTGCAAAGCCTAAGGATCCCAGTTTGGGGCTCAATTACCCAGGACCCACATAAGCCAGATGCACAGGTGTGTATAAGTGAAAAGATAAACCTCATGCAACCTTAAACCTTCAGATACAGTTGAGTTTGATAGGAAGACTCCTGGTACACACTGTGAAGACAGCGCCTTGCATTCCTCCTGGAGGCTCCCCTGCCCCCTTCCCATGCTGAGAAGGAATTCTGGAGTAGCCCGGGGAAATGCTTGGATCTTTGACCATGTCGGCCTTCGCCAAAACCCTAACATACTTGAAACGCTTTGCAAGTACCTTTCAGGCTAAAATAAAAGCCCACTCTTGTAAGTGTGCCATTGCAGAGCTATTAAATGTTAAAAGTGCTAAGCATGATTCAGACCTCAGCTGGCCTTAGTCCCGTCTTCCTCTGAGCTCCCACAGTGGGCGCCACCATTGAAGGGGCTTCCTCTTGGACATTGTGTTAACTGCCCCCTCATGATGCCAGATCTCCCTGAGGCTAGGAACATCTTCTACCCTTTCTGCATCTACACTGTCTAGTACCTAATAACACTTCATAAAGGATACATTTTCATATTGCAGTAATTTTCTAGTAGTCACAAAAATTTATTTTGTTCTTTTGTTTGTTTTGTTTTTGGAGGCAAGTTTCACTGTAGTCCAGGCTGACCTGGAATTCACTACGTAGTCTCAGGTTGGCCTTGATCCTCCTACCTCTGCCTCCCAGAGTGCTGGGATTAAAGGCATGAGCCACCACGCCTGGCTATTTTGTTCTTTTTATAATAACAATCAAGCAAAGTACAGAAAAAACCAAAAACGTTGGTGAAATTCCTTCCTTTCAACTCTCCTCTTTTTGCTTTCATTCTAACAAATAAGCAGAATGCTCTCTTTGTTCAGATTAGCCATGCAAAGGAATGCAGTTTACTTTTAGACTTGATCCTTTTCAAGCACAGATGAGGGTATTCTGGGGGTCTGGCTAATGGCCTGCTCTGGGTTGTGTTTACAGGATGGTTCTGGGAATAGATGCATCTCACTCTCGAGAAGCAATGCATTCACGTTAGAATCCCTCCCCCCATTTCCCCCTTAGATGCTTTTTATGTTAGAATGCAAAAATACTCCACAAGTCCTTCCTGCCACTGCATGCCTCTGGCTTTCTTCACTCACTTCTTCCTTCTAATAGGTTCTCTCCTATCTGCCCCAACTGTGAGCTGTATGGATACAAGAAAGATAAGCACCAGGAAGCCAGTTTGCCAACACCCTCCACCTTGACCATTCATTGCAGAGGCAGTTATCACAGAATCACAATTGTACTTTGGAAATAACTGATAAGCTTCTCTCTTTCTTTCCATTGTCATATCTAGAACTCTAGCTCGAATGTCCACCACTTCCTGCCTGGATTGCTTTCCGGGGCTTCTAGCCATTCTCCTGGAAATGCTTAGTCCGTCTGTAGCCTTAGTGTATAATGCCAAATCCACCTAAAAATCATGTCACTGTCTCTAAGATAACTCTCTGCTCAGGAACCTACACAGTAGTGTATAGAGACTGTCTAACTTAGTGTGTGGAGACACCTTTGATGCTCCCATACCCATTTCCCCTTTTCCTTAAGAAATAGAACCCGGGCTGGAGAGATGGCTTAGCGGTTTAAGACATTTGCCTGCAAAGCCAAAGGATCCCTTTCGATTCTCCAGGACCCATGTAAGCCAGGTGTACAAGGGGGGTCTGGAGCTTATTTGCAGCGACTGGAGGCCCTGGCATGCCCTTCTCTCTCTCTCTCTCTCCCTCTCTCTCACACACATAAATAAATAAATGAAACAGAACCCTGCTTTGGCTTGTGGTGACAATGTGCTCAGGAGAAACACTGCCTTTCCCAACCCAAGCATCCTTTCAGTCAGGGGTTGCCTTGTACCACCGTTCTGGCCAGTGAGGTATAGAGGACTTGTAAGGATTTCTGAGAAAGCTTCTGCATTCCCCATGCAACGACCACCCACTTCAGCTTTTCCTTTCTTTCTTGCCTGGAATGTGGCAAAGGCTGGAGGTAGAACGGCCATATTGAAACCATGCAGCAACTGGCTTATTTGTAGTGATCTCACCAAATAAGGTAGAAAAGTGAAAAGGGGTGTGTGCAACATCCACGCCCACGTGGTGCTGTCCTCTTGCTGTGTGAAAGAATGAGTCCTTTACTTTGTTAAGAAAATGTATTGGGGATTCTGTGGCTTATAGCTAACTGTAACCCCACACACACCTGAGCAAACCAAATGAAACTCTTTTTCCTAACTTGCAAAGTTCTTGATAATCCAAAAAGGAAATCCCTCTTCCCTCAGGTCCTCTCCGCTGCCTTTTACCTCAGGCAAACAGCCTCTCTGCTGCTTTGGCTTTCTGTAGACTGGCTAGCCATCCAGGAATACTCTTTTCATTGATCCACTCCATTCTTTTGGACTGACCTGAAGTTCAGCTTCTTCCCAGAAACCTTTGCTCCACATTCTTGTTGGGAATTATCTTTTCCTTCTTCCAAATCCTATTGTGTTGCCCCACTGACCCCTAGAGCCGATACAATGTTTCCTCTGCGCTGAACTCTCATCCCATGCTGATGCTTTGTTTCCCAACTATTGCTTAAGCTTCCTGCAGTCTGGAGTTTATGTTTTTCGGTCTGGCTTTACACCTGGCATGGTGCTGGTCTCCTTGAAGATGCTCTGGACTCTGGGCATTGCTGGACTCTGATTCTCTCACTGTGTGTGTTGCTGTATTTCCTCTTTAAAGCAGGTTTTGCCTGTGGCTTTAACGGTACTTATGAATTTCAGGTTGTATCTCCATCTGGTAAATTAATATTACCATTGGTTGTCAGTTCAGAATCCGAATGAATTAATTTGCCAGGTGGAGATATTGTCAACTGCAAACATTACCACTGTGTGTTATTGATTGCTGCAAGGATGATTTTGGATTTGCACATTGTTTGTAAAGCATTTGTTGCTATTAAATATCAACTTCTGACCCATTAAATCTGGGTTGTTGGCATCAAGAGGAAGTGACATCAGGTCTGTGGCACCCTGACTTAGCAGCACCTCACAGGCTTATTAAAAAGCCCAGAGGGCTGGAGAGCGGGCTTAGCAGTTAAGGCACCTGCCTGAGAAGCTTAAGAACCCAGGTTCGAATCTCCAGGTCCCATGTAGCCAGACACACAGTGATGCAAGCACACAATGTCGCACATGTGCCCAAGGGGGCACATGGGTTTGGAGTTCATTTGCAGTGGCTGAAGGCCCTGGCGTGCCCTTTCTCTTTCTCTTGCCTGCGAAGCCACAGGACCCAGGTTTGATTTTGATTTTCCAGGACCCACAGAAGCCAGATGCACCTCTACACATGGTGGCACATGCATCTGGAGTTCATTTGCAGTGGCTGGAGGCCCTGGCGTGCCCATTCTGCCTGTCTGTCTACTGGCTACTGTCCTGGGCTGGGGCAGGGCAACCTTGTTGAGGCATTGAAAGTCCACTCCAGGCACTAAGTTTCTCTGCAAAGGCAGAAAGGAAAGGAGAAGAAAGAGGGGACAAGACACCACTGATTAAACCTCTGAGGGTTTAATTATTCTTAATCAAACTGAAATGGTCACAGAACCATTTTTCAGTGGAATATTACATACTACCCTATCCTCACTTTCTACCTCTCTGGTGTGCATGCACACGCGTGTGCGCGTGCGCACGCACACACACACACGTTACAAAGCCACAGGAACCATTTCTTAAAAACATTTTTTAAAGATTTTATTTTTATTTATTTATTAGAGAGGGGAAGAGAGAGAGAGAGTGAGATTGGGTGTGCCAAGGCCTCTAGCCACTGCAAACGAACTCCAGACGCATGTGCCACCATGTGCATCTGGCTTACGTGGGACCTGGAAAATCGAACTAGGGTCCTTAGGCTTCACAGGCAAATGCCTTAACTGCTAAGCTATCTCTCCAGCTTCACAGGAACATTTTATAAAAACCTGTGCTTCCATCTTGCTTGTGTGTGTTGCATAAACAAAATTTACTATTCTCTTCAAAGACAGAAAGCTTACCAGAACTTCTGGGTGGCTTTCTCTACCTTCTTTAAGTACAAAACCCACTTTGTTGGAATTTTCAGCCTTCTTTATTGAATAATGACCCCTAGTCTAGGAAATATGATGTACCTATATGATATTTTAATCTTATTTAAAAAAATGTTTATTTAGCAAAAAAAAAAAAAGGCAGGTTTCATAAAAGAATTGTTTTTGTTCCAGGGGCCACATACCCACAACACCCTTTTTTAAAATTTAATTTTAATTTAATTTATTTATTAGAGACAGACAGAGAGAGAGAAAGACAGAGAAAGAATGATCGTGCCAGAGTGTCCAGCCACTGCAAATAAACTTCAGATGCATGCATCACCTTGTGCATCTGGTTTATGTGGGATCTGGAGAATTGAACCTGGATCCTTAGGCTTCACAGGCAAGTGCCTTAACCACTAAGCAATCTCTCCAGCCCCATAGCACCCTTTTTATAAATGCCTGTGAGGTGCTTTTGCAGGTTCCTTTGAGAAGTCCTCTGGGACTCTTAAGGAGAAAGGCTGGAATGACAATCTTTGTTCCCACACATAGCAACTTTAAAGCCCCTTCCCAGGGCCTCAGGTGGTCTTCACAGAACGACTGCTGCTATATTGATTAATACCACAAACAAGGGCTCTGGCAGGTGAGAGAGAAAGGAGTCTTGAGCCAAAATGTGTAAGACAGATGCCTGCCCCAAGGCCTTCCACCTAGTTGGGGAAACTAATGACAAATCAGAGTACGACAGGTTCTCTGAGTTTCAAGTGTCCTTAAAAAGTCTAAAAAGGGCCAGGCATGGTGGCACACGCCTTTAATCCCTGCACTTGGCAGGCCGAGGTAGGAGGAGCACTGTGAGTTCGAGGCCAGCCTGAGACTACATAGTGAATTCCAGGTTAGTCTGGGCTACAGCAAGACCCTACCTTGAAGAAAAAAAAAGTCTGAAAAATTAAGCCATCGGGCTGGAAAGATGGCTTAGTGGTTGAAGTGCTTGCCTGCAAAGCCAAAGAACCTCAGTTCGATTTCCCAGGACCCACTTAGACCAGATGCACAAGGTTGCGCATGTGTCTGGAGTTCATTTGCAGTGGCTGGAAGCCTCGGTGCATCCATTCTCTCTCTCTCTCTCTCTGACTCTTTCTCACAAATAAATAAATAAAATATTTAAAAAATATAAGCCACATTCCAAGTTCTTCTGCTGTTTCAGTCAGTTTCCATGTTGATGAAACTGGGGGGCTCATACCACCTCTCTTAGCAATGGGTGACCGGAGCTAATTATCTTGCAGAGTGCTCACACGCAATCAATGTGGCCAGTTTGTTTTCAGCATCCCCATCATACAAATCAGAAAGCCATGTGCCATACATGATGTTGTCAATAGGACATTTCTTCATAGTGGATGGGCAAAGAAGTTTGCATTAATGGAGGAAACGTGGAAATCATTAAGAAAAATAGCTGGGATTGTTGAAGGTCTACTCTATTTGCTGTTTATCGGATGGAAAGGCAAGAGAACTCAAACACTGTGGAACCAAGACCTGTCCCCTGAGGTGACCTGGGCTGACCTTCACAGTGAGAGATTGTTCCCTGCCCCTGTCTTCCCAGCATTCACTAGCTTGTGGACCCTGGGTTGGGGAAGCCAAAGGAAGCTCACAACCCTGAAGAGGGGACGTGGTCTTGTTGTTGGTCCTGAGCACTTAACGGTGCTTACTGCAAGCGAGAAGCGAATTCTGAGACCCGAACAGCTCCAAGTCAAGTTACAAGACTCTCCATCCTCTCCCCCATATCCAGTTTCCTCTTTTACAGCCCAAGTATTGTTTTTTTTTTTTTTTTTTTCTTTCTGGTAACACCAACAGAAAAGTATTTTAGCCACTCATGCATTCATTACGTGACCTGCCCCACTAGACGAGAAGACCAGATGTATGGCCAGTGTTCACTGCTTCACCCCCGAGAGGAGAGACCCACACAGTAGGTCTCAACACATGATAAACATTTGGGGAATTTTAAGTGTACAACATGCCTCCCCCATTCCTGAAAGGTATAATGTCTGAGCTCCTTCCTAGACTCAGGGACCTCAGTGTCTCTTGGCTGGGTCTTAGTTTGGTAATTAACCCTCCTGGCCACCCATACTGAGAACAACTGGAGAGCGGAGGTGCTCACTAAACCCCGGCTGCATGTCACTTGACAGAGCCCATGGAAAAGGGGGGCAAGCATGAGTGGGCAGCGGAGGCAGAGGAGGTATTCTGTTGAAAGAAGCCCCAGGACTGTCAGTCATTCCTCTCTTTCCACACGCACCAAGGCCACTAGAGATGAAACGTGAGGGAGAGAACTTTTTTTTGATATTACTTTTATTTATTTGAGAGAGAGAGGAAGAGGCAAAGAGAAAGGGAGAATGGGCGTGCCAGGGCCTCTAGCCACTGCAAACGAACTCCCGATGCATGCACCCCCTTGTGTATCTGGCTTACGTGGGTCCTGGGGAATCGAACTGGGGTCCTTAGGCTTTGCAGGCAAAAGCCTTAACTGCTAAGCCATCTCCCCAGCCCAAGAACACTTTTTTTTTTCTATGAGTTGATGAAGTATATACACCTTGGCCATGGTCATTTCGTGGCCAGAAAACCCACAGGTGGTAGAGTTCTGAGGAGGCATGCTGTTCTGTGGGGGTGGGGCGGATCACAGATGCACTCTTTGTCCATACACCAGTCTTAAGCTGCAGACTGTTCTCTAACTCTTCTTTTGTTTTCTTTGATTCAAAAACTTTAACTATTTTATTTTATTTTATTTTAAAATTTATTTATTTATTTATTTGAGAAAGAGAGGCAGAGAGAGAGAGAGAGAGAGAGAGCAGGGCCTCCAGCCACTGCAAACAAACTCCAGATGCATGCACCCCATTGTGCATCTGGCTTACGTGGGTCCTGGAGAGTTGAACTGGGATCCTTTGGCTTTGCAGGCAAATGCCTTAACCACTAAGCCATCTCTCCAGCCCAACTATTTTATTTTTATTTATTTGACAGAGAAAGAGGCAAAGAGAGAGAGAGAGAATGGGCACGCCAGGGCCTCCAGCCACTGCAAATGAACTCTAGACACATGCACCCCCTTGTGCATCTGGCTAATGTGGGTCCTGGGGAATCAAACCTGGGTCCCTTGGCTTTGCAAGCAAACTCCTTAACTACTAAGCCATCCCTCCAGCCCCTAAAACTTTATTTATTTTATTTGCAAGGAAAGAGAGCGAGAGCGAGAGCGAGAGAGAGAGAGAGAGAGAGAGAGAGAATGAGAATGGAAGCACCAGGGCCTCTAGCTGCCCAAACAAACTCCTGTTGCATGCGCCACTTATTGCATCTGGCTTTACATGGGTGCTGGGAACCACTGAACCATCTCTCCAGTCCTCTATCCCTTTTCTTTCTCCCAGCTGTCCCCTCTTGCCAAGACCCTGCCCAGCTGTGTAAGAAGGTGGCTTGGCAATCTGACTCCAGGCATGGTTTATCTAACCTGCAAAGCTTGACAATGAGGAAGAGGGCCTGAGAAGGTTTCTCTCTGCATGACTGTAATACATCTGGAAGGTTGGGCTGTGGGATTTTTTTTTTTTTTTCACTTCTCCCTTGGAAATCACCTCCATACACGGCTGGGACTGAAAGATGAGACATCTTTACATTGAGAACCCATTTCCCTGGAGACCAGGACAGGGGACATATTACAATTTATGTTAATAAATTAATTAATCAATAAAAAAAGAAAGCATTTCCCACCATATAGAGGAGGCAAAGGCAGGCTGCTGTTTGTTCAGCTCCCTGATGGCTTTCAATGTCATTTGTCAAAGGGCTAATTTATTCTTTCTTTCTTTCCTTCCTTCTTTCTTTCTTTTCTTCCTTCCTTTCTTCCCTCCCTCTCCTCCTCCCTTTCTTCCTTTTCTAACTACAAATAAGTAAATGCAAAAATCTCCCCTTGTACTTTGATTGATGGTTCACACCTTGTGGAATATCTAGCTCATATTTTTAGAAAGAAGCAGCTGGTCTTCTTGACATTTAATTCTAACAAAATGCCTCACTCAATTCCCCCTCTCCAGATAGGGTACACAGACTACGGGAAAATATTCCATGACAGGGATCCACATGCCAACACTGAGTGTGAAGGAATGGGAGAGTGTGCCTTTAATATGCGGAAGTTGAGCTAATGACATTGAAATGGCTAATCTTAAGAAATCACACTTGTGGGGCTGGGGAAATGGCTTAGCAGTTAAGGCATTTGCCTGTGGAGTCTAAGGACCCTGGTTTGATTCCCAGGACCCACATATGCCAGACACACAAGGGGACGCGTGTGGCTGGAGTTCGTTTGCAGTGGCTGGAGGCCTTGGTGCGCCCAACCTCTCTTTCTCTCTGCCTCTTCTTCTTCTCTCTTAAATAAATAAATAAATATTAAAAAATAAAAAAGAAATCAAGGTTGTGAGCAGGGAAGGGTGACGAATTTAGCTGTCAATCATATCTACAGGAGGGACCTTTAAAACCTCAGCCCAAGTGTGAGTGTTTTACCCAAAGAGTTTTGCAGTCGGTCAGTTAAGCTACGAATAAGTATGGTAGCTATGGTTATCTAAGGGTTTGATATATGCAAGGCTATTTTGTTTAGTCAGTATTATTATAATCCTGATTTTATTTTATTTTTCTGAGACAGACTGGCTCTAACTCTCTATGCAGCCCAGGCTGGCTTTGAACTTGAGATCCTATATCGTGCCTCAACCTCTTGGGATTACAGGTGTGTAGTGCAGGTGTGCACCACAACAGCCAGCCCCTGCCATCTTACAGGTAAGGGTCTTGCAGCACAATACACATGACTTGTGTGGGGTCACATAGCCTGGAAGTCACAGCTCTTACCCAGAGACTGGCAATCTTTTAGTGTAACTAGTTTTGGCTTTGTGAGGCACATAATCGTCGTTGCAATTAGTCAACTCTGCCATTGAAATGGAAACAGTCAGAGTTATCACATGAACAACACGAGAGTACCTGCCTGTGTTCTAATAAAACTTTATTTATACAGACAGATGAGCTGGATTCGGCCTGAGTGCTCTAATTTTATGATTTTCTTTTCTTCTTCTTCTCTTGGTCATGACACCAAACTCTCTTTTGAAGGTCAGTAATGGACTCTTTTGTTTTGGTAAATGATCTTTTACATTCGCATGTCAACTGTTGTGAACAGTCACAAGGCCCACATATAAAATACCTGCTGGGCAAATAACTGAGTTCTTTTTAAATGAGCAATACTTCTCATTGCCAGCAGCTTTCTAAATGGTCTGATGAGAAAAGGTGTCAGGAGGAGAAGTTAGGGACTATAAACTCACATAAGAACCTTTCAGAGAGTACTTCTAAGGGGATGGCAGGTTTATTTTTATTTTTATTTTGTTTTTGGTTTTTTAGAGGTAGGGTCTCACTCTAGCCCAGGCTGACCTGGAATTCACTTTGTATTCTCAGGGTGGCCTCGAACTCATGGCGATCCTCCTACTTCTGCCTCCCGAGTGCTGGGATTAGAGGGGAGTGCCACCACACCTGGCTGGGATGGCAGTTTTATGCAGTGCCCACTGGATGCCAGACTGTCTAAATTTTCAAGTGGCACTCAAAATCTCACAGCACCAAAATAAATAAATGAAATATTGGGAAAGAAATAAAATAGTGTAACACTTAATCCCCGCACCAAGCCTGCCAGACAGATACCATTATCCCATTTTGTAAATGACAAATACAAGCCCAAAGGGGAAGCTACTTGTCTGTGGTGAGAGTGTGTCTGTGCTCGTGTGTCACCCCAACTATGCCCACCTTCTTTGTCTGTGTACCTTTCCTTGGACACACTGACCCTGAGTTGTGGACTCAGCACCTCATCTTACTTATTAATCACTGTGTGAGCTTGGAAAGTAAGTAAAACTTGAGATTCTCGTTCTTTCTGCTCTCTAAAAAGGAACAGGAAGCCCTGGTGTCCTCCCTTTACATGCTGGCAAGAATAACCAACGTGAAAGGTCTTTGCCAAGAGGGAAAATGAGAAGCAGAGGCTCCTGCAGGGACCTTGCCATGGGAGCGGTGAGGCTGGCCTCACTATGCATCATGTTGCTGGCCCCAAAAAGGACTTCCCTGCCCTCGGGGGACCCGTCCACTGAATCAGTCAGATTATGTAAGTCTGGGGAGAAACTGGCCCTCCCAAATCCCCTAAAATCAGTAAAATCTTGGGAGCTTGGAAAAGGTTGCAAAACAGTCATTTCATTGCTAGTCACATAAAAAAAGTGACTCACAAACACTTAAGTTTCATCATCCGCACCACAGCCACCGCCTTCCCCCAGAGACTCTCCTGTTTCCATTCTTCCTGTTTCAAAAGGGCGTTTCCTCCTTGGGATGAGTGTAACTCTAAGCCTTTCTCCCAGACCCTCTCCCTGGCCCGTGCTTTCGATAACAGCAGCCCACAGGGCTCACTGTACCAGCTTTATTCAAATCCTGAAGCCAAGCTCGCTCTTTGCTTTAAAGCTATCATCTTTTAAAGCCTTCAGCTAAAATTAGAAACTAGAAAATTGAATAGCTTGATTATATAGGGTCAAAAATCACGTATGTTGAAAGTCACCTAAAATTAAAAAGGGATATTCACAGCATATGATAAAAGTAGTGCCACATGACATAAAGATGTTTAGGTTAATGATGGGACACATATATGGTATAATCCCATAAGATTGTAACGTTGTGTGATGTCACAGCCAGCCCCACATCTTTATAAGTACAGTCTGTGTGTAGATGCAATGACAAAATTGACTAACCATGATGTTCTCAGAAAAGATTCCCGTGGCTAAGAGATCCTGACAATAATTAAGATTATTCCACTCCAAAGAGCTCAGACAAATCAACTGCAAAAGTAATATGAAAAGTAACTAAAGTAGAAAGTCAGACAAAATCATCAAATGGCCACACATAAGAATGATATGAATGACGTGTTTAAAAACAACTTTTTAGTCAACCTAGTGGTGCAGGGCTATAATCCCAGCTATTCAGAGAGCTGAGGCAGGAGGATGGAAAGTTCAAGGTC
Source organism: Orientallactaga sibirica (assembly GCA_036365145.1). NCBI lineage: Eukaryota > Metazoa > Chordata > Mammalia > Rodentia > Dipodidae > Orientallactaga > Orientallactaga sibirica. The sequence goes on along the minus strand of JAEOAD010000007.1, from coordinate 21,825,873 downwards.
TGCCTAGCCTACAGAGTGAGGGCCCTTGGTCCAATCCCTAGCACTAAAAACAAAAAACAAAAAACAAAACCACAGCTTTGAAAATAATTTCAAATACCTCCAGACATGATATTATAATGGAATGGCTTCTAATAGAAATGTTTAGACAAAAGTACAGGATTGTATCTGGTGTGTGCTCGTGTGTGTGTGGATGGCTGAGAGAGAATGTGTGCGAGCAAATGAAATTTATATTCCTATATACCTGCCAAAACAATTTAGCTTAAGATATGATAATGAAAATGAAGTTTTCAGATTTACAAGTTATGGAGACAGCACACATATATACATATAACCCAGATAACTGAGCTTTCTCCTCAGAATGGGAACACCAGAGAAACCGGCATATCTAGGAGAAAGAAGCCAGCAGCTCACAGACTTGTTTTTCAGCAATGTCTGAATGAGGCTCAAGCCTCATCTACTGCAGAATCACCAGGAGAAAGAAAACTCCATTCACGAAACAGAATCCCCTGATGCAAATGACATTCTGTGAGCACAGACTGAAACCAACGTGCAAAGGACACTTTCCAAATCAGCGTAAGAGTGTGCAGAAACAGTTGGAGCCAAATTGTAATAAGAATTACATGAGAAATTGATGGGGTAGTGAAAAAAATCCAGTTACAACATGGAGGGGCCTGTCTTGCAAGCCTGAATGCTTTAGAGCTGAGTCTAAAAGATGATTCTGGGTAAAGAATATTTTCTTGGAAGGTTTAGAAAAAGAATGAGTTCACTTAAAGTATCCTCCCATACCTTTTTTCTGTTACTTGGCATTTTTTTCTTTTTAACTTTGAGCCGTTGACAGTGACTTAGTTCTGATTGATTTTAATGTGTGTGTGTGTGTGTTTGTCCACAGGCTGATTCTAATGATCTTTGTTATGAAAATGACATATCTGAATCTGGGGAAACAACACTTTCCATGCAAGCATGAGAACCAGCCTTCAGATCCTCAGGCACCCAGATAAAAATGTAAAAGCTGGATATATAATCCCAGTATGCCTATGGGATACCAGGAGAACCAGAGGCAGGAGAATCCTGGAAGCTTGTGGATCAACTAGCCTGGTACACGCAGCAGTGAATAAAACACCCAACCTCAAATACGGTGGGCAGCGAGGATCTGACTCCACATGTGCAAAATGGCATGCATGTGTTCACACACAAACACACAAATGAATACACACACACAAATAAAACAGATAAAAGAGAAACGGATACTTCTGATAATGTCATTTAGTAGTACATTTTAAAACTAATTTGAGTGAGTGAGCACATAACAAAATACCTTTCACCTGAGGGCCTCATCTGGTAGAGGTCTCTCATTTGTATGTATCTGTTAATAATAAGATATTAAATTCAATCTAGAGTTTATAGAACTGCCTATACTTTCTGAAACTTTTGAGTTTTCGGAGTAAAATAGCTCTCCTATAGAAATTAATGGGAAATTCAATATGATTGGAGGATGGTCCCTCCTTAGAACTTCTTAGGGAAGAAAAAGAAGTCACACTTTAAGAAGGTCCCTTGGCTGGGTGTGGTGGCACACGCCTTTAATCCCAGCACTTGGGAGGCAGAGGTAGGAGGATCGCTGTGAGTTTGAGGCCACCCTGAGACTACAGAGTGAATTCCAGGTCATCCTGGACCAGAGTGAGACCCTACCTCGAAAACCAAAAAAAAAAAAGAGGGTCCCTTGGCACATCTTATCTCCAAAGAAACTAGCTCTGGGCTCATGTACGTCTTGTGAACTTCATGTGAAGAAAGTGTATGTGAGAAATCTAAGAAAGAAATTATGATCATATGCAGACATCCTAAAACTGATAGGTTAGTCAGCTCTCTGGGTGTTAGAAGGCCGCTCACAAGGAAAAGGAACAGCTATAATGCAAAGCCCACACAGCGTTATGGTGAACAAAAGAAAAAGAAAGCCTTGGGCTGGAGGGATGGCTTAGTGGTTAAGGCACTTGCCTGCAAAGCTAAAGGACCTCGGTTCAATTCCCCAGGACCCACGTAAGCCAGATGCACAAAATGGCGCATGCATCTGGAGTTTGCCTGCAGTGGCTGGAGACCCTGATGTTCTCATTCTCTCTCTCTCTCTCTCTCTCTCTCTCTCTCTCTCCCTCCTTCCCTCTCTCACTCCCTCAAAATAAATAAATAAAATTAAAAAAAAGAGAAAGCCTTAAATGCCATTTGAGATAAGCTGCTTATTGGTCAAGATATATTAAAACACAAAATGGGATGACAACGGCATTTGATTAAGAGGAAAAGTTCTACATAATTTACATTTAATGATCTTTAAATAATATAAATTCATTATAAACTTAAAAATACTAGAATATCTGAAGAAGAGGAAAATTAAAATAATCAATAATCCAAGAGTGGCTGTGTTAATATTTTGGTTTGTTTCTTTCAAGGCTTTTACTATGGGTGGGTGTGTTTTCTTTCACCATACTGTTTACTTTGTATCTCTATGCAATATACAACTAGCAGGGCAATGGATAACTGTTCTTAAGTCTTTGTTGGGTATCATTTCTTTGAATTAGATTCTTTAGAAATAGAGCTATGCAATAAAAGTCTATGACTTTTTGGGTGTTAATACATAGTGCTAAATTGTTTTCCAGAAAGGTCAATGTGATTTAAATTTAAATTACTTATTTCTCTAACTGTATCTTTTTACCTTCTATGATTTCTTTCATCTTCCCTTGAAATTAAGTAAGTTCTTAAACTTGACCCAGCATTGATAGCACACTGTTGTGATAACACTGAGATAGTTTGCAACACTTTTCAAAAGGTGTCATGCCCATTATCACATGTGGTTCCCACAAATTCTCCTGAGAATTCATTGTAGAATGTTCAGAGCTTGGGAAAGGATTTCTGATATCACCTTGTTTAGATTTAATGGATGTTTCCATTGGAAAGAGGCATATGGAACACGTGAGAATTTTAAAGTTCTAGTCCCCAAGTTTCTAGAATGTCAACTTATACATTTCCTTTCTACTACACGACCTTGACTCTAGCTTGGTCCCCATAATGCTTTGTGACATTCACAGTTTCTTCCTCCCACTATGCTCATTAATAAATCTACTGAGAGTTCACCATGAGATTTCTCCCTCTGGTTGGGGATGACTCCCAGTGGTAGAAAGCTTGCCTGGCATGCCTCGTGATGAGATGTCTCCCTGTTACAGTAAGACACAAATACCTGAAACTCTGGACTCAGTCTCATGAGCAGAGATGGAACAACCTGGAGTGTGTGTTTTACGTGATGTGGGTGATGGTCCAGAAAATATCCTCCAAGAACATGTGGATGACAACGGAGGTGGGAGAGTTGTATCTGAATTTGGCAAGTCAAACTGGTCAGGGATATTTAGGAAATACAATTGTAGCATTTCAAGCCCCACACTGGAGTGCTGATCAAGGCTGGCTTTGGTATACACAGGGAAGTCATTCCTTCTGGCCAATTCTCACCTGCCCATCCAATTTACATAGCATAAAAGAACCTTGCAACATGGGGGCTGGAGAGATGGCTCAGAGGGTAAGCACTTTCCTGTGAAGCCTAACGACCCGGGTTAGAGACTCAATTCCTCAGGACCCATGTAAACCAGATGCACATGGTAGCGCATGCGTCTGGAGTTAATTTGCAGTGGCTGGAGGCCCTGGCGTGCCCGTTCTCTTTCTCTCTCTCTGCCTCTTTCTCTCTCTGTCTATCACTCTCAAATAAATAAATAAAAATAAACAAAAAAGAGCTTTGCAACAAGTCAAGGGCTCCATCTTGGCAAACTATCTATGTTCCTTCTAACTCAAAGCACTGAACTCTCCCTCTCTCCCGCATCACGGGTTATCTATCATCTGGGTGATGAGAGACGGGCTTACTGCATACTGTTTAGACATCACGGCAGCACACTCCTGGTGTATGACAGCCGATCAATAATGCATCACCCGTTCTAACCAGCAATTGTGTCATTTTTCCCTGGGTGTCAAATTTCTTTTTAGACACCTCACAGTAGCATTTCCATTATGTGTGTGTGCTCGCGCGCAAGTTTAAATTCTAAGAAACCATTTCTGAAGATGGCTGACATTTAAGAAAATCTGGTATGGTGTTGTTACCACTGACGCCAAGTATCCTGTGTGTAGAAAGTAGCAGTTTAGCAAGCTGAGCGTGTCAAATTTTCCTTAAAATTAACATCCATGCCATATGTTGGTACTCTAAACTTAATACTTCTCTGGCTGAAAAGTAAAAGGGAAACTCTCCCAGACTGCATCCTATTCTCTTTCTTTGTAGACACTATTTTAAAGACATCAGGGGGGCTGGGGAGATGGCTTAGTGGTTAAGGTGCTTGCCTACAAAGCTGAAGGACCAAAGTTCAATTCCCCAGTACCTATAAAAAGCCAGATGCACAAGAGAGTGCATGTATCTGGAGTTTGTTTGCAGTAGCTAAAGGCACTGGGGTGCCTGTTCTCTCTATTTTTCTTTTTCTCTCACACTGTCAAATTAATTAACTAGAGACATTAGCAACAGTCCTCCTTTGAAGTAAAAATGAGTGTCTGCTCTTCAATTCTTGATGAGAATCAGGGCTTAAAAGGCCATGGCGTCTGCAATATCTGCCCTGTAAGGTTGTCATGTGTTCTGAAATTGGAGCTCCTTACCAGGTCTTGACTAATAAGATGGGGTGGAACCCGGCCTCCTTATCCCCTGCCATGATGTTTGAGAGGTAAGAGGGGAGAGGAGGAGAGGACAGAGTTCTATCACTGAATTTAGAGGCAGCATTATATCAGAAATTCACATAATGCCCAGGCAAGCCAGGGTGACAAGGGACCTACAGAGCCCCAGGGCTTTAGGTGCTGGGCCTCTGAGCCTTTGAGCTCACCTTCCTTCTGAGTTCCTCATCCAGATAGCTTCTACCAAACTTCTATAGTATGTTGCCTCCAAAGTATAAGGAAGAGCCATTGCTTGTGCCTGTGGACCTGGTGCATGTGCTGCTCTGTGCTTACAATGTGCCAATCAAGGCTACGTTGCTGTGCTCTCTGGACACCTACTTGGTTCTGGTGGCATCTGTGGCTCTCCTGGAATGACAGGCACATAGTCTTTCACTTTAACTGTGAAACAGCACCGAAGTGAAAGACGAGAGGACAGAATTCATCTGACCACTGAAACCACCAGAGATATTAAACTATGGGGGGAATTATGTGCCTGGGGCTTCATCCCACCACAGCATTACATGAGAACTGTGTAGTCTGTGCACTCATTTGGGCTGTTTCTTCTCTGCCACGAAACAATCACAGCATTTCAAAGGAATGTTTGGAACCCACCAAGTAGTAGAATCTAAGATTCACTTTTGACAGTACTTTAAAAATTTTTTTAAATTTTTAAATTTTTATTTTTTATTTTATTTATTTATTTGCAAGCAGAGAGAGAGAGAGAGAGAGAGAGGAGATAGACAAGAGAGAATGGGCATGCCAGGGCCTGTAGCCACTGCAAACGAACTCCAGATGCATGTGCTCCCTTGTGCATCTGGCTTATGTGGGTCCTGGGAAATTGAACCGGGGTCCTTTGGCTTTGCAGGCAAGGGCCTTAACCACTAAGCCATCTCTCCAGCCTTACAGTACTTTTTTTAATGGTAGGAAAGTTCAACCTATGAAAGTAGAAAGAATAGTATATGTACATAATTGCAGAGGTGGATAATTTGTCGAAAGAATATGAGTGCTGTTTTCACTGTGAGCCAAAGAACCACCTCTGTGGAGATATGGTGGTAAACACTGAGGAGACTCAAAATTGATCGAGAGAGAGAGAGAGAGAGAGAGGCATGGTAGCGCACACCTTTAATCCCAGCATTCGGGAGGCAGAGGTAGGAGGATCGCCATGAGATCAAGGCTATCCTGAGACTACATAGTGAATTCCAGGTCAGCCTCAGCTAGACTGAGACCCTACCTTGAAAAAAAAAACCCAATAATTTTTTGTTGTTGTTGTTGTTGTTTTTTTTTAATTAATTAATTTTTTTTTTGCGAGGTAGGGTCTCACTCTGGTCCAGGCTGACCTGGAATTAACTATGTAGTCTCAGGGTGGCCTCTAACTCTTGGCGATCCTCCTACCTCTGCCTCCTGAGTGCTGGGATTAAAGGTGTGCGCCACCATGCCAGGCTAATTTTTTTTTTAAAGAGGCTGTTGAGAGCTCAGTACTAAAGAAGACTTCTATCACACCCTCCAAGGCTCAGGGCACATTGTGAAAGAGGTAGCAGAAAGAATGTCAGGGTGTGGGGGTGGGCTTTAGGCACTGTCCTTCCTGCATGAACTGACCGGTGCATTCGTGACCTCACAGCGCTTACTGAAGACTCCACAAGACCAGCATGGTTGTGAGCCCATCACCACGTTGACACGGAGGACAGAGGAGGGAGGACAAAGGGAAAGAGACAGCAAAACAAAGGAAGGAGTGCCTAGAAAAAGGAGGGTCCTTTGGGGATGGAGGTGGGGGAGAGGGGACAAAGAAAGGATGGGAAAGGGATGGGAACAGGATCAAATTCCTGTATGTTCATATATCAAAGTTCTCAATAAAAAAAGAGAGAGAATACCCATGTTTCGCACAAAACTTCACTTCATGACCACTCTTGTTTCTTTCCTACTCCCCCACTCCCCAGTTACAATGATTTGGAAGTAGAGCCTTACATAGGATTATAAATGCAGCCATCGCTCAGTACGCACAGAACGTTGGTGACAAGACCGTCCCAGTTATCAGAATCCGTGTATACTCAAGTCCCTTGCATAAAATGGCAATGTCTGCATAGGACCTACATGCATTTCAGATCCTCTCTAGATTACATTATAAGACCTGGTACAATGTAAATGTCATGTGAATTGTTGTACTGTTTAAGGGAAAATTAAAAGTCTGAACAAGTTCAATATAGATACAATTTTAGAATTTCATTTTCAGTCCATCCACAGTTGATTGAGTTGGCAGAGGCGGAACCTACAGATAAGGAGGGCTTGGATGTATTTCAGGAGCCATCTCTTGAGCTTAAGGAGTCTTTCTGAAAATGTAGCCACAATGCTGTTGTGTACAAAAAAACCCACCCATTTTCTTTAATCATTTAAATGTTGAATCAGTATGCAAATTTTCCTTAATAAAATTTAAAAAATCCTTTTTTTGCCTTGAAATGAGAAACATTCTTGAAGCTGTGTCAGTTTTCTGTTGAACCAACCAGGTATTTAGAAAAGCCCAGAAAGAAAAGATCTCTTCAGGAGCGATGACAAGGTAAGGAGAAGGAAAAGCTACCTGGATCTACTTACCTGTGGTTGTTAAGACTAAAAAGTCCTAACACCTCTTCCTTATGGTAAACTGAGGCACAGAACAGTAGACTGATAGCCAAAAATTCCACAGCGAATTAAGAGGAAGCTATTCATTTTTTTTTCCATTATAAGAGGCAAATGTGTGGTAATACTTATTTGCTGAACTGCCAGAGAAGGACCTCTATTTCCAGTGTTTTGTGTAAAGAGTTCAGATCTGTACATACAGATTTGTACATCCCTGGACATTGGTGACTTTTAAACATAGTCAAACGTGGTTTTCTGAATTGAGACAGTGTATGTCACTGGATTACAAAAATCTAAGAAAACCAACGGGCTAAGGAGCTGGCTCAGCAGATAAGAGCACTTGTGTGCAAGCATGAGGACCCACATACAAAGCACGTGTGCATACACCATACATAACTTGCCACATACACACACGTGCCATACCCTCACACACAAGAAAAATAAAAGTTGAAGAAATTAAGAAAATTTTAAGATATCTATGATTATTCTATTGATTGCTTTCTGAAAAAAAGATACAGAATGTTCAAGTTCATTTCATCTGTTTCTCTTTACTGATTTCTATTGATGCTAGGGAATATAAGCTTATAAGCACAGCTTATGTGAGACCACATTTTTAACAGATAGCGCTAACTTGGAAATTGTGCTTTATTCTTTATTGGCATGCGTAGATGCAGTGTGTGTGTGTGCGTGTGTGTGGAGGTCAGAGATGACCTTCCTTATTTACTCTTAACTTGATTCTTTGAGGCAGGATCTCTTGCTGAGCCTGGAGTTCACCGATTCCAGCAGACCACCTAGCTAGTGATTCCCTGTCTCTGTCTTGTCAGCACTGGCATTACACGCATGGTGTCACCACGCCTGGCATTTGGCATGGGTTCTGGGGATGCAAGCTCAGGTCCTTCTGCTTGTGCAACAAGCATTTTGCTCACTAAGCCCTCTCCCCAGCCTGGAGGTTGGATTTCAGATGAACTGTTCCATGGGTTCATTTTCCAACTAGACTGCGTGGCAGGAGAGGGGCTGTCTGCCTCACTCTGCTCTTTTAGGTAAGGGTGGACACAGAACCATCCTATAGTCTTAGCCTGTTTCCAAATACTCATACAAAAATGAATTTCCTCACTTTCCTGAGGTTTGGCTAATAATATAAACAGGAAGGTCTTAAGTGCACTTGAATCTGAGGAATTATTCCCGAACATTCCCTCTCTCTCAAACCTTGTGGCCAATCCAAAGCCAAGATCAGTTTCCTAAATACCTTTCAGATCTCTGCATGGGTCTCTATCATGAGCCCGCATCTGACACAAGTCCCATAAAGCTTACCTGCACAGCTACAGTTGGGTCCTGAGCCACCTCTCACCTCTCTCTTACTCCACCCCCTTAATTTGTTCACTACACCACAGCCCTGGGGCCCTCCCCATAGGCAAGTGAGGCCACACCATTCCCTTGCCCAAAGTCTTCCAGCAACTTCCCCGTGATCTTGAGATAAAGTTCAAATCCAAACATTACCACACCCTCTCTAGCTTATTCTGCTCCTATCCTGCTGGCTCTTGGTGTTTCTTGCACGCACCAGGCATTGTCCCACCTCGGGGATTTTGCACTTTGTGCCCCAGACACCTACACGGCACTGTCTCGAACTCCCTTCAGCTTTCGTTCAATATCACCTTTTCAGTCAGGCCACCCTAACTTGCACCTCAGAACACTCCCCAGACTCCTTCCCTGCTTTATTTTTCTCTACATCTTCTAACATGCTATATAATTTATTTTATTCATTGTCCCTCCGCTAGAATGTAGATAGAATGTAGAGAACTGTCTTTGGGTTGAACCCAGCCATCCAGGTTGAGCATGCAGAATTGGCCAGTGTCTTCCCTGGAGGTCACTGGACTCCACTTCAGGAAACCTGGAGGCTTCCTAAACTCAGGTTGGCTGTTCAGTCTCCCAGCTCGGTGCTCCTTTCTTTCCAGAGAAAGTCTAAATGGCTCCTCCTGGCGTCCTCCCCTCCCCCTCCTCTACTTCACCACACACAACTCTCTGCTGCTCTCCCAAGGACGGAATTCAGGCAGCTTCTAAAATGGAGATGCTGGTCCAAAACGGTGCATCTCCAAGTGCACAGGAAAAGACGGGAGACCTCTGAGCAATTTCCTGGCCCTATATTTTTCCATTCCCGTAAGTGAGGCCTTCCTTAGCTCGGGAATCTCTCTCTGAACCGAGCCAATGCCTTAAGGGTACATGCCATTTGTTACTGCCTTGGCTTGTTTCTTTGTTCTTTTCTTTATTTTTTTTCTTTCATTTTTTTTAGGGATCAACAACTGGAACCTTCTGTCATAAAACTTAGACTTCCAGCTCTTCCAAGTGCAGACTACTAGTTGGGACAATATAATGTAACTGGAGCCGTTTTGTTTTAATAATACATAATACTTAAATTGCACTCTTCACCTTCCAATATTTTTGTACTTTATGCTTCATTAGGCCGAGCCCTTGAGTTATGTATGGGACTCCAGCAAGGTTAAACACTTTCTTCAGACCACAGCTTGCTTTGCTTCAAAAGAAGTACTTTGTCTTCTTAGTATATAAAAGAAATGGAAGGAATAAAAATGTAGTGCTTTAACAACTGTGTCAATCAATGAATAGTTCCAAGAAATTTCCATGGTTTTTTTTGGCCATGTTTAGGGTTCTCCTTGATTGTTCTAATTGTCCCTTATCTCCTCATGTCATTTATCTAACCTCCCCTTACCTTGTTCTCTCCTGTCTTCTGTGGTACTGTAGCTGTCAAGGGCACCACTATACACTCCCCACCTGACAGCAACTCTTGCCCTTTTTCCCCAGGGACCCACATTCAGCTAAGCATTTAGCATCATGGGCTGGGGAAGACTTAGGAACTAGTCCCTAGGGGTGGTGGAAACTGCAGCATTTATTAGCATAGGTCCTGGCTTATCAATTTTTTGTGGTGTTGAATGACTTAAAGTATCTTAAATGCAAACAGATACGAAAAAAAAATGTGAGAAGGGGCTGGGGAGATGGCTCAGAGATTAAAGGCACTTGCTTGCAAAGCATGCTGGCCTGGGTTCAGTTCTCCAGTATCCATATAAAGCCAGATGTACAAAGTAGCGCATGTGTCTGGAATTTGTATGCAGTGGCAAGAGGCCCTGGTGCACCCATTCTCTCTCTCTCCTCTCTCTTTCTCACACAAATAAAGAATATTTAAAAAATAAATATCCATGCTTATGAAAAAGAAGAAAGCTGGACATGTTAAAGTCAACTTCCACCTGTAGCACACCACTTAGAATTTCTTCTTTAAAATTTTATCTTCCACTGGGAGTACTCGGAATAGAAAAGTCTGAGAAGAACTGGCATGATGAGGCATTTCCTCTATACTCCAGAGAGAAGAAATACTAGGATTGATTTCCTAAGGACTAGTCTCATTATTTCATTCTTCCCTTGAGCAAGGATGTTTTCTGAAAGTAACAGGGACTTTTGGACATCTCCTACCCTGGCTCTTGAACATCCACCAGTGGTAGCCTCACAAATAAAAGCCAAAAACAAGGACGCCTATGACACATGAAACTGGGATTTGGAAAAAAAAAAATCTGGCATGTATTGAAAAATGAAACTTCTGTTATGTAATGATTGCACACTAAGTGTGAATGTGCTCTTGAAATATTATTGAAATGGGAAAATAAAGGAATGGCTAAACAACAATAATTTTGATTTTGCTTTAACCTACCCCTATTCAAGTGCACATGCGTATGCCCTTAAGTCCTAAAACACTACTTAATCCCAGCATTTGGAGAGGAGGTTGGGCATCGTGGATGTAGCCCACTGTGGAATGCCCCCACTGGAAGAAGGGCAAAGAGCTCAGGACACAACAGCAGATTGAAAATCCAACCCTGACTTTCTTGAGCTTCAGTAAACAAGGATAATAACATTTTATTCATCAAATATATCTAACTCTCCTCCTCATGTTTGGATTGCGTTTCCTTATCCCCACTATAAATAGACACAACCATGTGATTTGCTTGGGACAATGAAATGTAAGCACATGGGACATGTGTCATTTCTGTGTGGAATGTTTGAGAAGTGGCCCACAATGCCACAGCTTTTTGTCTCTGTCATAGCAACACGAAACATTTCAGATGACACTTGTCCTGTTGGTATAAGGCCTAAAGTTAAGATAACCAGATGTGATGGCTTGAATGTAAAATGCCTCCCAAGACTCATAGGTTTGAATATTTAATCCCCAGCTGGTGGCACTGTTTAGGAAGGTTATGGAGCCTTTAGAAGGTGGGACCTTGCTGGAGGAATGTGTCGCTGCCTGCCAGTTCACTGTCTGCTTCCTCTGTCCTGATAATGCTGGTTCTCTGCTCCCAGGATGCTTTCCCTGCCATGGTGCAATTCCCCTTAAAACTACAAGTCAAAAATAAACCCTTCCAGCTGGGCATGGTGGTGCATGTCTTTAATCCCAGCACTCAAGACGCAGAGGTAGGATGATCACCATGAGTTGGAGGCCACCCTGCAACTGCAGAGTGAATTCCAAGGTCAGCCTGGCCTAGAGTGAAACCCTACCTCAAAAAGACCAAAAAATAAAAAAAAAAATAACCCTTCCTTCCCATAAGCTGCTTCTGAAGTAGTGTTCTGTCCCAGCAACAAGATAGCAGCTGAGCTGGGATCACCCGGGAACTTCTAGCTGTGGGTGAGTTTTTCCCTCAGCTGGGCCTGGGCTGGCTCAGCTCAGATCCAGACCCAGCTGGGAGGATCCCCCCACCCCAGCCCTTACTCTCCTTCAGCTCCCCACATGGCAAGAGCTCCTTGAACTTTCTTTTCTCTTTTCTTTCCATGCTATTTTTCCCCAGATCCCCATCTGGTTACATGGACTCTGAGCTACACGTGGCCCACATGGGCTTTTGGGCTCCATGTGGTGTACTTCTCTTCACACTTTGTTTCCCGTTACCTCTCAGCCTTCCCCTTTCCACGTTCCTTTGTAAAATCGTAATAAAATATGGTATTAAAAAAAAAAAGAGCCGGGTGTGGTGGCGCATGCCTTTAATCCCAGCACTCGGGAGGCAGAGGTAGGAGGATCACCATGGGTTTGAGGCCACCCTGAGACTACATAGTGAATTCCAGGTCAGCCTGAGCCAGAGTGTGACCCTACCTTGGAAAAAAAAAAAAAAAGAGCTGGGTGTGGTGCACACGCCTTTAATCCCAGCACTCAGGAGGCAGAGGTAGGAGGATCACCATGGGTTTGAGGCCACCCTGAGACTTCAGAGTGAATTCCAGGTCAGCCTGAGCTACTGTGAGACCCTGCCTCAAAAAAACAAAACAAACAAACAAACAAACAAACAAACAAACAAACAAACAAAAAGATAGCAACCCATACCTGTCAAGCCATAGTTGATCCATGTGATGATCATATAATTAAGTGAGGAGAGCCTTGTTTTCTTTTTTTTTTTTTTAATTTGAGAGATACAGAGAGGGAGAGAGAGACAGACAGTCAGAGAGAATGGGCACCAGCAGCCTCTCAGCTGCTGTGAATGAACTCCAGACACATGCACCCCCTTGTGGGCAAGTGTGGCATTGCACCCTTGTGTCACTTTTTGCATCTGGATAAACATGGGACCTGGAGATTTGAATGGGTGTTCTTAGGCTTTGCAAGTAGGCACCTTAACTGCTAAGCCATCTCTTCAGCCCTAGCCTTGTTTTCTTTGTTCTTTTTTCACAATCAATGGGAAATTGAGATTTTGTTTTGTTTTGTTGTTTAAGCACAGGCTCATCTATCCTGACGAATACGCCTTGCCTCTAGAGGACGATTTCAATGAGGTACCCATAGTTACCATGCATGTTACATCGTGCGTGCTAAGTAAACGTTCGTACTTTCTCCCGACAGCAAATGGGACCCTTCTGGGCCTGTCCTTACCAGTCATGAACTAAGCTACTCTTCAGAGTGTAGAAATTCAAATTTTTAATTTGAGAAGAATGGGAAGAACTTTAAGAATTCCCTAATAGCCTCTAACAAAATAGGAGAGTCCCTGTGTGGAGCTGAGTTGGGAATTCCCACCCTGGAAGGAAATTTTTTTTTTTCTCTGAAGTTTTCAAAAGGGAAAGGAGCTGTGGGTCTTCTCGAGGGAATTGATGAGAAAGTAAAACCTTTGAACTCTGAAAATTCCCAACCACAGAGAATGTTCCCTCTGAGGTGGCTTGCTGCATCCCACTGAGTGAGCCCCAGGGGACAAGCGTCTCATGGGGCAGGGGAGCAGGGTACAGTTCTGACTCTTCTCTGACAGCTCATCTGTCCTGTTGGGACCTGGAGTCCTTGACTTGATGAGTGTGCATGTTCCTGACATTTTAGCAAAATAGTAAAAACCCTCAGACCTCAAGCTGTGGCATTTCCTCAGCTCCTCAGAGGGCAAATGAACAGGGCCATTAAAAAAATATTTTTAAAAATATATTTTATTTATTTGAGAGAGGGAAAGGCAGAGAGAGAGAGAGAGAGAGAGAGAGAGAGAGAGAGAGAGAATGGGCGCGCCAGGGAACCCAGCCACTGCAAACGAACTCCAGACGCATGTGCCCCCTTGTGCATCTGGCTTACGTGGGTCCTGGAGAATAGAACCGGGGTCCTTTGGCTTTGCAGGCAAACACCTTAACTACTAAGCCATCTCTCCAGCCCAAACAGGGCCATTTTTGCTATATGCAATGGCTTAACCACTTGCCGACTTAATTAAGCCATTGATTCAATACCTTTTTTAAAAAAAATATTTATTTATTTATATGAGAAAGAGTGAGGTAGAGAGAGAAAGAGAGGGAGAGGGAAAAGGAGAGAATAGGCATGCCTGGGCCTCTAGTCATTGCAAATGAACTCCAGGTGCATACACCACCTTGTACATCTGGCTTACATGGGTCCTGGGGAATCAAACCTGGGTCCTTTGGCTTTGCCAGCAAGTGCCTTAGTTTCTAAGCCATCTCTCCAGCCCGAGTCAATACCTTTTAAATCTGTTTTGGAAAGAAAAGTCCCATCTTAAAATTATTCTTTAAAAAACCCATGTTTTGTATGTATGCAAAAGAGTAAATGATGATGTGTCAGTTTAGACTTGAAACTTTTGAGAAGAGGAGGGAGAAAAGAAGAGTGGAATATAGATGAAGTAAACCCCAAGAAGACTTCAGAGACATGGGGAGACATGGGGAGGCAATAAACGAAGATGCTCATTGAAAAGATTTATACTGGGCTGGAGCGATGGCTCAGCTGTTAAGACAGTTGCCTGCAAAGCCTAATGACAAAGGCTCGATTACCAAGTACCCATGTAAAGCCAGGTGGACAAAGTGGTGCATGCACCTGGAGTTCTCTGTCTTTATCTCTTTCTCCCCCAACCCCTTCCTTCCAAATAAATATAAAAAATGATATGCGGATGTGGTGGCACACGCTTTTAATTCCAGCACTTGGGAGGCTGGGGTAGGAAGATCCCTGTGAGTTTGAGGCCAGACTACATAGTGAATTCCAGGTCATTCTGGGCTAGAGTAAGACCCCACCTTAAAAAAAAAACAACCAAAAAGGGTATTAAATAAAAGAAGCTATGGCCAGGCATGGTGGCACACACCTTTAATCCTAGCACTCGGGAGGCAAAGGTAGGAGGATTGCTGTGAGTTTGGGACCACCCAAAGACTACATAGTAAATTCCAGGTTAGCCTGGACTGGGACCCTACCTTGAAACCCACCCCCTCCAAAAAAAAAAAAAGAAGAAGAAAAGAAGGAGAAGAGAAGAAGAAGGAAGAAAAACGAAGAAGAAGAAAAAGAAGAAGAGGAGGAGGAGGAGGAAGAAGAAGAAGGAGAAGAAGCAGCAGCAGCAGCTATGGAGGGACAGGCACTGGGCTGGATATGGAGAGATAATAGAAGGAAATGGTGGCCTTGACCTTTTCAAAGGGGCAAGTGGGTTTGCAATTCTGTGTGGATTCATCATTTTCCATCACCCCAGCCGTGGTGTGCATGGCAGAACTTGAACATTCCTGCCCACCACCAACTCCTAGATGCTCACTGTGGCCCCTGGTCCTTGTGGGAACTGAAAGGCATGTGCCTCCAGGGGCACTGCATGGCCCCCAGTTGAGAACCACTATCCTTAGGTGTGATCGTTGCTGGAAGTGATCTAACAGAGAGCAGTCAGGGTGGAGTACAGGACCCACTGAGGGAAGGAGAAACCCACCCTGAGGCCACTTTCCTCGTTGTCCACATATTGCGTTGACCTGTGGATTCTGAGGCCAAAGGACTCGGAACGAGACCCGAGGTGCTAAGGAGCTCAAAAGATACCGAGTTCAATGGGCTGCTTTGGAGATGGAGTAAAATGACTCGGAGAAAGATAAAGAAGGTACAAGGAGAGGGGATTATTTGGAAAGAACCCTTACTTTCTTTTTTTGAGCATAAACTAGCTGGCCTTATAGATTTTTGCCTCCTAGGTATAGCCCCAGAGAAGGGACTCCACTGCATAAAGTGAATCAGTTCTGAATTCATGTTCTCTGACCACCCAGAGATTGGCTGTGCCCATTGGAAGAATGCTTCCTCGGTACTGGGTCCTTAGGCTTACGCAGGCAAACACCTTAACCTCTAAGCCGTCTCTCCAGCCCGAACTCTTCCTCTTTTATAGGCTATATAGGATTATTGAGGAGATGAGGATGGATGACGAGACATAGGGAAAATAGCATGTATGAAGAGATTGATGGGGCTAGGCAAGGTTCCGAGCATGTTCAAGGGTGTTTATATCATAGAAGTTGGGTGTAGAAGGAGCACAAACTTAGCAGTAAGATGGCCTTTGCTTTGGATACTTACCAACTATGGAAAGTTACTTAATCTCCTATGAGCCTTGGTTCCCCCCCCCATATGGAAAAATAATTGAATAAATAATAAATCATCTTGCAGAGTTACTGTGATATTCTATAAAGTCAGAAATACAAAGGGTACCAAACAAGGAAGGTACTCGGTAAATAATAATTTTGCTAACATTTGTTCTTCCTAATGACACATTCTTCCTAATGACACTGACAAGAAGCTTCTCTCTCTCTCTCTCTCTCTGTCCCCCTCTCTCTCTCTTGCCTCTGCAGGGAAGGAAGAAGACTCATAAGAAGATGAGGGCTGGAGACCTATGGCAAAAATAGGGCAGAGCAGTAACTCTCGTCCCAGACCCCTTCACCTGGCTTTTTTGAGGGAGAACCCCAGCAGTTGCTGTGGCTCTGAAAATGGGACCAGAGCACTCAGCTCTATTCTTCACTGACCAAAACCACCAGGATGGTGAAGAGTGGGGAATGCTCTCAGGCCAGACATCATGAACAGGACAAGTGAGATAACAGTTTGTGAATGTGACCGCTGGTAAGAAGACCTAACGCCACGCCCCGGCCAGTGACATGGTTGAGGTCACTTACAACGTTATAGGTCATGCTGGAGGCCTGGAACTGCCACTTAGGAATGGGGGGCGGTAGATAGAAACTGAGGTTGTAGAAGCAGTCATTCATCCATTCCTTTTCCATTCAGCATAGCCATTCATTTTATGGAAACTTCTGGAAGGCTCAAACTTGGCTCTGTCTGCTTTAGGGTCCACAGCACCAGTTTAGAGTCTCCCCCACAGGCCGTGAGGCTCAGTAGTTGCCATGATTGTAATGGCTACCTAGTCTCAGAAAAACGACCAGTTCTGAGCAGCTGAATTGCCTGACACCTTCACTTTATAAAATAATGTCAGTCGGCACTGAAACCCGGGGCCACTTTTAATTTTTTTTTTAAATAATTTTGTTTATTTACTTGAGAGAGAAAGAGGGAGACATAGGGAGAGGGAGAGACATGGGCACACCAGGGCTTCCTACTACTGCAAAGGAATTCCAGATGCATGCACCACTTTGTGCAGCTGGCTTTACATGGTGGGTACTGGAGAATCAAATCCAGGCCATCAGGCTTTGCAAGCACCTTTAAGTGCTGAACCATCTCCCCAACCCCAAGGGTCGCTTTTGAAGTCTAACAACATTCAAAGCCTCAGATCACACTGTACTCCCATATGTCGTTTTTATGCTTTTGTGCGCCAGTTTTTCTTTTTTGGGGGGGTTCATTTTTTTTCAAGGTAGAGTCTCCCTCTCGCCCAGGCTGACCTGGAATTCACTATGTAGTCTCAGGGTGGTCTGGAACTCACAGTGATCCTCCTACCTCTCGCCTCCCAAGTGCTGGGATTAAAGGCGTGCACCACCACGCCCGGCTATGTGTCAGTTTTACAAATAGATTTCATTGATAATTTTAAAAACTTTACCTTGCACACCCCATGAAACCAAAGGAACTGTTTCTATTAGGCCAGAAGGTTTGCTGATGCAGTAAAGCCACATAACTGTCCACGGGATGATCTGGAAGTGAAATTTTCAGCTGGCTAAACATCGAGTCTGCTGTGAAAGGTCATTCTAACTTCCTTTTGGCCCTCTGATAACTCTGGTCCTCAGCATTTTGGACTGTGGCAGGAGAGCGCCGCTTCTGTCCTGTTCCGAGTGGCTCACGGGGCTGTCTCCTTTTACAGGTGGCAACATGGAATCAGACCTCAGCTCTGAGCCCTTCTGTGCAGGGTGATGGACTTGGAAAGTCATTTCCATTGTCCAGTCTGAGACCCCTCCCACCAAGCCAGTGATACTAAATGGTGACATCTGCTTTAAAGCTGCCTGCCGAGGAGACATGGATGAGAAATTGTACACCTCGACTGCCTTCATTCTTCAGTCCCATGTCACCTACTAGTTCAATCCCAAAGTGTCGATTCAACGTCAACTATGAGTCAAAAGCAAAGAGTACCTGAAACCAAGATTTACTCCGTATTTCCTATGTGGCAAATGGTGTAAAAGACATCAAATGCATTCATTCATGCGCTTGCCACAGCATCCAGTGGAAGACAGGTACTGTTCGTTCCCCATTTTGTCAATAAGGAGACTAAAACACAAATCGGCTAAGCAAGATGCCCCAAGGTCATATAGTTAATAAGGAAAGGAATCGGGCAGAGTCCTGGGGGAGGTAGTTCCTAGATAGAGGAAGAGTTGAATGATAAGAAGAAGAAATGCTTTGATCCAATATAGAAACAGGGGTTGGCTAGATGGCTTAGTGGGTAAAATGGCTGTCCTGCAAGCCCAAGGACCTGAGTTTGGATTCCCAGAACCCATGTCAAAAGCCAGGTATTATGACATATTCCTATAATCACAGTTCTGGGGATGAGAGGCAGGAAATCCCTAGGGTTAATTGGCTGGCAACTCTAACCAAATGGGTGCACTCTAGCAAAAGACTCTGTCTCAAAGACTAAAGTGGGGAGTGACACTAACTAGTGACCTACAGCCTCCACAGGCATGTGCACACACACACATGCCCACCTACACACATGGGTACCCACACACATACAAACACATACATACATATATGCACACACCACACACACATACAAAAATACTGTTGATGGATTCTTTGGATTGGAATGACGATTCCAAGATTGAGCCACATTGCTGTATAGATCAGTATTTCATTTACATAGTTGAGTAACGTTCTATTGCATAGATATATCAGGTTTGTTTATCTGCTCACTAATTGTGGACCTTGGGATTGCTCCTGTTTGGAGTTATTATAAGCAATCTGATCATGCACTTAGGTTGAGATTTTTTAATTTTTATTTATTTGGAGAGAGAGAGAATGGGTTGCCAGGGCCTCCCAGCACTGCAAATGAACTCCAGATGCATGTGCTACCTTGTGCATTTGGCCTACATGGGTTCTGGGGAATTGAACCTGGGTCCTTTGGCTTTGCAGGCAAATGCCTTAACCACTAAGCCATCTCTCCAGCCCTTAGTTCAGGTTTTTCTGTAGACAGATTGCTTCAGGTTTTGAGAGTAATTGCCCACAAATAAAATTGCTAGGTTATATGATCAATTAAGCAGAAGGTAGGTAGGTAGGTAGGTAGGTAGGTAGGTAGGTAGATAGATAGATAGATAGATAGATAGATAGATAGATAATAGATAGATAGATGATAGATAGATAGATAGATAGATAGATAGATAGATAGATAGATAGATAGATAGATGGAGCCTAAGAAATTCCCAAAGTGTTTTCCAAAAGATCAGTACGTTTTACATTCTACCCAGCAATATCTGAGAGTTCTAGTCATTCCACATCCTTACCAACATTTGGCATTTTCCATCTTTTCAATTTTGGACATTTGACTGGATGTTTGGAGGCATCTTAATATGATTTGAATTTGCAGTTTCATAATCTCATAGTATTGTGTATTTGTTAATGTTTGTTTGTCGAGGTAGGCTCTCACACTAGCCTGGGGTTAACCTGGAATTTACTATGTAGTCTCAGGCTGGCCTTGAACTCACAGTGATCCTCCTACCTCTGCCTCCCAGGTGTTGGGATTAAAGGTGTGCATCAACACGCCCAGCTCGAGTGTGTTTTTCTATTCTTATATCTCTTCTTTAAGTATATTTGAAATTTTGCTAACTTTTAGTTGGGCTGTCATATCACTATTGAATGTGAATAATTCTTCATATGTTCTGGAAATAAATATTTTGCCAGATAAATGTTTTCTCCTAGTTTGTGACTTTTAATTTTTGTAATAACTTTTTCTTAAACAGCAAAAGTTTAGGGGGCTGAGGAATTGGCTTAGTTGGTAAAGTCCTTGTCACACAAGCATGAAGACCTGAATTAACATCCCCAAGCATGCACGTAAAAAGCCAGAAGTGGGGCTGGGGAGATGGCTTGGTCGTTAAGACACTTGCCTGCAAAGCCAAAGGACCACGGTTCAATTCCTCCAGGACCCACGTAAGACAGCTGCACAAGGTGGTGCATGCATCTGGAGTTCATTTGCAGGGGTTGGAGGCCCTGGTGCTCCCATTCTTTCTCTCTCTCTCTCTACTTCTCTCTCAATAAATAAATAAATAAATAAATAAATAAATAAATAAATAAGCCAGAAGCAGTCAGGAGCACCTCTCATCTCACTGCTAGGGAAACAGAGCAAGGGTATCCTTGTAGCTTGCTGGTTAGCTAGCTTACCTCAATCAATGAGCTCTAGGTTCAGCTAGAGACTTTGTCTCAAGAAAGAAAAGGTCGGCTGGAGAGAGGGTTCAGCAGTTAAGATGCTTGCCTGCAAAGCCTAATGACTTGGGTTCAGTTCCCCAGTACCCATGTAAGAGGCAGGTGCACAAAGTAGCACATTCATCTGGAGTTTGTTTGCAGAGGCTGGAGGTCCTGGCATGTCCATATTCTCTATCATCTATCTATCTATCTATCTATCTATCTATCTATCTATCTATCTATCTATCTTCTATCTATCTGCTTGAAAATAAATAAATAAAAGTATCTTAAAAAGAAGTAAAAAAAATAGATTCATGCTGGTATGGTGATACCCTTTAATCACATCACTCAGGAGGCAGAGGTAGGAAGATCGCCATGAGTTCAAAGCTAGCCTGAGACTACATAATAAATTCCAGGTCAGCCTGGGCTAGAGCAAGACCTACCTTGAAAAACCAAAAAGAAAAAAAAAAAAAAGGAGAAGAGAGATTCATTTATTGCATATGTGTCTCTTGCTACAAATGCAGGCCAGACACATGCCAGTATTTGGCTTTACGTGGGAGCTGGGGAATTGAACCCAGGCTGGCAGGCTTTGCAAGCAAGCGCCTTTAACATCTGAACCATCTCTCCAGCCCCAAATTTGATAATTTCTTACTAAGTTACCAGAAGTGACTGAGAGCACTCTCCAGAATCCAGACACAGGTATACTCATAAATATTTACCTCTGCTTGTCATAATTGTGTCATAATTAGAAATCATTGTCTAATCCAAGGTTACAAAGATTTTTCTCCTATTTTATTCTTTAGAAATTGTCAAATAGGTAAAAATTGATGCCTGAGTTTTTTTTGGTTTTCCTTATTATGAATTAGGATGAGTAGCATCTATTTTCTACATTTTTAAAAAACTAACTATTTCATTTCACATGAAATGTGTGTTCCAGGTCATTTCCCATGTTTCTGTTTGTTAAACTTCATGTGATGTACTTTGCAAATGTTTCCCCTAGTTTTGTGTGTGCCTTTGTTTATTGAGTTTAAACCTTTTGTTGTAATGCAATAAAATGTATAATAAATGTTAAGGTTTTTACATCTAATTGGGCAGACCCTCCCTACTCTAGGATTTACAAATATAAATCTCACTTTTCTAGTATTTTTATGCTTTCACTTTTTTTTATTTTTAAAGAATGAAAACTTATTTTAAAAGTTTATTTATTATTTGCATGTGTGTGTATGTATATGGATATACCAGGGCTCCTTGCCACTGTAAATGAACGCCAGATGCTCATGCCACTTTTTGCATATGGCTTATGTGAACAGCTTGGGAATTGAATCTGAGCTAGAAGGCTTCACAAGCAAGCACCTTTTAATTGCTGAGCCATCTTCCCAGCCTCTATACTTTTGTTTTAAAATGACAGTGCATTCGTATAATCTTAGCTTCACAGTATACTTACATTCGTTGCATTGTGTGTCTCTGATTTATCTGGGGTTTGTTTCCGTTTTAAAAATATGGCATAATGTGAGTTTATGTTCCCCAAATAGCTACCTAATTCTCATATAACCAATTATACAATCCAGTGACCACCCGCCACCCCTGGATTGGTAATGCTATCAGCAACATACACTGGGCTCCCGTGTGCACTTGGGCTCACAAGCCAGTGAACACTAGGTTCCATACACTTGGGCTCATGAGTCAGTGAACTCACTTTGGCCACCATATTCTAACCTCAACTTTAGCCTTCTCTTGCGCATCCCTCACACTCTCCAAACCACACACAGTAAATTAATGAAACACTTTATGAGCTGCTTAGAAAAACATTTAAATCTTTTCCTGTCTTCTCTCCATTGCCCCTAGCTATTAAAATTCAAACACTATTGAACATCACTAGGTAAAAAAAAAAATGCTAAGACAGGCTGGAGAGATGGTGCAGTGGTTAAAGTGCTTGCCTGAAAAGCCTAATAATCCGGGTTCTATTCCTCAGTACCCACAGAAAGCCAGATGCACAAAGTGGCGCATGTATCTGGAGTTTGTTTGCAGCAGCTAGAGGACCTGGCATGCCCACTCCCCCTCCCCACCCCTCTCTCTTTGCAAATAAATTTTAAAAAATCAAAATAAATACAAATCACAGGCTGGAGAAATGGCTCAGCAGTTAAGGTACTTGCCTGCAAAGCCTAACAACCCAAGTTTGAGTCCCCAGTACCCACGTAAAACCAGATGCACAAAGTGATGCATATGCCTGGAGTTTGTTTGCAGTGGCTAGAGGCCCTAGCATGTCCATATATTCTTCTCTCTCTCTCTTTCTTTCTTTCTGTCTCTCTGCTTGCAAATAAATCAATAAAAAACGTAAAAAAAAAAAAACCCCACTAAACAGTAATCAGTTTGGATGCTTGGAGGATGAAACATCAGTCTTCCTTATTGGCTACTATGTTCTTGAGTCAAATAAATAAATCCACGGGCTCTTAGTCTTCCATAAAAGCCAAGTGTGTGTGCGTTTGTGAAGGCACATGTGGGCGGGGGACATTAAGTGATAGCGCTTCGTCAGAAAACCAACTCCCTCTCCACAGCCCAGAGTAAAGACACTTAGCAGTTTACGTCCAAAAATGGAGTGAGGTGGGCTCACCGTGAAATGTCCTTCTCAAGCTCATGTATTCAAGATGTGATGCTTAAGTTCTTAGAGGAGCCAAGAGGGCCACAAGGGAGCGAGCATAAGTCATGCTGTGCCTGTGTCTGTGCCTGGGCACCTGAAAGTTGGGACAATGTGGAATGGGCTGCCTTCTCCAGAACCGGGCAGTGGTAGGCCTGGCCTTCTGTGCTAGACACTAAGCTTCAACCTTCCTGTTTGGATCCCAGCCTCCGCTGCAGCCAGGTGATGACAATGATGGGGAGACTTCCACCCCCAGGGGCCAGATATGAGGCATTGCCTATGAGCCATTGGGGTTCCAGGAGGGCTGCTGACCACACAGGAGGGAGGGAGTACCCACTTAGGTACCGCATTACTGACAGCCGTCAGAGGGCTGAGAAAGGCAATACTTATAGCAGTCCCTGCTTGCCTGTTTCCTGCAAAGCCTGACTTCCCCATTGGTAGTGTTTTGGGACTTTGCATATGTTTCTGACACTACGACGCCCAATTCTAGCAGCTCAGGAATCTTATCTTGGTAGACTAAGCATAGTGCTCTTGACCATTCAAAAAGTGTTTGAGGTATACATTTTTTTTTTAGATCAAATGCTGGAAGATTCTTTCTTTCTTTCTTTTTCTTTCTTTCTTTCTTTCTTTCTTTCTTTCTTTTTATTTTTTTCCTAGAAGCTCGCTGGAAGGAGGTAGGGAGGAGGTGCCCACCACTGCAGGGAACACAGTGGACGCCCTGTGGCCTAGCTGCCCTGAGATTGTTGAAACCCTGGAGTTGCTCAGCTCCCTGAACTGTCAGTGGAAGGAGGCCAGAGGGCCTCCACAAGGGGGAGAAGCCACCATCTCTGTCCAGGCCCTGGTCACATTGAGTTCTGGCTGCAGCAAGTAGAGGTAATTCCTGTCCTCTCCCTCGCTCCCTTCCGCCATTTCCTTTCCCCACCCCTCCAACAATAGCTCCCTCTTGATTTCTGTTCCAAGAGAGAACGGTGAGTCCCCAGCAAAAAGGAAACTCTAAGGATTCTTTCCGCAGACTTTTCTAGCTGGGAGAAGTAGGGGCATGTCCTGGAATCTCTTGGCTAAGGTGCTCCCAGAGAAAGAAAAAGAAGAGCTGAGAGAAGGATTCCTTGCCTCCTATTCTGGAACATTCCAAGTAATAATCTCTCTCTCTCTCTCTCTCTCTCTCATTCTATTTTAGTTTTTTTTTTTCAGTGCTAGAAATTGAACTAAACAATATTGTTTAAACACGTTTTCAAACTGGTGAAAAAGCTGAGCTCCGTTGGGAGGATAATGGTGCCCCAGATATTCACCATTGCTCTCCTTAGGAGTTTCCTAACTGTGCACAGCCTCGATTCCTCACCCCGCCCTAGACTCCTAGATTCTTTCCATTTTCTGGGACTAGGGCCTGCCCCTCAGCCTCTGTTGATTGGCACGCAGAGCACCCTTGAACAGCAGTAGCCTGGACCTTTCCTCCCTTGTGTTCTCGGGATCCTTGAGATCCTGTTGGATGAAACCGCAAGAAGCAAGCCGAATGATGTCCAGAGCTGGGTAGAATGGGCACCAGTCCAGTAATGCTACTATTAATGGAGAATTCCATTGTCTCAAACAAGGTCAAGGTTAACGAATGGCTTTGTAACTCCTTGGAACAGGCGCCTGCATTCCAAGATCAATCTGTGTGCAGCAAATGACAACCCCGAAAGCAGGGCTGCTCAAAATTTGAATATGCGACATAAGCGTGTGCAAATTTTATTAAAATAACAATTCTGATTCAGTGGGAGGGCGGGGTCTGAGGGTCTACGTTTCTCACAAGCTCTTAGCTAAGTGATGCTCTACCCTGTCCTTGGCCTACATTTGCCAGGTGCTGCCTGAGATGGGACTTCATTTTTAAAATGTATTAGCTGCAGATAACCTTCCCTCCATTATGAGAAACCTGAACATGAGCAACATCAATTTTGTGAGGCAAACCACTCCTTTCTCTACATTCTCTCCTTTTCTTCAACTCCATGATGGAGAGAATAAGGCACTTGCTTCTTGGAGTGGGGCGGGGGCGGCGGGGAGGCTGAAGTGAAAGAGTGTATGTGAAGCTCTTAGCAGACCCCTAAAAACAGCCCCCCAAATGTGGCCTTTTGGTGTTCCGTTGTGATGCTGTTTTCCCACTGATTACCTGTGGCTGCGAAAAATGAGGTCAACCTGGAGCCGTAATACATCAAAGGAAAACGGGGGAAAGGACTGCCTTTGTGCGGCTCTGATCAACAACATGAAAAGAGACAGGCTTCATCAATAGAAATAGAGCTTTTTCAGTGTCTATTGAGATAATAGAATCCTTGGACCCCAGAGTTGTTAAACGTAATAAGCATCATCGGAAATCTTAACATGTTATTAAAGCATTTATACCACTTTAAATCTGCCAAATAAATGTAAAACTGCCACAAGCAACTATTTTTGACTATTGTTATAACTTTTATTATTATTATTTATTTGAGAGAGGGGGCAGATAGAGAATGGGCACTTCAAGGCCTTTAGCCACTGCAAACGAACTCCAGACACATGCACCACTTTGTATATTTGGCTTACATGGGTCCTGGGGAAATCAAACTTGGGTCCTCTGGCTTTGTAGGCAAGCACCTTAACTGCTAAGCCATCTCTCTAGCCCATGACTTTTAATTGAATATATTTCACTGAAGAAAGATATCACATTTCCACCCCTGAACTCACCCATGACGTTGGGTGCACTCACCCTATGTTGCACATCTTTCATTTGGATGCACAGCCTTGCCTACAACAAACCTGACAGTTACATGGTCTCAAGGCTGAGTCCTGGCTCACAGCTCTTTTAGTCAAGGAAAAAACAAATGGTCATTCTCTCTCTTGCTCCAAAAACAATTTGCTAACCTCATTATCTGCCTGGAAAACACATAGAAAATAAAATGCAACCAACAGTATTTCGGTGCATCTATTGGATAAATGCTTATCTCCGTGAACAAGTAGGTGAGTTACTTGCAACATGGCCCTTTAATACACATGCAGCAGCCCCATGCATCGCAGTAGAATAAACTCAAATAATTACAGTTGTCAGGGACAGAACTGTTAAGCTGACAAGGTAGCATTATCTAAACCCCCAAAATGTTTGAGAAACCTTTTTTAAGCCAATTAACTACTTCATTTGGCACTAAATAAAGATAACGTATCTATTTGACAGCCATGTATTTACTAATTTGACAAATATTTATTGCACGCCTATTGTATGCCATGTGCTCTGTTCTAGGCCCCTGAGTATGTGGGCAATAGACAGAATAAATTCTCTTGTCTGTGGTTGTCTTCTGATGACCGCACGCTATACTATACTACACACATACTACTATATATGACACATGCTCCTGCTGAGAACATGTTCTTTCCCCTAAATGTCATCATGTAATGCACATGGATTTGGCAGTTGAGTTGTCACAGAGAACCGCTGTCATTAGCTGGCTGTTTCTGACAGAGCGCAGCGGATGCTTGTGGTCTCTGTTCCTGCCAGAGGGAGACTTGTGTCTACTGCTCTGTTCCACTGAGTGTAAAGACATACACAGAAAAAAAGATCAGGGCTGGAGGGATGGCTTAGCAGTTAAGGCACTGGGATGAAAGGCAAAGGACCCAGGTTCAATTCCCCAGGACCCATGTAAGCGTAAGCCAGATATATAAGGTGGCTGGAGGCCCTGGCATGCCCATTCTTTCTGTCTCTCTCAATAAATAAATAAATAATAAATAAATAAATAAACAAATAAACAAACTTTTAAAAATCCTTAAAAAAAACCAAGTGGTTCAGGTAAAAAACAGATGAGGAAAATCAGAGCAAGTTTTCCTACAAGTGACACATTTTTTTTCTAACAAAAGCAGATCCAGCATGCTTGTGATTACGAATGCTTAGTTTTCAAGCACCATTCTTAATCCCTGTTCATATCATTATGAATTTAGGGATGAGAATTGAACTTTTCAAACAGGCTCAGCATATTTCAGATTATAGAATAGTTTTTTAAAAGAAACATACACATATATGAAAATGTCACAAGGAAAACTACTTTTTACAATGAGCATATCCTAATTTAAAAAACTATAAATGAAAGCCAGGCATGGTGGTGCACACCTTAAATCCCAGCACTAGGGAGGCAGAGGTAGGAGGATCACCATGAGTTCAAGGCCACCCTGAGACTACATAGTGAATTCCAGGTCAGCCTGGGCCAGAGTGACACCCTACCTTGAAAAACAAACAAAAACAAAAGAAAACAAAACAAAAAAAAAGCTGCTACAAATTAAAAAAAGAAAAACACCTAAGCCTTTTATGATGGAATTTTTAAAAGGAAACAGGAGAATTTCCCAGAAGCTCACAGGGATCAAGAAAGCGAGGGTCCTTAGAGAGACACCCTGCCTCACATGAGCTAGAAAGGCAAGAAGTGACCCAAAAGTTGTCCTTTGACTTTGGACACATGCACTGTGGCACATGCGCACCCACAGTCACACACATGAAACACACATAAATAAATAAATAATAAATAAAAATGGAATAGGAAAAGTTTAATTAATCTCTATTTTTTACTGATTAAGGAAAATAAAACACAGGTCATATAGAAAATATTGAAATTAAAAGTGTATTCACACAGAATAATATTTGTAAGGCTAAGTGAGTGATCTTTTCGTGGCTTAGGATGGTTTTTCTTTGGTACCCACAGGGACTGACTCCAGAGCCCCAGAAGATAACGAAATCAGTGGATGCTCAAGTCACTTAAAGAAAACAGCATGGCATTCACGTAGAGCCTGCACACATCCTCTGGCTCACTTTAAATCATCTCTACTTCACCTATAATGCCAAATACAATGCCAATGCCACATAAACGGTTGTTATCCTATATTGTTCAGGGAATAATGACAAGGAGGAAAGTCCACACAACTTTCTCCATGAACTATGAATGCAGAACCCACGGATATGTAGACTGACTCCACGGGGCTGTCTAGAACATTGATCAAGGTTCATTCAGTTGCTTGACTGGCTAGGACGGACATTCCTTGTTCCACATACTAACAGCAAACAACTTCTAGAGAGAAGATCCCAGTGCTGGAAACAAATTCCACCTTAAAGCATGGCGTAAAGAGCATGCACTCATAGTTAACGTCAAGAAGTTAACACGAGGGCTAAGGAAATGGCTTAGCGGTTAAGGACCAAGGTTCAATTCCCCAGGGCGGATGTAAGCCAGATGCACAAGGGGGCACATGCGTCTGGAGTTCATTTGCAGTGGCTAGAGACCCTGGTGTACCCATTCTCTCTTTCTATCTGCCTCTTTCTCTCTCTCAAATTAATAAATAAAAATGCATTTTTGAAAGAAAAACAAAAGAAGTTAATGTGAAGAAGAGGAAACCGTGCCACCATCTATTGCAGAGAAATCACAGGAAGTCAGAAGCAGGCCCTCATAGACCACCTCAGGTTGTAGCCAAGGCAGGGAAGAGGGTAAACAAGTCCTCAGGTAAGTTCTGACACACACTCACGCACAGACCGAGGGCAGTCACTGATCTGACCCATCCCTGTCACTGCAAGCAGACGCCTACATCAGCTTAGGGAGCAGCAGCGGTCGGATCAGAACAGATTCGTTCTGGCTCCTGATCTGGCCTTTTGCTCCAACACCAAGCCACCCTGGAAGGCACCTTTTGCACAGTAGTGCAGAAGAATCCAGTTCTACTTGGTTCTCCTAAAACAAGTGTCCAAAACAGCCTCTGTTGTATCAGCACCTTGATTCTAATAAAAGAGCCTCAAAAGCTGGGGTTGTTGTTAGTAGATTTTTGGACATTTTCGCTATTAAGTGTTTTGCCTTTGAAGTGGCGGGGGGGGGGGAAGCGGAGGTAAGTTTGGGGTCATAAGAGCATCATGATTACTCAGTGAACAAATATGTTGGTTTTGGAGTTTAGAGTGAGAGCAAAACAGCAGTTGGATCCATCACATACCCCTCCCCCAACACACACGCACCCGTGTGCGCACACACACACGCGCGCGCGTGCACACATAGTGGTGACACGCACTCTATTGATAGGCATGGAGGCCAGTGGCTTGTTGCTGGAATGTTTGAGGTGAGGGAACCCCAAGTGAGTTCAGCCCTGAGTGAGGGAAAGAATGTGTCACTTCCACAGCTTTGCTCTCCAGCTGAGTCATGACACGGACACGGGGCCACCGTGGTGTGAGCATAAGAATCCCTAGTCCTCCAGGGGAAAGGTCACACCAACACAGCTTGAGAGCCTGGGGAAGTGGGTGAAAGGCAGGGTGCCATGTCTGCAGCATTGTTTAGATCTCTTCCCACATTTCATGGACGCAGAGAACTCTGGTCCGGGAGGAAACATTGCCCTACGGTGAGTCCCGGTGAGTCAGCGGGTACTCAGTGAGGCAGGCTAAGGCTGCATTTATTTCTGCCCTGAACTGGGATGGACAGCAACGTTCAACTACCAACTTGCATCTTAAAAGAGCCCAGACTCGAGCATATGTGCACTCAACATGTGTCCAACTTGAAAGCTAGGACGAATAATCTAATGAGAGATCCTCGGTATAGCATTGAGCGAGAATAATTGCCCAAATCATAGGAGATGTACCCTATTCTTTGAGCTTGTCAAAACATCACTCTGTTAAGTGTTATATATCACTCTGGGGGAAAAAATATCCCAGCTGACATTGACTGACTCCTACTATTTCCCAAGCATTGTATTAACTGCTTTCTGTCAACAATCTTACTTGATCCTTAGCTTAACGCATTGCGTTAATGGAATTTTACATTTACGGGATTACAGACTTGGGTTAAAGTCCTGACTTGAAGTCCACCATCAGTAAAGGACAAAGCTAAAATTCAGATCCAAATTCATATCCCACAGCATGCATACACTTTTGCTCTTACACTCACTCTCACTTGAGTCACTTTCCAGCACACAGCCCTGAGGGCGTATACTCTGATGTGGTCTAAACTATATTTCGGGGCTGGGAGTGTAGACCAGTAGAAGAACACATGCTTAATGTACACAAAGCCCTAGGTTCAATCCCTAATGCTCTCAAAATGCAAACGATAAATTGATAGTTGAGTTATCTATATAGTCCTGGCAAAAGTTAATTGATGAAATCTTGTGTAGAGATCTGGATCACTCCAAACTGGAATTCCCCTAGTGATATCAAAAGGGGGCCTCTGATCATCTCAAAGAAGAATCACACTGGAATTTTCCACAAATGCCAAGTCATGCCTTGGAGTTAAGTAAAGACAGATTGAACAGTAGTGAGTTAGATTAAGGTCATTGAAGATTTTTTTTTCTTCTGGTAACTAACCCTCACCCTCACACCACACAATATCCAACAAATAACCTAATAATGACTTCACAATATAAATGAAAATATTGATTTTTTTTTCCTAGATAAAAAATGAAGTATCCCCAGCTGCGGAGTCAAACACTGTAAGGAAGACACATGCTAGATGTGGTCTCCCCACTTTTGCCTTGTCTTTAGTAAGAGTGACTCTCCTGGCACTTGTCCCATGTTGCAGCTGATGCTTTTGCTCAGTAAAGAAAGGTAAAGCGTGTTTTGTGCTGTTGTTTTCATTGAGCATAACATTAACATATGATCAAGCAGAAATGAAACTGAAAGGAACAAGGCAAAATTGCAGCCCTTCATTTTCTTCTGGGGGTGACAATTGCTGATAACTGTTACAAAATACCCAAGATGCCCAGTCCTGGCTACTTTCTGACCTGATGATCTGTGAGGGTGGGGCAGCTGGGATAAGTGGCAGGGGGAACTGGGAACCACTCACAACTGCTGTGACAATCATTTTGCATCCTCAAGCAGGCAACTGTGAATCACACCTTGTTTCAGGTTGCTTATTTTGGGGGGATTCTAAGAAGAGTTTTTTTTTTTTTTTTTTTAAAGAAGTCTGACAAATGGAACAAAACCTTCATTAACCATCCAATTTTATCACCTCTCCTCACCTTCATTAAGTTGATGGCTCTGTTTCAAATAAAGATTAATTACCTGATTGTGGTTAATGCAAAATGTGACCAAATTAATTTAAAAATGAGACACACTACTTTTATTATACTCTTCTTATCCCGCAGGAGTCAACCAGTCTTTATAATGGAAATGAATATTTTTAAAATAAAGTGTGTATGACTATTGCCTTCCAACCACTCAGCGCGACTCTGGATTAAATTGTCAATATTAGCAAACATGCCCAGTCTCTTGGTGTGACCTTGCTGGCCTATGTTTGAAAACGTGATTGTAGCTCCCTCATGGCTTACCATAATGAGTTCTTGGTAGCATTATTCTCTCTGAAAAATTCAGTGAAAGCGAGTGCGACTTAAAGACTGGTCGTGTGTATGATCTTGACTGGCTTGTGGGCTTCTGTTTGGCTGTGGGAAACGCAGGCGCTGAGTGACTGTTTTTCAATTACATCTGTGGCTTAGTTTTTCACTCCTGAACACAAGCAATCAATCTTAATCCTCCCATTCCAGTCGCATGCTGTTCTTCAAAACTAAAGCCACATACTCCCCCCCCCCACAAATCCTTGCCTTCTTTTATGTGGCACATGACACCTTCCATCCACAGTGAACAATAAATTTACTCTTAACTCACATGTGTGGTATCTGAGTCCATGTGCTCCCCCTAAATGCAACACTATTTCAAAGTGACACTCTCCCTCCTTCCCTCCTCCTTCAGGGAAGCAGAGTGACAGTCACACATTAGCCACCTTCTTTTGAATGGTGGATACTGAATGGAAAGAAAAGAAGAAAACACCTTAACCCAAAGCACTTGTCACAAAAACGCCAGAACAAAAAGTAGTTCTTAACAGACACCCCGAGGATTCTAAGGCCACAGCACTGGAAAGGAGTCAGTCTTCCAGGGAAGGCAACACGCACCCCAGTGGCTACAGGTTAACCCAGCCACATTGTCTGCCCAAATCCAACTGTAACACAGGGTCCTCCTCAGCCCCAATGCAATTGTATTTCCAGTTCTGCCAGTCTCAGCTCTGCAAAGCATTTATATTCTCTTAAAAAAAAAACAAAACAACAAAAAAAAAAAAAAAAAAAACACTGAGCTTACATTCTGGGGTATCCATCAATCACACCCTTTGATTAAACATTATGCCAGTGAGGTCGTTTCTGGAAGATGCCCCAGGTAGCCTCCAATGCAGGAACATGGAAAGGCAGGGAGAAGGGATGGGGGGGGTCACTTACCAGCTCCTGAGGGCTGACTGGCCGCAGCAGCCCCACCGCTTTACCTGGTCCCTGGCTCTCTCTGCCTCTCCCTCTCTCTCTCTCCCTCTTTCTCTTGTGTACAGATTGCAGGGAACTTAAAGAACTCACAGGGACAGTGTTTCAAATGACTTAAGAAGGAGAACAGGAACAATACTTCGTTCTCTTTTTCTCAGATGAGTACCTTCGGGAAGAAGGAAGGAAGGGAGGGGAGAGGGAGGAAGTCAACAACCCTTTGCTTTCCTGAAAAAAAATAAGGAAACAGAAGATAGACATCTCATTTTCTCTTAAACAAAATGTTGGAAGGGGCGAAAAAAAAATCTTTGAAAAAAAGGAATTCCTCAAATATGCTCTCTGCCCTGGGAGCTTTCAAGAGATGAAAACGCCCCGAGTGGCCCTGTCCTGTCCAAACAAATGGTGTTCCAGAAAGGCAGGCTCTCCTGAGTTGCAGGCTCTGGTATCTGGCTTGCAGAACTGACACAGCCCAAAGGGAACAAATCATGTCATGTTGACTCTGAGCAAGGGAAGAGTTTGGTCTGCTGTACTATTGGAGGCAAACCTGCAGCCTGGGAGACAGGGGGCTGTGGGTGGCCAAACAGGCCTTGGAGAGTGCGGGGGGTGGGGGTGGCTTTTCCTAACTGCTTTGGAACCCGTCATGGCTGTAGAGGAGCTAACTCTGTGTAGATGCTTACAGCTCTTCAGGATGGAACAGCAGATTTATGCACTGTGCAGTGGACTGAATCCAGCTTCCATCTTTGTTGCTGGATGAGGGGGAAAAGAAAAGGGAAAAGAATTCACTTACCAAGGTCCTGAGGCCATAGTTAACTCAGAAGGGTTGTTGTTTAAGTTGTCCTGGTCTTTGCATTCCCGATACCTTGGGGAAATCTGGAAGGCAATTCTAGTTTGTTTTGCAAACACTGTGAAGCAGCATGGGTGTTAGGAAGGATGGACAGGCTGAGTAGGAGCAGAGAAAATGGAGTGAGCATCCCGCATCCCGCGTCCCGCATGGGGAGGAGCTGGGAGCCCAGGGAGCTCTGGAGGAAGGAGTGCCTGCACTTCTCACTGAGCTCCCATTCACATTGTGTCCTGTGCCCTCCATTCATCCAGCTGGTTAAGCCCACTGTCACCACAAACAGGAACCAGTAGTTACGTGGTGCTTTGTGGCAGCACAAGGAAAACCAGCCCTACGCTGCTTCCTCATTTTACTGGGGTAGTGACACAATGGGGTAGAGAGCTATACCTGATGGGATTGCAAGGAGCAAGTTCAGGGAAAGGGTGATTCAAGTTCACTGGCCATGGGAGGCTTTAGTTCAGTACCGTGGCTAATAACATTGAGTGTTCAGTCCAAGTTTTCTATCTATAGCTATGCCTACCTGTCTGTCTGGGTCTGCCTGCCTGCCTACCTGTCTGTCTGAACATGTGATACGGAGAGTCAGTAGGCTCATAAAAGCCAGGGCAGCCTCACCCTTTCAATTCTCCATGGCACCAATACTGGTCCCATCCAAGGATTCCTGCTCTGGGCAATCCACTCCCACCCATAGGCCCAGCAGAGTGCTCTCTGCACTGTGCCCATAGTCACTCATGGCAGTGCAAAGTCCCGAATGCTTGTCGCTCTCCAGTGCTTTTGCCCTCTGCTGGTCTTCCTCCACATCCTGCTTCTGTGGGGAGGGGAAGGAAAAGGACTATGGAGACCTGGGAAAAGCAAAGGACAGGCACCAGAGAGTGAGGAGGCAGGAATAGAAACTGAGGCTGTGTGTGGGGGGGGGGCAACAGTTGGTAAATGTCTTTGGAGGAATCCTGAGGCTTTAGCGCACCTAGCAGAAATTCACCCCACAAAGTGGGTCCTGGGAGTGAGGCAAGTGGGGAGCACTAAGGAGAGGGTGGGCATCCTTAATGACATTTCTTGCAGGCACTTCTGTCACCTGAAGAGCCAGTTACACCCCAAAGCCCTTCCCACATTGTTATTCCTCTGGCCAGGCCAGGCTGAGCCCCAGGAGTCCAGTCCAAATCCAGAGGATTTCCCTTTCAAGTCTGCAGAATGCAGGGACTGTCACGTTGGGCCCTGTTGTTTTCTCCAGGCCAGCGGACCCGCCCAAGGACAGCCTGGACAAGGGGCATGTCCATTCAGTCTGCTGGGCTTTGATTCCAGGCAGCAACCCCCCAGTGGGCTCTGAGGACACCCACAGGGCTGTTCCATGCAGATGGCTGTCTGTGACCTGCCTGCAGAGCCATGGCCAGGCTTCTTCCTGCTGGCCAGTCCGCTCAACCATATGAAAAGTCACCTCAGGGGCTTGTCCTATCACCCACTGGGTGGTGAAGCTGCAGTTTCTCAGTCCCTCCCATTAGGCTTTGTGGAAGAGGTTTCTAGCCAGGCCCCCAAGCTCCAGTGAGCTCCCTTGGACGCTGCTACTGAGGGTGGAGAGAATTTGGACACGTGCTGAGCCATGGAGGAGACTTATGTGTGGGCCTGAATGTGATCCTGGCTCTGAACCCCAGTGGAATCCCACATAGTATGGCTCATGATAGAGATCATTTGAGTGGCCAGAAATGGCTGCAGGCCCATAGGACTAGGTTAGGGGACAAGGAGAAAAACAGTGGTGAGACCAAAGCAGGAACTAAGCAACAGAACTGGCGCTCAGAACCGGCTACCTGTCCCCTCAAAATGTGAACTCAGCTCAGCACAGCTTCCCATCTCCAAAGCACCCCAACTTGCATATTTCTAGCTCTGATGACCAGATGATTGTGGAGGTAGGGGTTTAGGGTGGAGGGAGGATTAAAATAAAACATCAGAAAAGTGAATTAAAAACATAGGTGCAGAGGCCAATGACCCTCCCAAAATGCACACCCATCACTAGTCACATTCTGAGCAAGAAAAACTCCCTTCTTACCACTTCCTCTCCTCAGGGTGCTGTCTTGACTCGCAACATCTGACACCAATGTGTATTACCTGCTTTTGAAGTTACATATGGGGCTTGTTTGTGGTTTCTTTGGCTGATGTTTACATATTCAGCCCATTGCTGATTACACTTATAATTCATTCACTCTTTTAAAAAATATTTTATTTATTTATTTATGAGAGAGAGAGTGAATGGCACACCAGGGTCTTTAGCCACTGCAAACAAACTCCAGACACATGTGCCACCATGTGCATCTGGCTTATATGGGTTCCGGGGAATTGAACCTAGGTCCTTAGGCTTCTCAGGCAAGGGCCGTAACTGCTAAGCCATCTCTCCAGCTCCACTCACTCTTTAAAAAAAAAATTATTTAGCTGGGTGTGGTGGCGCATGCCTTTAATCCCAACACTCGGGAGGCAGAGGCAGGAGGATTGCCATGAGTTTGAGGCCACCCTGAGACTATGTAGTTAATTCCAGGTCAGCCTGAGCTAGAGAGAGACCCTACCTCGAAAAGCCCCCCGCCCAAATTATTTATTTATTTGCACAGAGAGAAGAGACATATGAGGAGGAGAGAGAGTGCATGCTTCAAGGCCTCCAGCCACTGCAAAAGACGTCCAGGCACATGCACCACTTTGTGAATCCGGCTTTACATAAGTACTGGGGAATCAAACCCAGGTCATTAGCCTTTGCATGCAAGCGCCTTGCCCACTGAACCATCTCTCCAGCCTTCCTTCACTCTTGTTGCTAGATAGTCCTCCATGCTGGAACACTTCACGAGTTATACATGTGCTCTACTGAAGGGGACTCTTAAGTCGTTTCTAATTTGGGGCATGACATTTATCCTTACCAGATGTCTTTTAAAGGTCATAGGAGGATTCGTCCCTTTCTGGGAAGAGGGTCCTTCCAGTGACTCATCATCACTTTTTTTGTTTAATTTCCTTTGGCATGTACTTCCTCTCACATGAGATACATGGCATCAGGGGGTTTTGTTTGTTTGTTCATTCATTTGTTTGTTTGTTATTTTTCCAAATGAATTTGGTTTGAGGACACAGTGATAGCTTGGAGGTGCTGGTCGAGTGTCTGAGAAGCTTGAATCAGCTGCCAGGGGAGCAGTCCTCACTTCCTGCAGGGCTCCATCTTCCCTCCCAATTCTATAGAGAGCATGTCTCTCTTGCTCTGCAGACTGCACAGCC
The DNA here is from genome assembly GCA_036365145.1 of Orientallactaga sibirica. Taxonomy (NCBI): domain Eukaryota; kingdom Metazoa; phylum Chordata; class Mammalia; order Rodentia; family Dipodidae; genus Orientallactaga; species Orientallactaga sibirica. The sequence goes on along the minus strand of JAEOAD010000007.1, from coordinate 21,789,573 downwards.
ATGCCAAGCAGAGTGCCACTATATCGCTGAGCAGGAGGGATGGCCAAGTCCCCAGCCTGAAACTGCCCTGAAACTTCCTTTGTCTCTTTGATTTATTCTCTTCTTCTTGCTAAACCCAATGTTTTCCAAATCCCAGTTTTCAAAAACATTTCTGTCTTCCTTTAACAGCTTTTTTAAAGCATGAGAAGTGGGTATGAAGGATGTATTTGAACAAATTATTGAGAAATAATCTATTATATACATGCATCCAGTCTCCTCATTGGATAAGCAAGGATGGCAGATACACACACTTACAGCCCATGGGGGGCAGGGGGAATTTACACTTCTCATTTCATATCTTACCTAATGGGCACCATAGCCCTATGAAGTAGGCACTGCCATCATCCACCATCCCCTCTACCCTTTATAGATGAGGAAACTGGGTAGTGGAGATGTTACCCTGCTTTTTCAGCACCACACAATCAGAAAGATTTTGGCTCAGAGCCCTGACTTTTAACCATGGAACTAACTTGCCTTGCCCTCTTCATAAACAATGCCTGCCACACAGTAAAGACCCAATGAATGATCCCTAAAATTGGAAGATACTATGTTTTAAAAGCAAATAGGGTGCTGGAGACATGGCTTAGTAGTTAAGGTGCTTGCCTGAGAAGCCTAAGACCCATGTTCTACTCTCCAGATCCCATGTAAGCCAGATGCACAAAGGCAAGGCAAGCACAAGGTCGCACATGCCCACTAGGTGGCGCAAGCATCTGGAGTTCAATGCAGTGGCTGAGGCCCTGGCATGTCAATTCTCTCTCCGTCTCTCTTGCTCTGTCTTTTGCACTTGTACTCTCTTAAAAAAAAAAAAAGATTAAATAAAATAAAAGCAAATAAATGTGGCCTAGAGTCTCACTATGCAGTCATTTAGTGAGCATGTATGGACCAGATGCTGGGTGTGGTTAACGTATTTCCGGATTTTATTTTGATTGGTGGAGGATGTATACATATGCACACACACATTCAAATTCAACAAATCTATGTCTATGGCCAGATACCTAAGGCATTATCATTGTTACCAATGCTCAGAAGGAGTCTGTGATGAGGAGAGCTTATTGCAAGGGATGAAATCTGGACATGAAGGTCAAGAAAGGTCTTCCCAAGAAAGCTAAGGCCTAAGGGGCAAGCACGAGCCAAACAAAGCTGCTGAGGGGCGACCTGCTAGGTCTCTAAGAAGGATGAAAAACCATTAATGATTTTACTCTGGAGACGGAATGACCAAGGAATGACTTGCATTTCAGACTGTTTGGTCACTATGCAAAGAATGTATTACAGAGAGGTGAGAGTGACTGCAGACGGGCAGTTGCCACCAAGGACTATCAGACATGCAGACGAACATGTTAATACCTGGACAGGTCACCCAATGACAGTTTGAGAGCTGTGTTGATATGTTGTATGACAAGAGAATGAATAATGGCCATATGTGGTATAAAAATAAATACTCTCAAAATACTCTCAAATATCAGCATGACCCATCATGCTTTGACAGCCCCAATTTCTACAGCCTTCAGAGTTGAGTAGTTAGTTATCTGCCTTTATTCCGACCCAATCTGTCTGTTTGCCTTGCTCTTACTCTCCTAAGGTGTACCCTTATCCCCAAATTTATCCACACCCACCCAACAGAGAGGCACACGTCTAGTGCAGTTACTAAAGAGTTGGTGTTCCTGATAGTGCTGAGAAGAAGGGATGGAGGAGTGCCCAGCACTGAAACACCTCTGTCACACCCTCCAAGGCTCAGGGACCATTGCGGAAGAGGGGTGGATAGAATGGAAGAGCCAAAGGAAGGGTATGACTCCTTACAATGCAACTTTCCAGACAGAAATTGGCCTCGATATCCATGACCTTGCAGTGCCTAGAAATACCTTCACAAGACCCTCAAAATAGAAGAAAAAAAATGATGACATCAAATTAAAAGAAAGACTAATGGAGAGAGGGAGGAGATATGATGGACATTGGTGTTCTAAAGTGTAATGGGGGGAGGGGAGGGGAGGGGAGGGAAATATATGTTTTTTTGTATGTAAATATAGAAGGTGTCAATAAAAAAATTAATTAAAAAAAAAGAGTTGGCGTTCCTGAAGCTGGCCTGAGTGAAGCCAGTTTGAGTGAAAGATTAGAACTCGGTGGTTGAGCTGCTAGGGTTTAAGAAAATGGGCTCAGCGTTGTGGCTCACGCCTTTAATCCCAGCACTCAGGAGGGAGAGGTAGGAAGATGGCCGAGAGTTCGAGGCCACCCTGAGACTACATAGTGAATTCCAGGTCAGCCTGGCCTAGAAAAAGAAATTGGGTTTCTCATGATGCCTGCCTTGGGTTTGAATTTGCTAGAGCAGCTCACAGAATTCAAGGAAACACTTACTTCCGCTGATTAGTTTATTATAAAGGACATTACAAAAGATAGCCATGAACCCCAGATGGAGAGTGGTAGGACGGAATAATGACAGAAAGCTTCCACACCTTCTCTGGGTGCACCACCCTCTGGACACCTCCATGTCTTTAGCAACCTGCAAGCATTCTTCATGTGGTCATGATCGGTTACGTTATTGGCCACTGGTGAACAACTTGACTGTCAGGAAGTTAGGAGCTGGGGCAAGAAATGGAAGAGACTAGAAAATTTATTTAACAGCATCACATGGCTTTAGGCCTTTACCACCCACAGACATGAGATTTCTACAGGAAAATACATTCTAAACTTCTAATATGAGAGACTGTTTTCAAGTTGCGCAATAGACACATCTGGATTATATAAAGCAACTGGGTTTATTGTTAGCCCAGAGCACAGTGTTCACATCTCTAACTGAGTAGAACCCACCTCCCTGTCTTCCTCCTGAGCGGGTGTAAAGGCCTGTCTTCTCCTTCCAGGCTCTCTCTGAGCATCCAAAAACCCCAGTGTCTGTGCCACACGAAGAACAAGAAAGAACTTGATTCCACATGTCACCAGCCTCATTAAGTCTAGGGTGCACACAGAATGCACCCAGATCTTTAAAGAAGTGCCCGTGTGGAATACAAAAGGCTGTGGTGGGTAGCAAGGCAAGCCAGAGAATGATGAGTCATCCAAAGTGGTTAGTGACCGCATGAAAACGAGGGCCTCGTGTGACTACGTCTTCTGCCTTTAGGAAGTAAGACAAACATGAACCTTTATGTGGAGTCTCTCAGCTTTAAAATTTTAGAATTGCAGGGCTGGAAAGATGGCTTAGCTGTTAAGGTGCTTGCCTGCAAAGCCAAAGGATCCAGGTTCAAGTCCCCAGCAACCATGTAAGCCAAATGTACAAGATGGCCCATGCGTCTGCGGTTCATTGGCAGTGGATAGAGGTCCTGGCGCACCCATTCTCTCGCTATCTATCTGCCTGTTTTTGTCTCTCTAATAACTAAATAAAATATTTTTAAAAATTTTAAGATTGCAAACAGATTTTTTTTAGCATATTTTATGTGGTATGCCTGTGTGTATGTATAGTCATGTGTGTATAAGGTGCACACATGTGCACATGTACGTGTCAAAGGGTGTGTGTAGAGGCTAGAGAGTGTTTTTCATAATCACACTCCACCTTATTTGTGTGTGTGTGTGTGTGTGTGTGTGTGTGTGTGTGTGTGTGTGTGTAGAATGTATGCGGTGGCCTGTTTCTCTCAAATAAATAAAAAAATATTTTTTAAAAAAAATTTAAGATTGCAAACAGATTGGTTTTGTTTTAGCATATTGTATGTCGTATGCCTGTGTATATGTAAAGTCATGTGTATATAGGTGCACACGTGTATGCATGTATGTGTCAAAGTGCATGTGTAGAAGCTAGAGGGTGTTTCTCATAATCACACCCCACCTTATTTGTGTGCGTGTGTGCGTGTGTGTGAGTGTGTGTAGAATGTATGGGGTGGTGTATACGTGTGTGTGCAGGTGTGCAGAGGAGGATGGCGAGTATCCTCTATAGTTCATCTGCTTGTTTCTTTGAGATCGTCTCTCTCTGAACTCAGAGCTGCCATTTTTTCAGTCAGACTGCTTGGCCAGTGAGCCCCAGTGATTCTCCAGTGTCCTCTTTCCACAGGACTGGTTTAGAGACATATGTTGCCATGCCCACCTGTTTCTGTGGGTGCTGAGGAACTGAACTCAGAACAAATCAAGCCCTCGTGCTTGCATGACAAACACTTTTACCTATCCCTACCACCTAGTTTTTGAGACAAGCTCTCTTGCTGAACCTGGAATTCATTGATTTAACTAGCCAGTACACCCTAGGCATCCTCCTGACTCTACCTCCCCAGCGCTGGTCACAGGCAGGCTCCGCCACTCTCACCTTTTATTTTATTTTATTTATTTTTATTTTTTTGTGGTTTTTCGAGGTAAGGTCTTACTCTAGCCCAGGCTGACCTGGAATTTATTATGTAGTCTCAGGGTGGCCTCAAACTCATGGAAATCCTCCTACCTCTGCCTCCCGAGTGCTGGGATTAAAGGCGTGCGCCACCACGGCTGGTTTGGCTCTTTTGTTTGATTTTATTTTTGAGAGAGAGAAAGAAGCAGAGAAAGAGAGAGAGAGAGAGAGAGAGAGAGAATGAGTATGTCAGAGCTTTCAGCTGCTGTGAACGAACTCCAGATGCATGCCCCCACTTGTGCACATGTGCAACATTGTGTGCTTGCATCACTGAGTGTCTGGCTTACTTGGGACCTGGAGATTCAACCAGGAGTTCTTAGGCTTCACAGGCAGGTCCCTTAACTGCTAAGCCATCTCTCTAGCCCCACTCTCATTGTTTTACATGGGTGCTGGAGATCTGAACTCAGGGCTTCATGTTTGTGCAGCAAGTACTTTATCCACTAAGCCATCTCCATAGACCCCAGACTGGTTTTCAAAATTAGTAAGGAAAAGAAAATATTAAGGAACTATTACTCATTTTGTTAGACATAATAATGATATATTGGTTTGCTTTAGAACTATGTAGTAAAGTACTAGATTAAATGACATTATATCTATGATTTGTTATAAAATTCTCTAAGAAAAAAACTGAATTATATATGTGAAGAGAACCTAATGTGATAATCTTAAAAATATGTCCACAAATTATTTAATATGCCCTTATTGGAAAAAAGCACCCAATTCCCCTTCCTTTCTCTGTGGGTTGTAATTAATGATTTGTTCTTAAGGAAAAGAGTAAGGCAAAAATAATAGTTAGAGACCTAGGAGACAAGGTCATCCTTCATCCTCATTCATTCTTTGTTTAAAAAAATATTTTGGGGGGGCTGGAGAGATGTCTTCCTTAGGCCTGTGTAGCCTAAGGACCAAGGTTTGATCTCCAAGTCCCATGTAAGCCAGATGCACATGGTGGCACATGTGTCTGGAGTTAGTTTGCAGTGGCTAGGGGCCCTAGAAACCCATTTTCTCTCTCTCTCTCTCTCCATCCCTCTCTCTGTCATAAATAAATAAATAAATAAATAAATAAATAAATAAATATCTTAAAAAATATTTTGGACTGGAGAGATGGCTTAGCAGTTAAGGGCTTGCCTGCAAAGCCTAAGGACCCATGTTCAATACCCTAGAACCCATGTAAGCCAGATGCACAAGATGGTGCATGCATCTGGAGTTTTTTACAGTGGTTAGAGGCCCTGGCACATACCATTCTCTTCCCCTTTTCTCTTAAGTAAATAAGTAAAACTAAAATATTTTTAAAGTATATATTTAAAATATTTATTTATTATTATTTGCAAGCAGAGAGAGAAAATGGGCATGCCAGGGCCTCCAGGTGCTACAAACAAACTGCAGATGCATGCACCACTTTGCATCATTGAGGAATTGAACCCAGGTCATTAGGCTTTGCAAGCAAGTGCTTTAAACTGCTGAGCCATCTCTCCAGGCCTTCATTCTTTTTTATATTACTTACTTCTGCTCTGGGAGAAGTTAGTCAGCTCTTGTCATGAGGACACTCAAGTAGTCTATGGAGAAGACCATAAGGAGAGGAGAGAGATGGAGGCCTCTGGCTAATAGCCCTGGGAGAGCACCATCTTTTTTTTTTTTTTTTTTTTTTGAGAGAGAGAGAGAGAAAGGAAGGATGGGCCAGGGCCTTCAGCTTGCTGGGAATGAACTCCAGACACATGTGCCCCCCTATGGCAAATGTGCGACATTGCGTGTGTGTGCCACTGTGTATCTGGCTGTGTGGAACCTGGAGTTTTGAACATGAATTCTTAGGCTTTGCAGGCAAGTGCCTTAACTTCTAAGCCATCTCTCCAGCCCGAGATTGCCATCTTGGCAATGTCATGCAGCACAGTTGTGCTTTAGGTAAGTGAAGCCCCTGTAGCGTTTGTTGTTCTCACTGCAGCCTCATGAGAGCTCCTGAGCCACAATGCACAGATAAGCCGCTCCTAAATTCCCAAGCCACAGCAGCTGTGAGATAGATATTTACTTGTCTCGATCCATTTTCCTTCTTTCACATATACAGTGCTGAGACTGGGTAACTTATAAAAGAGTGTTCATCTAGCTCATGGCTCTGGAAGCCCAAAGCCCAACATTGGGCAGCTACATTTTGCAAGATACATCTTGTATAGTAACCTGATGGAAAAGTGGAAGGATGTGTGGGAGCTTGTGGAGGAGGCAGAGCATGACAGGTGGGCTCATCTCATATCAACCCAGATGAGAAGCTAATCCAGTTTTGTGAGAACAGCATTAATCCACTCATAAAGACAGTACCCCATGGTCTAATCACTCCTGAAAGGCCCCACACTTCACAATATGGCCACATTGGGGACTAGTTTTCTAACATGTAGATTCAAAACATAGCACCACATTTTTTTTTAATTTGAGAGAGAAAGAGAGACAGACAGACAGAGAATGGGCACGCTACCGGCCTCTCAGCCTCTGTGAACGAACTCCAGAGGCATGTGCCCCCTTGTGGGCAAGTGTGGCATTGCACCCTTGCGTCACTTTACGGCTAGCTAAACGTGGGACCTGGAGAATCCAACAGGCATTCTTAGTTCTTTGCAGGCAGGCACATTAACCACTAAGCCATCTCTCCAGCCCAGCACCACATTTTTTATACCACTGTGTTTTGCTGTGATTTATTATATATATGTGTGTATTATTTAGTTATTCATTTATTTGAGAGAGAATGGGTGCACCAGGACCTCTAGCCACTGCAAACAAACTCCAGACACATGCACCATCATGTGCATCTGGCTTACGTGGGTTCTGGGGAATCCAACCTGGGTCTTTAGGCTTTGCAGGCAGGCACTTAAACCTCTAAGCCATCTCTCCAGCCCTGCTGTGATTTATTCTGCAACAGACATAGCTAACATAGTTGTTACCTAGTTTACAACTCTTGGCTTGAACTTTTCAAACCAAAAATCCCAGCTAAGAATATTCACAGGTGGCTCTAAAAGTCTGGCTCTGATAGAGGCTCCTTGAGAAATGGGTTCAAATCTAAGGAGTGGGAAGACTCCCCTTAGAATACACATGAGCAGATCTGCTTTCTACCCTCATCCTTCTTCCACTTACTGACCACAGGGCCCCGTAGGAGCCTTCACTAGTCTTCTGTGGCCCCAATTTCTCCTTCTGCAAAATGGTATGAAAGAGTCCACCCGTAACATTACAGGTTCCCAAGTCCGGCCCAGGCTTCTCCCTCTTAATACCCACCCTGAAGGAGTCAAGCCACCCTTGTGCAGAGCTTTGAAGCTAACAAACCGGAGCCCTGGAAATGATGTGACTAGAGGCACACCTGCTGAGAGGGATGTTCAAGGCAGCTGTCAGTGGACAGAAGGGAGAGAGCTAAAGAGAGAAACTGGAAGAAGAAAGGACCCCAGCAGGGCAGGGCAGGTGCTGGGACCAGTGTTTCCTCTGGTCTAACCTCTTCCTTCCCTTCCTCCATCCAGTCCTCAAACGACCCCTCTGGCCACCCTCCAGAAGAAAAGTTAAAAGCTTTCTTTTGGGAACAGAGTAGATTGCTCAGACCGCTGCTGTTTACCTTGGGTAGGACAGCCATTGATGGTGAGTTCAAACACAGGAAAAGACCTCTGGTTACAGGAAGGGCTGCAGCAGTGTGAGAGGCTGGCCTTGGTGCTGCTGGGACATATGTCTCCACGTTGGTGCTCAGCCCTGGGATCTGACACCAGGCCCTGTGTCCATATAAGATCCTCAGGCCTTCAGCTAGTTCATTATTATTATTATTATTATTATTATTATTATTATTAATTTTTTAGAGCAAGATTGAGAGAGAGGGAGAATTTGTACTCCAGGGTCTTAGCCACTGCAATCAAACTCCAGACGCTTGCACCACCTAGTGGGCATGAGTGACCTTGCACTTTCTTCACCTTTGTGCATCTGGCTAACATGGGATCTGGAGAGTTGAACATGGGTCCGTAGGCTTCACAGGCAAGCGCCTTAACCGCTAAGCCATCTCTCCAGCCCTTCAGCTAGGTTTTGATTATTTCTTTGCTTTGGGGATATTGGCCCTGAAACATCATGTTGGTGAGAGCTGGAGGGATGGCTGTGGGCAGGGGGGGAGGGAGGAGGTTGGGGGTGGATGGGAAAGAGCCTTACGTTACAAACAAAAATCTCTTAGCTTTTTCTAGTCTTGTATGGAAAATATCATCACAGCAAGAAGCAAGTGTTGGGGATTACATTTGAGGATAGGCTATTTGTTTTCAATTACTAAAATCACCCTCTGTGAACTGAGAGACCATAGCCATCAAAGCAAAGTCCCAACCCTACCCAGGGAGACTGTCTGCTCTGAAGTTCCCCGGGAACCCAGATTGTTTGGTGGGAAGCAGAGAAAGCATCTGCCTGCCTATATTTCACAGCATTTACTCAGGAAGCCTCCCCAGCCCCCAGGGAGGGTGATGCTGCAGTGTGGCAAAAGGAAGGAGAGCATATTGAGGGAAAGAATGCTATGAAATAGAATCTTCTGGGCTTTCCTCATCTTCCTCAAATTTCTATCTTCTGACTCCATTTCAAAAATTCCCCAGCTCCAAGAACCACTAGGCTTTCTGGACAGGTCATTGTCAAGTTTATCATGAGGATCTCACTTCTCGTTCTCTAGTTTTAATTTTTTTTTTCTTCCTGAGACAGTGTCTCACTATGTAGCCCAAGATGGCCACAAAATCATGATCATCCTGACTCAGCCTCACAAGTGCTTGTGTGCCACCAGAACTGATTTTAGTTTATTTTTTCCCAAAACCATTTTGTCTTCCAGAAAGCTCACAGCTTCCTGTCTCCACCAGATCTTCCTCAATCAAAATGGAAGAGAAGGGTTACAAATCTCCCCAGCCACTCACCTCCATCTTACCTGATGGGTGTGTGTGTGTGTGTGTGTGTGTGTGTCTTTTTGAGATCCTCTAGGGTTCCAGAGGGTCCTGTCATGTTTTTCCATCTCTTCTTTTTCTTCGTCATGTTGGATGATTTCTACTGAACTTCTGTAAGTTCACTGATTGTTTTTCATTATCTGTATTTCACTCTGGAATTCACTATGTATTCTCAGGGTGGCCTCAAACTCACGGTGATCCTCCTATCTCTGCTTCCCAAGTACTGGGATTAAAGACATATGCCACCACGCCTGGCTAAAAAAAAAAATAGTTTTTTTTTTCAATGTCTTAACAGTTAAGGTCCTTGCCTACAAAGCCTAATGACCCAGATTCAGTTTCCCACTACCCACATAAAGACAGATGCACAAAGTGGAGCATGCATCTGGAGTTCTTTTGTAGCAGCTGGTGGTCCTGGTGCACCCATTCTCTCCCTCTCTATCTCTCCTTCCCTCCTTCTCACTCTCTCTCCTTGAAAATAAATAAATAAACATATTTTAAAAATAGTTTTTACCTAAATTTTCTTTCATTTTATTTATGAGGAACATATATGTTCCTTTATGTCTCTTGAGTATAATTATAACTACCTTAAGAGTTAGTCTGCAAATGCCACCATCTCTGTCATCTCCACATTGGTCTCAGCTGTCTTTACTGTCTGAGAGTGGATTGGTTATATTTTCTGCTTCTTCAGAATTTGAGTGACCCTGGAATGTATCCTGGCTCCTATGAATATCACATGGTAGAGATTATATTTTGTTATGTGCCTTTTTTTTTCCCTAGGCAGGCAATTAGCTCGGCCTAATCCAAACTGCAAACTCTGCATGCCCTGAAGCAGGCAGTGGCTCAAGTTCAAGTTCAGTCCTTTTAGTTTCATCTGGGAAGCTGGAAGTCTACCCCACACGTGAGATAAGGAGTTCAACCAGAAATGTCAAGGGCTCCCATTGGACTTTCTTTTCCCATGATCCTCTCCCTCATGCACGTTCCCCGAGGATACTTTCAATTCAAATCTCTGTTCTTTGAGCCAGAATGACAGGATTTCCAGCTGAGCTTCAGTCACTCCATGTGGCACCAGTCTAATTTGGGGATAAAATCATTAAAAAAATCAAAACATAACTTATGTCACTCTCTTTTTCAGGTGTAGACTCTCCTCTGGTATCTCCCTGCTTGTATTCACCTGCCAAAGCCTCCAGGCAATGGTTTTTATATTTTTTTTCAAAGCTTTAAATTATTTTTTAAAAAATTTAATTTATTTGTGAGCAGAGAGAAGGGTATGAGAGAGAGTGGGAAGAGGGGAGAAAGAATGGGCATGCCAGGGCCTCTTGCTATAACAAATGAAGTCCAGGTGCGCGCACAACTTTGTGCATCTGGCTTTATGTGGGTACTGGGGAATTGAACCCAGGATGCCAGGCTTTCCAACCACTGCGCTCTCTCCCCAGCCTCAAAGCTTTAAATGATCATTGGCAGCACAGTTGCTTTGATAGGAGTCGGTTACACTGTAAAAGGAAGTGGACTCCTTTTGCTTTTTTTTTTTTTTTTTGGTTTATCGAGGTAGGATCTCACTCTAGTCCAGGCTGGTAGTCTCAGGGTGGTCTCGAACTCATGGTGATCCTCCTACCTCTGCCTCCCAAGTGCTGGGATTAAAGGCGTGCGCCAACACGCCTGGCTCTCTCCTTTTTTTGGGGGGGTGGGTGTTTCGATCCTTTTGCTTTTTAAATAAGTGCCAACTCAAATGTTTCCTGAGATTAATGCCATTTATGCTCTTTAGCGGGTAGAGTTTGCATCAGTTTTCTATTCTACTCCAAAACTTTGTGACCTGGGTCACTGTTTTATTTGCTCACGGTTCCATGGATCAGCAGCTGGGGCTGGGATGCATGGGCCAGTTCTTCGGCAAGTGTATTCCGTAGTTATACACGTGGCCGTCATCATCCATGGCTTGACTGGGACTAGGTGGGCTCAGATGTCCTCACTCACTGGGAATATTTCTTCGTCATCGCTCATCCTCAGAGAGGCTATCCTTGGCTTCTTCATGTAAGTGTCTCAGGTTCCAAGAGCGTAAGAGCAGGAGAAGCTTCAAAGCCCTTGGTGGTCTTCCCCAGAGATCTGCATGCTGACACTTCCACCATGTTATGGCTTGGATATGAAATGTTGCTCTAGGCTTGTGTGCTTGAACACTTGGATTCCAGATTCGTCCACTTGATGCTGTTTGGGAGTTAGTAGAACCCTTGAGGCATGGGGGCTAGCTGAAAAGCCAAGGACCCAGGTTCAATCCCCCAGGATTTAAAACCAAAAATGTAGAAGTGCAGAACCCAGAGAACGAGGTCAACATTAAATCTTATTCCACTCCAAGGATGCTGGACAGTCCTAACAAAGAAGCTATAGAACTAAGTTGTACTTGTTAAAAAATATTTTATTTTTATTTATTTGAATGAGAGAAAGAGAGAGCTAGATATATAGAGAAAGGCAGATAGAATGAGTTTGCCAGGGCCTCCAGCCACTGCAAATGAACTCAGATGCATGTACACCTTGCATGAGTCCTGGGGGATTGAACCTGGGTCCTTGGCTTTTCAGGCCAGCACCTTAAGTGCTAAGCCATCTCTCCAGCACATGAGCTGTATTTTTGACGGGATCCTGGAACCATGGGTGAGAATAGGACCTACTGTCCACCAACAGTGAGGACTCCAATAAGCCTCCCCACTTGAAGTTGTGATCCCAAACAGGTAATGAAATGTAGCAAACTAATCCCTGCAAAGAACGGCTACATCAGTGTGTGCCGTATGGATGATCCAGGAAACCGCAGTCCTTGGACTTGGCTTGAGATGGAGCTTGATTTGCAGAACCTCAGGTGTCTGTTAGAGAGAAACAGAAGACCTCTTTAGAAGAAGGCTGTAGCAGTTAACTTCTTGTGGCTGGAAAAAAAAAAAAAAAAAAAAAAAAAACAAAAAACACCAGACCAGAAGCAGCTTATAGGAGAGAGTTTATTTCCATGTTACAGCTTTTTAACCTATTTACTTATTTATGAGAGAGAGAAAGAGGGAGAGGAAGAGACAGAGAAAGAGAATGACCATGCCAGGGCCTCTTAGCCACTGCAAACAAACTCTACATGCATGCGCCACCTTGTGCATATGGCTTTACACAGGTACTGGGGACTCGAACTTAGGTCTTTAGGCTTTGTAGGCAAGGGCCTTATCTGCTGAGTCATCTTTCCAACCCTGGTTTATAGTTTTGAAGGGAAGTCTCATCGTGGCAGGGAAAGTATGCCAGGAGCAGACAGCCAGGCATCACAATTCCACAGTGACAGGAAGAAGGAGAGAGAGTGAGCTGAGTGTGGTAAGCAGAGCTGGGCTATAACACCCCAAGGCCGGGTCCCAGTGACATCCCTCCTCCAGCAAGGCTCCACCTCTTAAAGGCCCCACAAACTTCCCAAACAGTTCCACCAGCTGGGGATTAAATATGAGGCTGAATTACAACCACTTGAGATATGATGGACAATTTTTATTCAAGCACCACAAAGACGCTATCATGATGAGCTTCAAATTATTCTCACAAATAATTAAAAAAAAAAAAACAGGGCTGGAGAGATGGCTTAATAGTTAAGGCACTTGCCTGCAAAGCCAAAGAACCCAGGTTTGATTCCCTAGTACCCATGTAAAGCCAGATTCACAAGGTGGTGCATGCATCTGGAGTTCCTTTGTTGTAGCTAGAGGCCCTCGCACACTCATTCTCTTTTTCTCTGTCTCTTTCTCCCTCTCTCTCAAATAAATAAAATATTTTTAAGAGCCAGGTGTGGTGGCACATGCCTTTAATTCCAGGACTCAGGAGGCAGAGGTAGGAGGATCATTGTGAGTTCAAGGCCACCCTGAGACTCCTTAGTGAATTCCAGGTCAGCCAGAGCTAGTGTGAGATTCTACCTTGGAAAACCAAAAAAACAAAACAAACAAACAAACAAAAACCAATGTCCAACACACTGTCAAAATAACCAGTCATACATGGAAATGAAACATACTGAACAAGAAACAGCAGAAAATAACAGGAAGTAGCAAAAGTCTATGGCAGGAGAGGTCATGAGCCTTAGGGGTATAAAGACTGCTCTTATCTGACTAAATGTATATATTATTCCCACCAAGCTGCCCTGGGGGCACTACACTTAATGTTCATGTTCACATATTAACGCTACTCTCACTTCTGGTTAGAGAAGCTTCTCTTTTCAGATGGTGATGACCACTGGGATGACCCAAAAGGCAACATAGTGCTGAGAAGAAGGGATGGAGGAGTGCCCAGCACTGAAACACCTCTGTCACACCCTCCAAGACTCAGGGCCCATTGCGGAAGAGGGGGCGGATAGAATGGAAGAGCCAAAGGAAGGGTATGACTTCTTACAATGCAACTGCCCAGACAGAAATTGGCCTCGATATCCATGACCTTGCAGAGTGCCTAGCAATACCTTTGCAAAACCCTCAAAATAGAAGAAAAGATAATGACATCAAATTAAAAGAGAGACTAATGGAGAGAGGGAGGGGATATGATGGAGATTGGAGTTCTAAAGTGGAATGGGGGAGGGGAGGGAAATATCATGTGTTTTTGTATGTAAGTATAGAAGTTGTCAATAAAAAAAACAATAAAAAAAGAAAAAATAACAGGAAGTTCAAATTGACCTATAAACACCAAAGAAAATGGCTATTAGAATTGTTACTCACAAACTATATGTATTTTAGGGTAAAACAGCTAAGAATATTCAAAACTAATGAAAGATAGAAATCCATAGATTCAAGAAGTCTAGTATATCTTACACACTATAAATTAAAAGAGTTTCTATCTGGACACATCACAGTGAAACCAGAGAAAGCTAAAGAAGCTGAAATGTGTGTGTGTGTGTGTGTGTGTGAGAGAGAGAGAGAGAGAGAGAGAGAGAAAGAGAGAAAGACAGAGAGAGAGAAAGAGAGGGGGGATATAAACAGTAATAAAAGGTCATATTATCTTCAAAGAAGTAAAATTAAATTGGCAACTGATTTGAAAAGTCAATCATGAACATTAGAAAGCAATAAAATGATATTGTCAACACAGTAAACGGAAACAATTGAAAAATCCTATTGCCAGAAAGAATGGTAAATTCTAAAATTTGTACTTAAGGGGGAAGGACTCAAAGTAGAAGTGGGATTTTAAAATTGGACAAAATTTTAAGTTGCTAAACAGAAAATGAGTTGGGCTGTGAGCAGATAGGGTTTAAATGCGCTAATGCTTCTGAATTATATAGGCAAATGAAAAGATTAATATTCATATTGCATTTGGATAAGTTAATTCGAGATTAAAAATTAAGTAAATACTAAGTAATATTAATTTTTAGGCTCGACATATCATATAGATAATTTTCCAAAACAGTAGATATTCTGAAACAGTCCAGGGGAAAACCCCAAATGGATGAGTAATTACATTAAATGTAAATGGGCTAACCTTACTCTTGCTTCAGTACATGCACAGTTAGAAGGCTGAGGGACCATGGGAAATAACTGGGCTGACGGTAGGTGGCCTGAATTCTAGTCCTGAGTTAGTCATCAGCAAACCAGAGAGTCTGAGTAGTTTTCTGGGCTTCAGTTCACACAAGAAACAAGGACATTAGGTTGGAGGATGAGTGAGCGCCATCCGGTCATCTTAGAAACTGCTCTCGTGACCTCTAATTCCCAGGCCTTAGGTTAGTCTCCAGTGGTTAGAGCTGGTTACCTTCTGAGAAGGACAGGGCGCCCTCTGCTGAGATCAAGTGGAATAATTTCAAGCCTTAGACATCTTACTGGGCAAGGGCACATAGAAATAGAATATGTGGGCTGGAGAGATGACTTAAAGGTTAAGGAGCTTGACTGCAAAGCCAAAGGACCCAGGTTTGATTCCCCAGGACCCACATAAGCCAGATGAACAAGGCGGTGCATGCATTTGGAACTCATCTGCAGCAGTGGGAGGCCCTGGTGTGCCCATTCTCTCTCTTTGTCTCCCCCTGCCTATTTCTCTCTCTCTCTCTCTCTCAGATAAATAAATAAAAATAAAATATTTAAAAAGAAAAGAGGGCCTGGAGAGATGGCTTAGCAGTTAAGGCATTTGTCTGCAAAGCCAAAGGATCCCAGTTTGATTCTCCAGGACCCATGCAAGCCAGATGCACAAGGGGCACATGCATCTGGAGTTCGTTTGCAGTGGCTGGAAGCCCTGACACACACATTCTCTCTCTCTCTCTCTCTCTCTCTCTCTCTGCCTCTTTCTCTCTCTCAAATAAATAAATAAATAAAATATGTTTTTTAAAAAAGGAGAAAAGGGTACAACTTATTAAAAAAGAAATGGAATATGTGAGCGCAAAGAACATTGAATGATGTCTGTCTTCACTTCTAATGAGAAAGACAAGGAAAGGCAACATTTGCATATTTTTATTTCCCCTGGACATTGGCAATGTCTGAATGTGACCTTGGGAACTTCACCATCTACTGACCTTGAGCTGAGCCAGATGAGGCCAGAGTGGGAACATGAGAAACAGGTGGAAGGATCCAGTGAGATGCTGGGCAGCAGCCTGCACTTCCAGCCTTGGCCTGCCGCTCTGCGAGACAGCATATCTTTATTCTTCCCCCTGCTTTAAGGATCCAGTGAGATGCTGGGCAGCAGCCTGCACTTCCAGCCTTGGCCTGCCGCTCTGTGAGACAGCATATCTTTATTCTTCCCCCTGCTTTAAGTGGCGGTTCTGTTCCATGGACAGTGAGTGCCCCTACCTAATACTAGCTGCTCCCATGGGATCTGGCGGTGAGGGGTCATGTCGCCCAGTGTTTTGGGGACAGAATCAACATGGGCCATGTATGTATATTTCAGTATTTTAGTAGTCACATCACAATGAAATTAATTTTGGGACAGGTGAAGTGATTCACGCCTTTAGTCCTGCACTTGGGAGGCTGAGATAGGAGGATTGTCATGGGTTTAAGTCTAGCCAGCTTGGGCTACACAGTGAGTTCCATGTCAGACTGGGCTAGAATGAGACTTGTATTAAAAAAAAGAAGAAGAAGAGGGCTGGAGAGATGGCTTAACAGTTAAGGTGCTTGCCTGTAAAGCCTAAGGAGCCAGGTTCAATTCCCCAGTACCCACATAAGCCAGATACACAAGGTGGCACATGTGTCTGGAGTTTGTTTGCAATGACTAGAGGCCTTGGAACACACTCTCTCTCTTTCTCAAATAAATAATAAAAAATAAATTTTAAAAAAAGACAAGCAGGGCATTGTGGTACACATCTTTAATACCAGAACTCAGGAGGCAGAGGTAGTAGGATCACTGTGAGTTTGAGGCCACTCTGAGACTACATAGTGAATTCAAGGTCAGCCTGGGTTAGAATGAGACCCTACCTCAAAAAAAAAAAAAAAAAAAAGAGAAGGAGGAGGAGGAGGAGGAGGCTGGGCTGGAGAGATGGCCTAGCAGTTAAGGAGCCTGCCCGCTAAGCCTAAGAATGCTGGTTCAAATCTCCAGGTCCCACATTTAGCCAGATGCAAAGTGACGCAAGGGTGCAATGCCACACTTGCCCACAAGGGGACGAATGCATCTGGAGTTCATTCACAGTGGCTGAGAGGCTGCTGGCATGCCCATTCTCTCTCTGTCTGCCTCTCTTCTAGCTCTTGCTCCCTGCTTGCAAATAAATAGATGAAAATTTTTTTTTAAGAATGAAATTAATTTTGATTATACATTTAATTTAATTTTTTTTTATTTATTTGACAAAGAAAGAGGGAGGGTGTGGTTCTGTGGGAATCAAACCTGGGTTTTTTGATTTTGCCGGCAAATACCTTAACTGCTAAGCCATCCCTCCAGCCCTGATTATACATTTTATTTAATCTAGTATGTTTCAAATATCATTTAGACCCTCAATCAATCCAAATATTATGGCAATAGTTTGCAATCTTTTTTATATTGTTTCCAAAATCAGATGGACATTTGCTTAGAGCATGTTTCCATACAGGCTAGCCATATATTGGGTCCTCAAAAGCCATATGTGGTTAGATAGTTCTCCACAAGCTGCACTGGAACTGAATGAACAGCATCAATATTTTGGTTGGTGTTCTCCTGGTCAGCCCTTTAAAAAGCCAGGGGTGGGGCTGGAGAGATGGCTTAGCGGTTAAGGCATTTGCCTGCAAAGCCAAAGGATCCCAGTCTGATTCTTCAGTACCCACATAAGCCAGATGCACAAAGGGGAACATGCATCTGGAATTCGTTTGCAGTGGCTGGAGGCCCTGTTGCACCCATTCTCTTCCTCTCCCTCTCCCTTCCTCCCTCTCTCTCTTTCTTTCTTATAAATAAATAAAATGTATATTTTTTAAAAAGCCAGGGGTTTGCTTAATGAGTTTTAGCCTCCTGCTGAGCTGGGTCAGAGACTCTCCCAAGAACTTATTTGGGGCTGGATATGTGCCCAGGTCACCAGCAATCCCCTTCCCTGACTATGGATTTTCCTAGAAGGTCTGTGTCCCATCTTACTCACTTAGTTGGCTCAGGAAATAGAGTAGAACAATCTTACCCCTTTCATAGAAAGCTTCTGGATTTGGTATCACGTAGGAAACCCAGCCCTTGGCCTGTCCTTGTGGCGTTTCTGGAGCAGTTAATTGAGAAGAGGCTACTTGTCCTGAATGTGGATGGCACTGCCACATGGCCTGGGGTCTGGAACTAAAAATTAAAAAAAAAAAAAAAAAAAGGATGGGCTGGAGCAACTGTTTAGTGGTAAAGGCGCTTGCTTGTAAAGCCAAAGGACCCAGGATTTGATTCTCCAGGACCCATGTAAGCCAGATACACATGGTGGCATATGCGCGTGGAGTTCATTTGCAGTGTCTGGAGACCCTGGCGCACCAATTATCTCTCTCTCTGTCTGTCTGTCTCTCTCTGCCTCTTTCTTTCTCTCTCTCTCTCAAATAAAGAAACAAAAATAAAATATTTTTTAAAAGGAAAAAAAGAGAGTTCACTAGAGCCCCAGCAGTCATCTCAATCTTCTCTGTGACTGCAGACGCCATGCGAGCAGCCACCTCCGCTTCCAACACCATGTCGTCCTTGCCGCGATGGACTGGTTCCCTTCTTAAGCCACGAGTCAAAATCAACCGGTGTTTTCTCTCAGCACTGACAAAAGTAACTGATGCAGCTACTTCGCTTCCCTCCCTCCAAATCGTTAACCCTTACCAGTTTTCAACAACAAGGGGCACTGGGGGGGTGAGCCAAGTGTCTGATGTTCCTTCTGGCAGGAGTAGAGATTGAACAGGAGCCTTGGGAATTTACACACGACTTAATTACTTATTATTTATTTGCAAGTAGAAAGAGAAACAAAGAGAGAAAAAGTATGCGCATGCCAGGGTCTCTGCAAATGAACTCCAGATGCATGCACCACTTTGCGCATCTGGCTTTACATGGGTCCTGGAGAATTGAACCCAGGTTGTCAGGCCTTGCAAGCAAGTGCCCTTAACAGCTGAGCCATCTCTCCAGCCCAACAGTGGGGCATTTTTAAAAGAAAGCTTTTCAGCTGGGCATGGTGGCGCACACCTTTAATCCCAGCACTTGGGAGGCAGAGGTAGGAGGATTGCTGTGAGTTCAAGGCAACCCTGAGACTACGTAGTGAATTCCAGGTCAGCCTGGGCTAGGCTGGGACCCTACCTCAAAAAAAACAAAAACAAAAAAGAAAAGAAAAAGAAAGCTTTCTAAATGAAGTTCCATCTAAGCAGGTAAGAAATCAAACAAACATTTATGGGCTTTTTTTCCCCCATGCCAAAGACTTGAAAGAGTGATTAAATTCACTTAGTGGTTGTCTGACAAAGTGCAGCATCATCATGATGTGATCACCTACCATTATAATAGATGTTAGGGCAAAGAAGCCCAAAACACAGACCACGTGGGTTCTTTGCAGTCCAGTGAAATCATGCCCCCAAACCTGGTGAGAGGCTGGAGAGATGGCTTAGCAGTTAAGGAACTTGCCTGCAAAGCCAAAGGACCCAAGTTTGATTCCCAGGACCCATATAAGCCAGATGCACATGGTGGTGCATGTGTCTGAAGTTAGTTTACAGCAGCTGAAGGCCATGGTGTGCTCTCTCTCTCAAATAAATCAAATAAATAATATTTAAAAAAAAAAAAAGAACCAGATGAGGCAATGCAGATTTAATCCCAGCACCTGATAGACTGAGGCTGGAGGATTGTGAGTTCAAGACCAGCCTGGGCTATATAACAAAACCCTGTCTCAGAGCACAAAAACAAAACAAACACCCATAAACAAAGAAGTTAAAAAAAAAAAAACAGTTTCAAAGTTGTATGCAGGGTTGTAGGAAGAAAATGCACTCACAGAAAGCAAGCTGCTCAACTTTCTTCATTCTTCCCATCTCTGACGTCCCAAGTGTTGTAAACTGTGCTTGAGCAGCAGAGTTGTTCTGAGTTCGTGCCACCTGGAATGAGTTTGGATGCCTCTGGCACTGCTGTGAACCAAAGCTGGGCTGTGGAAATGTGCCCAGGTGGCAGACTTCCTGGGGGCGGGGTATGGCAGTCAGGAGAGAGAGAGAGAGAGAGAGAGAGAGAGAGAGCCAAGAAAAGATTTAGCTTCGAGGCC
Organism: Orientallactaga sibirica; assembly: GCA_036365145.1. NCBI lineage: Eukaryota > Metazoa > Chordata > Mammalia > Rodentia > Dipodidae > Orientallactaga > Orientallactaga sibirica. The sequence goes on along the minus strand of JAEOAD010000007.1, from coordinate 21,769,703 downwards.
TGCCCGTGCCTCACAGTCACTTTCTAAAGGAGCACTGCCCAGCGCTTACCTGTAGAAAGATTCTCTCAGCATTAAAAAAAAAAAAATTATTTATTTATTTGAGAGAGAGAGAATTGGTGTGCCAGGGCCTCCAGCCACTGTAAATGAACTCCAGATGCATGTGCCACCTTGTGCATGTGGCTTATATGGGTTCTGGGGAATCTAACCCGAGTCCTTTGGCTTTGCAGGCAAGCGCCTTAATCACTGAACCATCTCTCCAGGCCTCTCTCAGCATTTTTCTGTGGATAGGCAAGGAGCCCTGGCAAGAGACCTCTGGGGGAAAATTAATTTAAGTATGAGGCTAGAGCAGTCTTTTGAAAAATAACAGGGTACAGGAGGAAGATGGCTTGGTGAGTAAAACTCCTGCTATGTGAATGTGAGGACCTGAGTTTGGAATCCCAGCACACACATAAATGCCAAACAAGAATGGCATCCTTCCTAGAATCCCAGAATTCAGGGAGGAACGGCAAGCTCGCCAGCTCCACTAGCCAAATTGAGGGTTTCTGGGTACAACTAAGAGACCCTGCTTCAGTAAATAAAATGGGATGTGATCAAGGAAGATGCCTGTTGTTAAAATCTGGCCTCCACACATACTCCCATGCAGATACACACAAACATACCACACATACACACACAACAACAAGAACAATCCTAGAACCATACTTAGCCACCAGTTTTCACACATTAACACATAGTGTGCAGGAAAACTGGGAATTTTGTATCTTCCCAGTTCTGCAGAGTTGCCATGGCTAAGGACAGCTTGCTACAAACCACTAGAAACACTGAATGAAATCTCTCTTTAAGAGTCATGACCCAGGCTGGAGAGATGGCTTAGCAGTTATGCTGCTTGCCTGTGAAGCCTAAGGACCCATGTTCAACTGTCCAGATCCCACATAAGCCAGATGCACAAAGATGAGGCAAGTGCCAGGTCGCACATGCCCACTAGGTGGCGCAAGTGTCTGGCATTCAATTGCAGTGGCTGAGGCCCTGATGCACCTATTCTCTCTTTCTCTCTCTTGCCCATACTTGCTCTAAAAAAATAACATTAAATAACAACAAAAAAAAAGAGTTATGATCTGAGAGCGTTGGAGAGCAAGTGTCGATCTAGATTCTTGCAGTAAGTAAAAGTGTGAATAATGAAGACATCACAGAGCGTTTGACATCTAGAAAGGACCTGTACTGGGGGACTTTCCGATTGCTTGTTGTTTTGTTTTACAGCTATTATACTGAGGGGATGCAAATCCCACAGTCATGCTGCCTGGAGAACCTGGGGCAAGGATTGGGACAATCACAGTGGCTGAGAATGAATTCCAGGTCAGCCCGAGCTAGACTGAGACCCTACCTCGAAAAAACAACAACAAAAAAAATACAATGAAAAGTATTAGATGGCCCTATTACTGAAGACTTCACATGCTTGGGCTGGAGGTCGATGAGAATCCAGCTGGAGCTGAGCTGGAAGCCTCCTCCTGTAACTAGCTGTCAGGATGCTGGAAACAGCTATGTAGCACACAACCTTCGGGAAGACACGTCATCAGTGGTCTTAACCAGCAGTGAACCCTGAAAGTTTTCCAGTGGGACATTCAGGCCAAATGTCCTAAGTGGTGCAATGGTGACATGTCTCTCTTGGAGGTAACCAACTGCTCTCTGATTGGACTTGAGGCTCACTTCACAGAGGGGAGTTCATGCCTGCTACTGAAAACCTAGTCAAAAGCCAATGGCTATGGAGGGCATAAGCCTTAGTTGGGAAATTACTACCGTTATCTGGGTAATGCATATATGATGGCCATCAAGCTGCCCTCTAAACACTTATGTTTATGCTCCTATATTAATGCTACTTTCACTTTCTGTTAGAGAAGCTTCTCTCTTCAGCTGTTGATGACCACTGGGGTGACTCAAGACCAGCCAAAGTGCTGAGAAGAAATGACAGTGGAGTGGTTAGCAGTGAGAAATCTCTACCACACCCTCCAAGGCTCAGGGACCATGTGAAAGAGGTGGTGGAGAGAATTTAAGGGCCAAAGGAAGGGGAGGAGTGTGCTTACAATGCTGTTATCCAGACACAAAGGGTGGCCTTGATATTCATGACCTCACAGTGACTGACACTACCTGCACCAGACCTGCAAACTAGGAGGAGAAAGAGCCGGGCGTGGTGGCACATGCATTGAATCCCAGCACTTGGGAGGCAGCCATCTCTCCAGCCCCTATCTGAAATTTTTAAAAAGTTTTTTATTATTTATTTATTTGAGAGCGACAGACAGAGAGAGAGAAAGGCAGAGAGAGAGAGAGAGAGAGAGAGAGAGAACGGGCACACCAGGGCCTCCAGCCACTGCAAATAAACTCCAGGTGCATGTGCCACCTTGTGCATCTGGCTTACATGGGTCCTGGTGAATTGAGCCTCGAACCGGGGTCCTTAGGCTTCTCAGGCAAGTGCTTAACCACTAAGCCATCTCTCCAGCCCCCTATCTGAAATTTTTGAAGCCAAATTTTAACCATTTTCTTTAGGGCATATCAAAATGTCATATCTGCATTCCAAATTAATTTGCACTAAGTCCCATTTGTGATATTTTAAATCAAATTATGTGCCCACTAATGAAATAAAACAAGAATGAGAGTGGGAGTAGCAAAAGTCCTATCTTTTAAAAATATACCTCACAAGAACAAGTCAAAAATCCCAAAGGCATTAGGGCAGATTTGACAGCATTTTCTCTCAAGTTACCAAGTGAGGACATCTTTTAAAGCTGATTTGGGGCTGAAGAAATGGCTTAGTGGTTAAGGCCTTGCCTATAAAGCCAGAGGACCCAGGTTCAATTCCCCAGGATCCATGTAAGCCAGATGCACAAGGTGGCACATGTGTTTGGAGTTCATTTGCAGTGGCTGGAGGCCCTGGAGTGCCCATTCTCTCTCTATCTGCCTTTCTTTCTGTGGTAGTTTGAATAGATGGCCCCAATATATTCAGTGTTTTATTAGTTTGTAGTTTGTATCTGCATCCACCTGGCTGGAAGCAATGTCAGTGGGTGTATCTTAAGGTGTGGTGGTGGGTTGAGATTTCAATCTAAAGATATGCAAAGTGTGCCTAGCTGGAGATCCTGAGGTGTGCTGTGCTGTGTGGCTTTTAGCTATTGGCTTTGCTCTCTGTGTTTGGTCCTGTGAAGGCAGGCCAGTTTCTTCTGCCATTATGGAACTTCCCCTGGATCTGTAAACTTCAGTAAATACCCCTTCCTCCATAACTGTTGCCTGGTCTGGAAGTTCATCTCAGCGAACCTGAAGCTGTCCGCTACACTCTCTCTCTAAAATAAATAAATAAATAAATAAATAAATAAATTAAATTAAAAAGCTTATTTTAATGACCATTATTCCAAGTATTCACCTCAATCTGCTTACCTGAGTTGGGGGTTTAGCTATAAATCTGCCTGATAGTCCACAAATAAGGCTTCTAAAAAAACACAATTGGAAAATAAATAAATCTCAAACAGTTCGATGATCATAATTTTGAGAAACACCGTTAATCACATTTTCCCCCCGTAAGACCTTTCAGAATCTTCAACACGGGAATGCGCATGGGTGGTAGGGTCAAGGTACAGGCCTGCTGATCACAGAAGTAGAGGGGCTCAGGATATGGTGAGGGCTCAGGTTTCTCAAAAGGAGAAAACCCATTGATTTTGTTCAACAAATACTAATTGAGCATCTGCTATGTTCTAATCTAGGATCTCTTAAGTTTCTGCCAGGGGAGGCTACTTTCCTTGAGCTTATTGTCAAGTCAAGGAAATAGGCCAGCCAATTAATATATTTAATGAACTATATCTGTAGATAGTGAGGAATGCAACAAAAAGAGGAAACAATAGGGAATCATGAAGCCGGGTGGGAGATGCCTAAACAGAGTGGTTAGGAAAGGCCTTGGAGGAAATGATCTGCAGCCCAAGATCTGAACGATAAAGTGATAGCTGTGTGGAACCAGAGGAAGAGGGTTAAGGGAGAGGAAACACGTTGCAAGGAGGTTGTAAGGCAGGAAATTGCTTTGTGTGCTGAAGCTCCTGAGAGGGAACCAGGTGGCCAGAGTAGGAAGAGTCACCCTGAAGATGGAATGCGTTCAAAGCAAGAAGTGATTATGGCAAGTAAGAGGCCGGCAAACTCACACCACTGCACAAATACAGAGCGTTCTGCTGGTGGCGGAGTGAAATAGTACAACCACTTTGAAAAATAGTTGGACGTTTTTGTACAAACCTAAGTGTACATCTGTGAGGGGAGCCAGCCACTGCACACTTCAGTATTTGCCAATTAAAGCACATGCCTGCATAAAAAATTTATGCAAACATTCTTGTAGCCTTTATTTGTATTACCTCAAAAATAAAACTGAGGTGTATCCATGGAATGGAATAACAGTGAACCATAAAAGAATTAAGCTAATACACACATACAAAAAACAAAGATGGGCTGGAGAGATGGCTTAATGGTAAAGGCCTGTGAAGCCTAAGGACTCAAGTTCAATTCTCCAGGTCCCATGTAAGCCAGATGCACTAGGTGGCACATGTGTTTGGAGTTCTTTTGCAGTGGCTACAGGCCCTGCATGCCCATTCTCTCTCTCTCTTTCTCTGCCCCCACTCTTTTTCTCTCCCTTTCACTCTGTCTCAAAAATAAATAAATTTATAAAAAAACAAAGCTATGTATAAAATATAGTTGTATACATAGAAAATCATAAAAATATACAAATTAATAAATGAATTTAACATGGTTGCATCAGACAAAAAAGTCATTTGTATTTCATACATTACCAAGAAACAATATGAAATAAAACTTTTAAAAATTATTCAAAAATTATCATTCAATATAATAATAATTATTATTAAATTTGAAAAGTCCCTAAAGACATGAAATACTTTGGATCCATTTAATAAAACACATACAATACCAGTACACACAGAAATCTAGAAAATATTGTGGAAAAAAATTAAAGAAGACTTAAATAAGTGGGATGCTATGCCATGCCCCAAGTTGGAAGATTCAATATTGTGAAGATGTAAATTTTCTTCAAAAGACATGTGCACTTCCACATGTGTGTGTGTGTTAAAACTGATTGTGGTTGGTTTGTTTTTATGGGAATGCAAAGAACCTAGACAAGCTAGAACAGTCTGGAAAAAGAACACATTTAAAGGATTTGCATCAATTACCTTATGGTATATAATATACCTAAAGAAATCAAGACCACTTGGTATTGGGGAGCAGCAGTCATTCAGACTAATGGAGACCCCAGAAATAAGTTACACTGAATGGTAAGTTACAATCAAAGTGCCATGGCAATTCAATGATTTTTTTAAAACAATTTTTATTTATTTAATTGAGAGAGAGAGAATGTATTGCCAGGACCTCTAACCTCTACAAACAAACTCCAAACACATGCACCACCTTGTCCTCTGGCTTTACATGGGTACTGGGGAATTGAACCTGGGTCCTTTGGCTTTGTGGGCAAGCACCTTAAATGCTGAGCCATCTCTCCAGTCCCCTCAACAAATGATTTTGAAACATTTGGATATCACCAGGCCAAAAAACAAATGCATCTTGATTCTTACCTCAGGTGGTACACAAAAATTAACTCAAACTAGGTCATAATTTAAATAGAAAAATATACTGAGGCTATAATTTGAAGGTGCCTTGCTCCTTAAGAATTTATGTGTTAAAGGCTAGGGCCTTAGTAGGAGCATGTGTAGGTGACATGGACGTTTAAAAGGTGGATCCCAGTGAGAGATCCTAAGGTCAGTTGCAGGTGTGCCCTTGGGAGGAATTTTGGGAGCTGGTCTCCTCTTGCTTCCTGTATGAAGATAGGAGTCTCAGGGCTGGAGAGATGGCTTAGTAGTTAAGGTGCTTCCTTTCAAGCCTAACAGCCCAGGTTTGAATCCCCAATACCCATGTAAAGCCAAATGCACAAAGTGGCACATGAATCTGGAGTTTGTTTGGAATGGCAAGAAGCCCTGACAAGCCTATTCTCTCTCTCTCTCCTTGAAAATAATAATAAATAAATTTTTGAAAATATATGCTTTTCCCTTCCTCCAGGCCACTATTGTCATGGGCCCTCGTCAGAGCCTATGATGTGCTGTGACCCTGTGCTAACATGGCCACCTTGCAGGGCTTCATTAAGTTGGGTGAACACCATGCTCCATGAATGCTAAATTTTCTTAGACCCAGCTCCAATTTTCTACACTGCACTGAAGGCAGGGATATGGTTTTTTTTTGTTGTTGTTTTTTTTAATGAAATAAGCTTGATTTGGAAAGGCCCAGGCTCCTATTCTGACTCTATTATGCAGCCGAAAGCTGTGAGTGCCTCGTGCCCCCACTGTCTTTAACTGTGCAGTGCATGGAACCCTCGCCTCTCTACCTGGAATGCATGGCCGCTGCCAGGATGAATGGGCTATCACATTTGAAAGTGCTCTGTAAACTCTATAGTCTTGAATAGTTGCAAAACCTTTTGCAAGAAGCCTTGGTAGAGGCGCCATTCGACGTGTGACTTTTCTGTTTGGTCTCAAGTTTAAAGGACTTTCAGGTACCAAATCCACTGTCTGAGACTGCAGGAGGGAGAGCCACTGCGTGTTTGGTGCTGCTTTACGGTAATGACAGGAAGATGCTGCAGTTCCTGCTTCAGGGACTTACGGTCTAGCCAAAGTTAAAAACTAGAATATCCATGAAGCAACTGGGAGGTCATTTAGAACTCTACAGCAACTAGAAAGGTCCATTGGGAAGAGTATCCTGCGCACAATGAAATCATATTTGATATAAACTGCTTTCGGAAAATACCAAAGAAGCTGGGCGTGGTAGCTCACACCTTTTTTTTTTTTTATCATTTTTAAAAAAAAAAATTATTTATTTGAGAGACAGAGAGATACAGAAATAGGCAGGAAGGGAGAGAGAGATTTGGGGACACCAGGGCCTCCAGCCACTGCAAACAAACTCCAGATGCGTGCACCCCCTTGTGCATCTGGCTTAAGTGGGTCCTGAGTCTAACCTGAATCCTTTGGCTTTGCAGGCAAGCACCTTAACCACTAAGCCATCTCTCCAGGCCCACTCATGCCTTTTCATCCCAGCACTCAGGAGGCAGAGGTAGGAGGATTGTCATGAGTTCAAGGCCAGCCTGAGACTACATACTGAATTCTAGGTCAGCCTGTACTAGAGCGAGACTCTACCTCAAAAAAGAAAACCAAATAAATAAAATATCAAGGAAAAAATGAACTATGAACAATTAGAAGGTTAAGATAAGAAAACTATTGTGAGGGAACTAGGCCTATGACATGGTCTACAAGGAAGTCCAATGTATCAACATCACCAATATCAAGACATCAATATCTACATAGATTTTTAAAATTTTTTTATTTATTTTAATTTTTTTTGAGGTAGGGTCTTGCTCTAGCCCAGGCTGACCTGGAATTCACTATGTAATCTCAGGGTGACCTCGAACTCACAGTGATCCTCCTACCTCTGCCTCCGAGTTCTGGGATTAAAGACCTGGCTCCACTTAGATTTTTTTAAGACTGTCCCCCAGGGATACAACAATCTAAGCTAGCTCAAGTCCCTTACATAAAATGGTGTGCCATTTGCTTATAAATCCACACACAAGCCTCCAGTATACTTTAAGGCATTTCTAGATGACATAAAATCCCTAATATAATGCAAATACAGTACATAATTGTTTTCCTATATTGTTTAGGACATGATGCCCAAGATAAAAATCTGCACATGTTCGATATAGACCACACGCAGTAAAATATCATGAGTGATGCCATATGTAAGAAGTGTAATTGGTTCATCCATATGTGCTTTTCGTCTTTTGGGCAGAGGTCTATTGATAGACTCGTCTTCGTTTGGGCTATCTCAGAGGCAGAAGCAGAGGCAAAGGCAAGCAGCTTTGCGAGAGGTAAGGGAAAGCTGCCGAGGCAGCGGGGAAGTGGGATAAGAAAGGAAGAGGTTCATGGTAGAGTGCTTGCCCAGCATGAGCCAGGCCCTGGGTTCAATCCCCAGTACCAGAACAAAAGAAGGAAGGAAGAAAGATGGACAAGGAAGACGACAGAAGGCACACTATCAAGCTAGCTATCCTGGTGTGATATAGCGAAATTCTACTCTTTGGGGGTCCCACATAAAACACCCACCTCAGGGTCATCCACGGAGGGGTGAGAGAGCTCAGATATTTCTACTGCTGTCTCTCGCTGGCACACATCTCGAATATAAACACAGAAGAAGGAAAACACAGTTCAGGATTCAAGGAATGAAACAGACAATTCCAAAAACAGAAGGGGCAGGCCTTTCCTAGGGATCATCCATCCTATTTTGCTTAGATCTCCAGGAAATAGAGCCGGAAATAGAAGGAGAAGAAGGAAGGAATCCTCTACAGGAAAGGCAGGAAGGATTTTTTTTTTTTAATTTTTATTTATTTGTTAGAGAGAGAGAGAGAGAATGGGCATCTTGTGCATCTGGCTTACATGGGTTCTGGGGAATCAAACCTGGGTCCTTTGGCTTTGCAGTCAAATGCCTTAATGGCTAAGCCATTTCTCCAGCCCCAGAAAAGTATAATTTTGAGAAGACATAGGAAAATAAAATAAAGATCTGGATAATAAAGGAGAATTAAATATAATATTCTTCCAAATTCAGGGGAAAAAAAGTATTTTAATTGTAAATAAAAATGGGAATTGATGGAATAGGACCAACTAATGCAGAGGGTTGAATTTCTCACTCCCAGCCAGCTGCTAGCCCCAAGTCTTTCCTCATCTTATATCTTCCAGAATCTTCCCACCTGTCCTCCCATGGATCCTTTCCCTCTGCCCTAGGGTGGACTCCTTAGCGAGTCTCATCTGACATTTGTCTATTTGCACTCAGTTGCAGTTTATTTACACATTAACTCAACCTCTTCTTCCATCTCAGTGGCATCCAAACTATTCTCTGATGGCTTCAGAAGCTCCAATTTCTCTCAAGTCAGGAAGTTTTCCCAAGAGAGGGAGAACCTTCTTTTTTTTTTTTTTTTTTTTGTTTGTTTTTTTGTTTTTCACTTTGTTTTTTGCTTTTTGTTTTTTGAATTTTTGAGGTAGTCTCAGGGTGGCCTGGCTCAACCTCCAACTCAGCGATCCTCCTACCTCTGCCTCCCGAGTGCTGGGATTAAAGGCATGCACCACCACGCCTGGCGGCCTTTTTTCTTTTTTTGATGGGTGGTTTCGAGGTAGGGTCTCACTCTGGCCCAGACTGACCTGGAATTCACTATGTAGTCTCAGGGTGGCCACGCCTGGCTTTTTTTTCCCTTTCTTTCTTTCTTTCTTTCTTTCTTTCTTTCTTTCTTTCTTTTTTTTTTTTTTTTGGTGATAGCCATGCCACTAGCACAGTATTAGGAAGAAAGTCAGTGAGAGCTGCAGTAAGTGCAATGAAAAAAGAAGGCAGGCGTGTGCTTGGATGAAGCCCCGGGGAACAGTGGCTTCAGAGTGTGGGTCACATTCTGGCCTGAGCTCTAAAGTTTCCTTATTTGTAAAGAGGGAAATAAGATATGTCCTTGGAGATTTATGGTCAGGATCAAGTAAATTACTATACAACGGGTGCCTAGCACACAGCAGGAATGAAGCTATATTTATTTCCTTCTCCTTCCTAATAGAAAGCAATGTGTTTAATATTCAGATAACAAGTTAACTGTTAGGTCGCAGCACAGCCTGGAGTGTGAAGAATTTGGCACTCGTTACCTTGGGTTTTGAGTATTCACACTGATATCTCCATTTACAGTCACATTCAATCCTTACCCCAGAACAAAATCCTATCTCTATGTAAATTGTTCTGAGAAAGAAATATTTATTCTAATTCCTCCTTGATGTTTGACAGTAATCAAAACATGCTCACATCATATCAGGGCCTGGGTGGAAATGCAAGAAGAATTTAAGTTTGGTCAAGCAGAGGAAACATGTCCTTTGGAGCGCCGAGTTTACTGGGATTTACAAGTTATCAAATAAGAAGGGGTCAGGGGGTGTAGCAGACAACTTCAGGTTCGCTGAGATGAACTTCCAGACCAGGCACAGTTATGGAGGAAGGGATATTATTTATTGAAGCTTACAGATCCAGGGGAAGTTCCATAATGGCAGAAGAAGCTGGCCTTTCTTCACAGGACCAGGCAAGAGAGCAAAGCCATAAGCCACATAGCACAGCACACTTCAGGAACTCCAACAAGGCACACTTTGCATATCTTTACAATGGAATCTCAAACCACCACCAACCACACTTTAAGATCTGCCCAATGGCATTGCCTCCAGGAAGGTGGCTGCAGATGCAAACTGTAAACTAATAAAACACTGAATATATTGGGAGCCATATATTCAAATTACCACAGGGGGATTCTGCAAAAATTCAGATTTCACCCAATGCCCTTCCTTAGTACATTTCCCTTCCTCCTACCTTCCCTCTCCATTCCATTCTTCACATCCTTTCTCCTTTCCTTTCTTTCTTTTTTAAATTTAAATTTAATTTAATTCATTTGCAAGCAGAGAAAGAGATAGAGAGAAGATAGACAGGCAGGGAGAGAAAGGGTGCACCAGGGCCTCTAACCACTGCAAACGAACTCCAGACCTGTGCACCCCTTGTGCATCTGGCTTAAGTGAGTCCTGGGGAATCGAACCTTTGGCTTCACAGGCAAGTGTCTTAACTGTCCTCTTTTTTTTTATTTTATTTATTTATTTTTTTTTTTGAGACAAATCTCAGTATTTAGCCCAAGCTGGCTTTGAATTCATACTCCTTTTGCCTCAGCCTCCTAGTGCTGAGATTACAGGTATTGGTCACCATCCCTTATCCTTGACATGCTATTTATAGTCCTGCCAGATTCAGTGCCAAAAATGTCTGATTCACTTTGATTTCCTCTCTCTGGATCTGACTGCTATGTGCTTGGTCTGCCTCCAGTAAAGACAATAGGCTACTTTACACCACTACAAGGCTTCAGCAATCCTGAGAGACTGCACATGACCAGCAGCAGCAGCAGGAGCTTCTAAAGTGAATCAGGGCTAATATACATTCTGATTCAACCACTAGCTGATCATGTGAGAGAGGCAGAGACAAAGAAGGATGGAGAGGGCTGGAGGGATGGCTTCGTGGTTAAGGCATTTGCCTGCAAAGCCAAAGGACCCAGGTTCAATTCCCCAGGACCCATGTTAGCCAGATGCACATGGTGGCACGTGCATCTGGAGTTAGTTTGTAGTGGCTGGAGGCCCTGGCGCACCCATTCTCTCTCTCTCTTCCCTCTGTCAAATAAATAAAAAAAATATTTTTTTAAAAAAAGAAGGATGGAGCGAGAGACGGCCATAAGGATGTGGTAGGCAGTAGTTAGGATAAGTTTTCTTCTGTGTGTTTACCGTGGCATCAGGCTAAGACTGCAAAGCCAAAGGACTCAGATTTGACTCCCCAGGACCCATGTAAGCCAGATGCACAAGGGGTGCACGGGTCTCGAGTTCATTTGCAGAGGCTGAAGGCCCTGATGCTCCCATTCTCTCTCTCTCTCTCTCTCTCTCTCTCTGCCTGTTTTTCTCTCTCTCTTAAATAAATAAATAAAATTTTTAGATATAAAAAAACCCAGAAAAATGAAAAAGAAAAACATTTGGAGGTGGTGGAATCTTTAGGAGGTGGGACCTAGTGAGAGGTCCTTGGGTCACTGAGGGTGTGGCCCTGAGGGGGGTTGTGGGAGCCCAACCAGTCCTCTGGCCCATTGGTGATGAAGTGAGCAATGCGCACCAGCCATAATGATAGGTGGACGCACCGCAGGTTCAGAACACGGAGGTCAACGATGGGAAGGCATCTTCAGAACTATGAGCCAGTCTAAACCTTCACTCTGCATGATGATCTCATCTTTTTCCATCGGAGTGACAGAAAACTCACTAATACACACCAACAGTGGCACTAGACAGGGATTCCTGCCATGGGTGATCCACCCCCATCCACAGGTAAAATAATGACGGGCAGATCTTGCACTTTGCCCAAAAAAGTCACACATGACAGTGAAGAAAGTCCCAAAGGCTCATTCATCTGTCTCCTGAGTCCTCTCCAGTGCTCTTGGCCTCTGCTGGTCTTCCTCCACATCCTGCCTTTGAGGGAAGGGGAAGGAAAAAGACTAGGGGAGACCTGGGAAAAGCAAGGGAGAGGCAGGCACCAGAGAATGAAGAGGCAGGAACAGAAACTGAGGCTGTCGGGGGACAGGGCGGGCGGGGGGGAGCACAACAGTTGGTAAATGTCTTTGGAGCACCCAGCAGAAATTCACCCCACAAAGTGGGTCCTGGGAGTGAGGCAAGTGGGGAGCACTAAGGAGAGGGTGGGCATCCTTAATGGCATTTCTTGCAGGCACTTCTGTCACCTGAAGAGCCAGTTACACCCCAAAGCCCTTCCCACATTGTTATTCCTCTGGCCAGGCCAGGCTGAGCCCCAGGAGTCCAGTCCAAATCCAGAGGATTTCCCTTTCAAGTCTGCAGAATGCAGGGACTGTCACGTTGGGCCCTGTTGTTTTCTCCAGGCCAGCGGACCCGCCCAAGGACAGCCTGGACAAGGGGCATGTCCATTCAGTCTGCTGGGCTTTGATTCCAGGCAGCAACCCCAGTGGGCTCTGAGGACACACACAGGGCTGTTCCATGCAGATGGCTGTCTGAGACCTACCTGCAGAGCCATGGCCAGGCTTCTTCCTGCTAGCCAATCTGCTCAACCATATGAAGTCACCCCAGGGGCTTGTCCTGTCACCCACTGGGTGGTGAAGCTGCAGTTTCTCAGTCCCTCCCATTAGGCTTTGTGGAAGAGGTTTCTAGTCAGGCCCCCAAGCTCCAGTGAGCTCCCTTGGACGCTGCTACTGAGGGTGGAGAGAATGGACACGTGCTGAGCCACGGAGGGGACTCAGACACAGACATGGATGTGGCCTTGACTCTGCCCTCCTGGGAAAGCTCTACATGATGTGCCATTTCACAGCTCGAATAAGAGCCAGAGGTCTGGACGCCCTGTGATGACAGAGTGGGAAGAGGAAGAGAAGGATCGTGGGCTCATCAAGCAGAAAAGTTAAGAGCAGAACTCTGAACTCACACCAAAAATCCTAACCGCTATTGAAATCGCTTCTCACCTGTGAGGCATCTGTCGTCCCACCTCCTGTTTCGTTATCCAGACCAGGTGAGTGCTGCGTTCGACCTTGGACTGACTTCATGCGAGACTACTGCAAGGCTTTATTTCTAAATGTTGTTGAAAATGTGACACATATACATAAAATATAAGTACACAAATCATAATCACTCCATTAGTTTTCACAAATGAACACCCCTGTAATCTGCCTCCAAATTCCAGAGACAGAACACAGAAGCGCCCACAAGCCTCTTCAGTGGCCTCTAGCCACTGCAAACAAACTCCAGACACATGTGCAGATGCAGTATGGAGTTCATTCACAGAGGCTGATGGTCCTGGCAGGCCCATTTTCTCTCTCTCTCTCTCTCTCTCTCTCTCTCTGCTTCTTTCTCTCTCTCCAGAGTCTCTGTCTTTTTCTCTCTCTCTCAAATTCATAAAATTTAAATAAAGAAAAGTTTTTTTTTTTTTTTTTAAAAACCAGGAAAAGAATAAACTGTTGGTGCTTCAAACCTATTGGATCATTTTTTCCCTCATGTTACCAGGCCAACCCTGATCATTTTTATGTAAGCTGTTCAGAGCAGTTTAAGAACAGGACAGAGGATCGGGTTTCTAGAATCTCAAGAAAATGGGCAGTATGAGATTTTCTAACCATGTTTGCTTACCTGGCACCTTGGGAAATTTAAAATTCTCCCACTGAATTATTATTTGATTTGGCTTGATACCATGTTCAGGTGTTTTCTAGATAGTGTTAGAATTAGCACTGCTCTCAGTTTTTATTTTTAAATCATCTACTAATATTTATTTTGTTCATTACCTGAGGTCAGTGTTTAATTTGAGTTGACTTTTCCCTAAAATTTAGTACACTAAACATCTTGGCTCATTTGCCCCCCTGCAGTTCAACTGGTTTGAGCTCATGGAATGCAAGCTAATTTTAAAATAAGCAAGGGACTTGAAAGGCAAGCTTTTGCTGCCAAAAAGAGAAGGAAGAAGAAAAAAAAGCAAAGAAAGAACGCACTGCATCAATAGCCAACTGGTATTTCTGCAACATCTGGTACTCCCCCATCCTCTAGAAAACTGCAAACCTGAAATGCCAACCCCACACCCCAAAGACCTTGGGGAGTGAGCAGTGGTGTCTTTACTCAGGGAATCTTGGAAGGTTGCAGAAGACAACACCCTGGGGCAAAAGGACCTGCCAAGGCCACAGAAGCCAGCCAGTGATCGTGCCAAGCCCCAGAAGTGAGCATGAGGGAATAGAAGGAACCCGAAAAAGTAATGGCAACAATGAGATGAGAGTTAAAAGAGAAACCATGGGCTGGAGAGGTGGCTCAGCAGTTAAGGCGCTGGTCTGCAAAGCATAAGAACCCAGGTTCGATTCCACAGTACCCATGTAAAGCCAGATGCACAAGGTGGCGTGTGCATCTGGTTTGTTTGCAGTGGCTGGAGGCCCTGACATACCCATTCTCTCTCCTCTCTCTCTCTCTCTAGCTCTCACTCTTTCTTTCTTTTTCTGTTTTCTCCTTGCAAATGAATAAATGATTTAAGAGAAAGAGAGAGAAGCTGGGTGTGGTGGCGCACGTCTTTAATCCCAGCACTCAGGAGACAGAAGTAAGAGGATCGCCGTGAGTTCAAGGGCTACATAGTGAATTTCAGGTCAGCTTAGGCTAAAGCAAGACCCTACCTCGAAAAACCAAAAAACAAAACAAGAGACTTCCGGTTAAGATGGCGACATAGGAACCTCGCCAAAAGAGGGAAGCGAACAAAAGCAAAACAAACCCCAGCAAAATACACTTTTCTACTAAAAAGTGAGATACATAGTAAACTTTCAAGCCCAGCAGAGAAGTAGGAGAGTTCCAGAGCGTCTGGAGCCCACAGAAGCGGCTCCACAGCCGCCGCCTGCGGCGCGGCTGGCGCCGCCCGCCTGAGACAGCTGATCCGAGAACTTTTAAAGGCGGGCGAGGAGAATTTTCCACTCACACCGCCTCCTCACAATCTCAAGAAGCGTGGAAGGAGGACAGTAGAGACCAACAAAGAGGCTAGTGAGGAAGAGGATCGCGTGAGAGGAACAGACGGACTTCAGCCGCCACTCACAGCCTCCCCTCCCCACCACGGATGAGTACAGAGACTTGGGAAGAGCTCGCTGGCAGCATCCGGCGCAGGAAAGCAGAGTCCCACAAACGCAGCTGACCTCCTGAATCCACGTCACAGCAAAGGAACCAAGCAGCCGGGCAGCATAGCTGTGATCAAACCCGTTCCAAAAGGTAATTTGGTTTTATTCATTGGGGAAGGTCTCTCTTGATCACAAGCTGACCTTGGAACTCTCTACAGATCAGAAATCTTAGCCTCCCAGCTGACAGGATTAAGGGCGTGGGCTAACACGTATCATAGGAACTGTGACTTTGTCATAATACCTGCTTTTGCACAAATACTCTGTGCTGTATTTCATTGAAGGGGTACATTGTTGAGTTAAATTTTTGGATCTTGACTGTATTCTGTTCCATTCACCCCACTTGATAATCTCATAGCAGGCAAGGGTCACTTCTGTGATTACTTTGAGAGCCTTAAGAACCACACTTAACACCTTAAACTCCTACACTGAAGACATATAATATCAGATTGATTGATACATCTAACATTACTGCAGATATTTAGAAAACCCAAGCATTAAATTAATTCAAGATGCAAAGATCTCTACATTACAATACAAGAAACACAAAACATCCAGACAATATAAATCCACCAAAAGTATTAATATATCTGAAATGACCTTCAGTGAGGCTGACTTAGAGGACATCCCGAGAAAAGATTTCAAAAGAATGATTATAATTATGTTCAAAGAACTCAAAGAGGAAATGAAAGGGTTCAAAGACCTCAAAGAAGAAATCAAAGGATTCAAAGAAAACACAGAAAACCAATTTAATGAAATAAGGAAGTCAATACTAGACATAAATACGGAAATAGAAAGAATAAAGAAAACCCACTCAGAAATGCTAGCAATAAAGAACACAGTCAGTGAAATTAAAACCTCTGTAGAAAATCTCTCTAGTAGAATGGATGAAGGAGAGAACAGGATATCGAAGCTAGAAGACCAAGTAGCTGATCTAATACAGTCCAACAGAGAAAAGACAAAATAATAGGAAGGTATGAATGGGAATTACAGGATATTCGGGACACTATGAAAAGATCAAACATAAGAATTCAAGGGATAGTAGAAGGAGAAGAATTTCACTCCAAAGGCATAGTAGGTGTTTTCAACAAAATCATAGAGGAAAACTTCCCCCAAATTGGGAAAGAGTTGCCAATGCAGATACAGGAAGCCTTTAGAACACCAAACAGACAAAACCTGGAAAGAACCTCTCCCGCCATATTATAATTAAACTACCAAACATACAAACCAAAGAAAATATATTGAAAGCAGCTAGAGAGAAAAAGCAAGTGACCTACAAAGGGAAGCCCATCAGACTCACAGCAGATTACTCAACACAAACTTTAAAGGCCAGAAGGGCCTGGAGTAATGTATTCAAGTTCTGAAAGATAAAAACTGTCAACCGAGATTACTTTATCCTGCAAAACTATCTATCCAAATAGATGGAGAAATAAGGACATTCCACAACAAAGACAGGCTAAAGGAATTTTTGGCAACTAAACCAGCTCTACAGAAAATACTTGCAGGAATCATTCATGCTGAGGAGAAAGCAAAGCACACACATCAGGAAATAGGAAAAAATAAACCATACTCAAATAACAGTTAAAACAAGTGAGTAGAGGGAAAACAGGAAAAACTAAAAATAAGAAGAATGGTGAGAATAAACACATATATGTCAATAATAACTCTTAATATCAATGGTCTCAATGCCCCTATCAAAAGACACAGACTTGCAGACTGGATTAAAAAGCAGGATCCTACCATCTGTTGCCTCCAGGAAACTCATCTCTCAATAAAAATAGAAACCTTCTTAGGGTGAAAGGTTGGAAAAGGTATTTCAAGCAAATGGGCCTAGAAAACAGGCAGGGGTTGCTATTTTAATTTCAGACAAGATAGACTTCAATCCAACATTTGTGAGGAAAGATAAAGAAGGTCACTTTATACTGATTAAAGGAACACTCCAACAGGAGGACATTACAATCCTAAACATATATGCCCCTAACATGGGGGCTCCCAATTTCATCAAACAAACACTATTAGAATTAAGGTTAGAGATATCTCCTAACACAATAGTAGTGGGGGACTTCAATACCCCACTCTCATCACTTGACAGGTCTACCCAGCAAAAAATAAACAGAGAGACATCTGCATTAAATGATACCATGGAACAAATGGACCTAACAGATATTTACAGAACATTCCATCCAAATGCTGCAGAATATACATTTTCTCAGCAGCACACGGGACATTTTCTAAAATAGACCATATACTAGGACACAAATCAAATCTTAACAAATACAGGAAAATTGAAATAATCCCTTGTACATTGTCTGACCACAATGGGATTAAACTGCAAATCAGCAACAAGAAAATATACAGAGCATACAGAAACTCATGGAGACTAAACAGCACTTTATTGAATGATGTATGGGTCATTGAAGAAATTAAAAGGAAATCAAGAAATTAGTAGAATCAAATGATGATGAGAATACAACATACCAAAACCTTTGGGACACAATGAAGGCAGTCCTACGAGGAAATTTATAGCCCTAAGTGCATATATTAAGAAATTGGAGAGTTCACAACTAAACAATTTAATGCTTCACCTTAAGGCCTTGGAAAAAGAAGAACAAGGCAAACCAAAAATTAGTAGACGGGAAGAAATAATAAAGGTTAGGGCAGAAATTAATGAAATGGAAACCAAAAAAACAATCAAAAAGATCAATGAAACAAAGAGTTGGTTCTTTGAAAGGATAAACAAGATTGACAAACCCTTAGCAAATCTGACCAAAAGAAAGAGAGAAAAGACAAAAATTGATAAAATTAGAGATGAAAAAGGCAACATCACAACAGATACCAAAGAAATTCAGAAAATCATACGGACATACTTTAAGAATATATATGCCTCTAAGTTTGAAAACCTGAAAGAAATGGATGAATTCCTTGATTCATATGACCTACCAAAATTAAATCAAGAAGAGATAAACCATTTAAATAGAACTATAACAACCACAGAGATTCAAGCAGTTATAAAAAGTCTCCCAACTAAAAAAGCCCAGGCCCAGATGGATTCACTGCTGAATTTTACCAGACATTCCTGGAGGATCTAACGCCAATGCTTCTCAAACTTTTCCATAAAATAGAAAAGGAAGGAACTCTACCAAAATCCTTCTATGAAGCCAGCATCACCCTGATACCCAAACCGGACAAAGATAGATCAAAAAAAAAAATTATAGACCAATCTCCCTCATGAACATGGATGCAAAAATTCTCAACAAAATACTGGCAAACAGAATACAAGAATTTATCAGAAAGATTATTCACCCTGACCAAGTAGGCTTTATCCCAGAGATGCAGGGATGGTTCAACATAAAATCCATAAATGTAATACACCATATAAATGGTCTGAAGGACAAAAATCATATGGTCATCTCAATAGATGCTGAAAAGGCATTTGACAAAATCCAACACCCCTTCATGGTGAAAGTATTACAGAAACTGGGAATAGAAGGAGCATATCTCAACATAATAAAAGCTATTTATGACAAACCTACAGCCAACATAATACTAAATGGGAAAAACTTGAAGCTTTTCCTCTAAATTCAGGAACAAGACAAGGGTGTCCACTTTCCCCACTACTATTTAATATAGTACTGGAAGTCTTAGCCACAGCAATAAGGCAAGAGACACTCATAAAGGGGATACAAATCGGAAGGGAAGAGATCAAATTATCATTATTTGCAGACGATATGATTCTATACCTAACAGACCCTAAAGTCTCTACCTGCAAACTGTTAGAGCTGATAAACACTTTTAGCAATGTAGCAGGATACAAATAAACACACAGAAATCAGTAGCCTTTCTATATACTAACAACAAACGTGCAGAGGATGAAATCAGGGAATCTCTCCCATTCACAATTGCTTCAAAAAAATAAAATACCTTGGAATAAACTTAACCAAAAAGTGAAGGATCTCTACAATGAGAACTTTAAAAAAACTTGAAAGACAAATTACAGAAGACACAAGGAAATGGAAAGACATCCCATGCTCCTGGATTGGAAGAATCAATATTGTGAAAATGTCAATCTTACCAAAAGCAATCTATACATTTAATGCGATCCCTATTAAAATCCCAATAGCTTTCTTCACGGAAATAGAAAAAACAATCCTAAAATTCATCTGGAAACACAAAAAACCTCGAATAGCCAAAACAATTTTTATAAACAAAAATCAGGCAGGTGGTATAACCATACCCGATTTTAAGTTATATTACAAAGCCATAGTAACAAAAACAGCATGGTACTGGCACAAGGACAGACAGGTAGATCAATGGAACAGAATAGAAGACCCAAATATTAATCCAAGCAGCTACAGCCACCTGATTTTTGACAAAAATGCCAAAAATATTAATTGGAGAAAAGATAGTCTCTTTAACAAGTGGTGTTGGGAAAACTGGACATCGGTATGTAAAAGGATAAACATAGATCCTTGTCTTTCTCCATGCACAAGAGTCAAATCCAAATGGATCAGGGACCTTGATATCAGACCTGAAACTCTGAACCTGCTAGAGGAAAAAGTAGGGAAACCCTTCAACATATTGGCATAGGTAAGGACTTTCTGAATATAACCCCAATTGCTCAGCGAATAAAATCACTAATCAACCAATGGGACCTTATGAAATTACAAAGCTTTTGTACAGCAAAGGACACTGTGAGTAGAGCAAAAAGACAACCTACAGAATGGGAGAAAATCTTTGCCAGCTATACATCTGACAGAGGATTAATATCCAGAATATACAAAGAACTCAAAAAACAGAATAATAAAATTCAAACAACCCAGTTAAAAAATGGGCTATGGAACTAAATAGAGAATTCACAGAAGATGAAATTCAGATGGCATATAAACATCTGAAAAAATGCTCCACATCCTTAGCCATCAGGGAAATGCAAATTAAAACCACTTTGAGATTCCATTTCACTCCTGTCAGAATGGCTTCCATCAAAAAAACAAGGACAATAAGTGTTGGCGTGGATGCGGAAAAAGAGGAACACTTCTACACTGTTGGTGGGAATGTAACCTAGTCCAACCATTGTGGAAATCAGTGTGGAGGTTTTGAGACAGCTAGAAATAGATTTACCATATGATCCAGCTATAGCACTCCTAGGCATATATCCAGAAGACTCTTCTCACTTCCTTAGAGATACTTGCAAAACCATGTTTATTGCCGCTCTATTCACAATAGCTAGGAAATGGAAGCAGCCTAGATGTCCCACCACAAATGAATGGATAATAAAGATGTGGTACATTTACACAATGGAGTTCTACTCAGCAGTAAAGAAAAATGAAATTATGAAATTTGCAGGAAATGGATGGATCTGGAAAGGATTATACTAAGTGAGGTAACCCAGGCTCAGAAAGCCAAACGTCACATGTTCTCTCTCATATGTGGATCCTAGCTACAAATAGACAGACTTGTGTGTGAACTGGAACCAAAAATTGGTGCCAGAAACCAGTAAGCTGGTAAAAGGCTATAAGGGACGGAGGATAGGGAAGGACTGAAGTGTATGGTATTGCACATATGTAAGTGGAAGGACTGATTACAAGGAGGGGAATGGCCTAACCAAGGCCATGGGTAGAGAATGCATAAAAGAAGGGCAAGGGAGGGTCAATCTAATTTCAAAAGATTGTGAATAAGACTTATGTAAAACTACTTTTTGAATAATGGTACATCTAGAAGCTGTAGACTGTTACTAGAAAATTTTCAGTACCTGGGATGGGATACCTTCCAGTGAGTTGTTGGCCAAGGAGGTCCCGGTAGCCTCCAAAACATTAAAGGCTTTTGCCAAAGCCCTTGGTTTTCCCTGAGAAACAGATAGTAAGACCCTATTGCTGAAGACATCTCTTGCCTGAGAGGCAAGGTCACTGAGAAAAAAAGCTGGTGCTGAGCAGAAAACCTTCTCCCTGTAGACCAGCCAACTGAAAGCTGGAAAAAGCTGCACTGCATGCAGAGTATGGGAGACAGAAGTCATCAGCAGTGAAAACAGTGGACGCTGAATATTCAAATTTGGCCAGACAGGCCCAAAGACTGAAAGGGTGCAATAGTGGCATGTCTACTCGTGGGGTAACCAACTGCTCTATAATTGGACTAAAGGCCCTCTCTACGGGAGGGAATACATACCTGGTACTGAAAAACTAAGTAAAGTCTATGGTAGGTAAGGTCATAAGCCTTAGGGGTATAAAGCATGCCCTTATCTAAATGTATATACTATTCCCACCAAGCTGCCCGGAAAATACTACACTTAATGCTCATATTCACATATTAATGCTACTCTCACTTCTGGTTAGAGAAGCTTCTCTTTTCAGATGGCGATGACCACTGGGATGATCAAAAGGCAACATAGTGCTGAGAAGAAGGGATGGAGAAGTGCCCAGCACTGAAACATCTCTGTCACACCCTCAAGGCTCAGGGATCATTGCGGAAGAGGGGCGGATAGAATGGAAGAGCCAAAGGAAGGGTACGACTCCCTACAATGCAACTGCCCAGACAGAAATTGGCCTTGATATCCATGACCTTGCTGTGCCTAACAATACCTCCATTCATAGTAGAAGTAAAAGAGGATGACATCATATTAAAAAAGAGACTAATGGAGAGAGGATATGATGGAGAGTGGAGTTCTAAAGGGGAAGGGGAGGGAGAGGGAAAAATACCACCTTTGGTATGTAAGTATGTTTTGTTGTCAATAAATATTTAAAAAAAAAAAAAAAAAAAACAAAATTAAACAAAAAGAGAGAGAGAAACCAGAGCAAGACTTAGAAATATTGGAGATCCAAGGAGAACTACCCCCCACACAAGAAGAAGGGACTTAAGGAGACCCCAAAGAAAACCAAGGAAGAGCCCCACCAGCTCAAAGAGCAGACAGGAGGCAGAATCAGCTGGCTGCCCCCCCCCCGCCCCGTCACCCCACACACCTCAGAGCTTCTGAGGATCTGTGCTTGACTAACACAAGAACCTTCCTCTGCAAGTGCTCCCGGTAGTAAGGAGCAGAGACCTCTGTGTGTTTATTCCCTCAGCCCACCCTGGACCCACCTCAGCTGAGTGGCTGCTTCCTCATAGCTTTACTTACTTACAGACTCTCATGGATTCTCCAGCCCCAGCTTCAGGTGTCACCCGTGTTTTATTTAGCTCCCACCACAGAGAACTGCCTTGTTCTGTGCTTGTTATGGCTTACTGAGAATCCTATCTGTACAACCCGACCTTGGAAAACCCAAGCAATAGGCCAGTCATCGCGTCAGTTTGTAGATCAGTTATACTTGGAAGAGATGCTCATTTGGAACCAATCACTTATAAATGAGTTTGAGATTAAAAACGTGGCTACTGTAGGCAGACATCAGCAGAAATGGAAGCAACAAGACACCATTAAATATGTCTAGAGAGGGCTGGAGGGATGGCTTAGTGGTTAAGGCATTTGCCTACAAAACCAAAGGACCCAGGTTCGATTCCCCAGCACCCACATTAGCCAGAAGCACAAGGGGGTGCATGAGTCTGGAGTTCATTTGCAGTGGCTGGAAGCTCTGACATGCCATTTTCTCTCTATATCTGCTTCTTTCTCTCTATGTCTCTCGGTCAAATAAATAAATAAGTAAAAATAAAATATTTTAAAAATATGTCTAGAGAAATGCTGACCCATCTGAGAATGTTAATTTGGTTTCATAGACTTTAATAAAATAAAGAAAACCTGGCATCGTTCCTATGAATATTATGTCTCTTAAAGAGACATATTTTTCAATGGTAGAAAAGTCCTCTTACTCTGAGTATCATGTACCTGAGATGGTGGTAGATAATCTTCCCAGGGACTTGTAAGTACTCTCTTCCACCCAGGAGGTAAAGTGGCTGGTGTGATGCCATGCGCAGTCAGCTTTTCCGCTTGGTGCAGCTCCCTTGTCCACTGGAATGCTTTCAAGCATTCCCACCCATGCTTCCTAATCCCTTTAGTTGCACTTTATCACAACCACAGAAACCATGACCCACATCCTTCCTGGGTCTGCCATGAGATGGAGCGTGGGCATCATGTGTCACACCAGACTCTGAAAATTCTCGTATTATAACAAACATATGTTGCTACCTGGGCATTATAGTAACACGTGTCTCTTCATTCCTTCACAGTGAACAATGACATCGTGTTCTTACTAATGACATGGGCATAACCTAAAAGCCAGGGAGAAGGAAGCTGGTATAACCCACTACCTTTTATCTGCCCCTCTGCCAAACCACACTCTCTTCTCCTTCCATGCCCAGCCAAATCCCAGCCATGTCTGTGGAATTTCTGGGATAATAATGGTGGGAGGAAGAATGACTAAAAGTGAGATCCAGGGAAGTAGTTTGGATGACTAAGAGAGGTTTCCATAACCAACAGTAAAGAAAGAGAGATGGCAGGGAGATGCGCAGTCAATGGCAGGAAGGACCTCTGTAGACAGCTAGAACTGCCCTCAAAATATAGCTGAAGTGGCAGACAGATCAAGACTTCCACTGACTTTTCTTCTGAACTACTTTTCTTTCTGAACTCTTGACAGCTCTTTATTTTAAAAAATTATTTATTTCTTTACAAGCAGAGATAGAAGAGAGACAGACAGAATGGGAGCTCCAGGGCCTCCAACCTCTGCAAATGAACTCCAGATGCATGCACCACTTTGTGCATCTGGTTTTACGTGGGCACTGGGGACTCGAACCTGGGTCTTTTGGCTTTGCAAGCAAGTGCCTTAACCGCTGAGCATCTCTCCAACCTCTTGGCAGTTGTTATTGTGTAATAACATACAATTGAGCACTCGCTTCTTCTTACTTGGTCTCCTAATCTAATTGGGGCTCTTGACGGCAAGGGTCAGAAACCTATTCGGATCATCAGAAGTTAAAAGCGTGCTAATGGCCAAGAAATAGAGAGTTCTCAAGAATTTAGGAAGCAGGGAACAAATAAGATTCAGAGGGGGAGCCAGGCATGGTGACGCACGCCTTTAATCCCAGCAGAGATAGGAGGATTGCTGTGAGTTTGAGGCCACCCTGAGACTACATAGTGAATTCCAGGCCAGCCTGGGCTAGAGTGGGACCTTACCTCAAAAATAACAACAAAACAAAAAAAAATTAAAAAATGAAAGAAAGAGAAAAAAAAAGATTGGGGCGGGGTGGAATCCAGAAAGCTCCGCACTGTCACTCTCCATCTCTCTGCTATCTTTTCTTTCTTTGCCTAACTCTTCCACCTATTCCACTTCCATTGCTCCTCACCTGTTCCACCTATATTCCATTCTCCAAAACCCAATGGCTCCACTTTTACATCTTTTCTTTCTGCATGCCTCTGTTTATGTATATGCATGGCTGGATGTGTGTGGGGCGGTCATATGCACGTGTGTTCCCCTGTGTGTGGAGTCGAGGGGTCGTCAAGTGGCTCCGCTTTTACATCTTTTCTTTCTGCATGCCTCTGTTTATGTATATGCATGGCTGGATGTGGGGGGGGGCGGTCACATGCACATGTGTTCCCCTGTGTGTGGAGTCGAGGGGTCGTCAAGTGGCTCCGCTTTTACATCTTTTCTTTCTGCATGCCTCTGTTTATGTATATGCATGGCTGGACGTGTGAGGGGGGGCGGTCACATGCACGTGTGTTCCCCTGTGTGTGGAGTCGAGGGGTCAACATCAGGTGCTTTCCTTCATGGCTCTCCACTTTGAGACAGTCTCTCACTGAACCTGGAGCTCACCGATTTGATGAGATTAGCCAGTCAGCAAACCCCAAGGGTTCGCCAGTCTTCACCTCCGCAGTGCTGGGATTAAAGTGCTGCTGCGCCCAACTTTTTATGTTCTAAACTCAACTTCTCATGGTTTGACAGCAAACACCATCTCCCTAGCTCCCAAATCTTAACATTTCAATCTCTCGGTCAAGGACCCATCACCAACAGACTGTCTCCGTTTTTAAGTGTAATCGCCACGTTAAAGGATTCGAATTGGCTTTTCTTTCCTGGAAAGTTTGCAAGACATGAGCGGCGGACGGTGGGCTGGGTATTCACGGTCAAGTGACCTGGGTGAGGGGACAGACTTGCTTGGCTCTGAATAATGACTGAGCAAGAGACCTGTGAATCGTGTGTAAGATATGTGGAGACCCTCATTTCTAGGGGTTGTTCTCAGAGGACTACATGGTCATGTATTTGGGGTATACATACAGTGGAGGCTCTTGTCACTTTCTACTTAGCTGACTCTCTAAACTTACTTCCTCTCCCCAGTCCCTCCTATAAAATCCAATCACCTGCTACCCCCAGAGAAGTCTGCCAACCAGTAGACTCACTGTCTACTCCCCGGCTGAGCTGAGAGCTGAGCTGTGAGCGTCTGTGTCAGGTAGGGATCATCCCTGGTTGTTCTCATGCCTGTTAATACCAGTAGGGCTTTTATTACAATATTATAATTATGTAATTAATGAATAATTGACTCAGAGCATGTGAATAGAAAAAAAATTGTCTCTATGAAAACCAATTTGAGTGCTTTGAAAGAGTTGAATTGAATATATTTCCAAAAATCTCACTCTGAAAGTGAGTGTGGTGGCTCATGCCTTTCATCCCAGCATCCTGGAGGTGCTGGTAAAGAGGATCAGTGTGAGTTTAAGGCCAGCCTGAGCTACAGCATGAATGCCAGGTCAGCTTGGGCTGCGGTGAGACCCTGCTTTAAAAATAAAAGTTCACTATAAATCGGGCATGAGGGGGACTGGGGAGATGGCTCAGTGGTTATAATGATACTTGCTTGCAAAGCCTAGCACCCAGGTTCAATTCCCCAGCCACCCACATAAAGCCAGAGGATTGTTAATTTGCAACAGCAAGAGACCCTGGCATGAGTGTATGTGTGCATATGCACACATCCGAAAAAAAAAGCCCTAGAGATAAATTGGACATGAGAAAGACAACTGTTTAGAAGACAAGGGAGGATATATTTTACACAGATGTGTATTCTGTGCTCAGTTTACTTGAAACCATTTTTAATTTGTTGATTCACTTAAATCAAAAGTGGAGATCTTAGGTCACTCACTACGGACAGGTTTATTCCAGAAGCACAATCCAGAACTGCAATCAGTGGATCTAGAAACAAAGCAGGGACCTGAACAAAGACATGAAAAATGGCATGTGAATTACACGTACGTGTATTTACATGCATTTTATGTGAGCGAATTCGGGTGTGTGGTACATACTGATGAACGTGCAGATAGTTATAAATGTGAAATGCCTTCCCCACAGTTCATGTGCTTGAACACTTGGTCTCCAAGCTGGTAGCGCTGTTTGGGGAGGTTATGGACCTTTTAGGAATCATGGCCTCCATAGCAGAGGGAGGTGCTGGGGGGTGAGCTTAAGGTGCTGCCCGCTTCTGGTTTGCTGTGGAGCTTTCTGCTTGCTGTTGCCTCCAACTCCCACTGCCACTGCCACAGCTGAGCCACTCCAGCCACCATGCCGTCTCCATCATGCTGGGCTACTGTACCTCTGAAAGTGTGAGCCAAAACCAACCTTTCCTCCTGGAAGGTGATCTTGACAGGTGTTTGATCATAGCAACAAGAAAAGTAACTAACACCTATGAGCATAATTAAAACATTTTAGATAACATTTATTATTATTTTTTTAATTCTCTTCAATAGCCACAAGCCATCACTGCAGTCAGATTTGGTAGGTAAACATCTGTTGCAGTTTTAATCCTCCTCAGCATTCATACGTAAGGCACCAATAAATCCCCCGTTCTTTGACAACCTCAAAGGAGGTAAATAGGCCAACAATGAGAAGTAACACTCCGTGCCTGAAGTTATTTTCATGGCCCAAGAACTGAGGCGGCTGTCAATAAGAGTCAACTGTTCCGAGAGATAAAATAATGTGGCCTCTTGCTTTGAACCCATTGTTAAAATGCTTGGCACACTATGAAATAAGCAGGCGAAAACTTGCCTAAACATTGTTCTGCTCCTGTCATGGGGAACCAAACAAGGGAGACAAGGCAAAACAATGAGCATGCCCGCTGTGTCAGACAGCTAGAACAGTGGGTAAGAGCCCCTGGACTCTGAAATTCCTTGGTGTTAATTTGCCACAAGGCATTAGCAACCCCTTCAGCTCATTTCCTCTGCTGTGAAATGGATTGTTGTAAGAAGATCATAGTGTATTGGATAAATGATGAGAGAGAGTTTTCTTCTGCCCTTATCCCTGTCTTATCTCCCTCTGCCGATCTACCTGCCACAGTGGAGAGGTGATAAAGACAATAAAATCCAGGCCAGGATGGTGCATGCCTTTAATCCTAGCACTCAGGAGGAAAGTCGCCGTGAGTTCAAGGCCAGCCTGAGAGTAGAGAGTATATAGTGAATTCCAGCTCTAAGCAAATCCCTGAGGTTCCCACTGCCATGGTCCTCCAGGGCCCTATCCAGGCCACCGTATTTAAAACCACCATCTGGGCTTGGATGTAGTCCAGTTGCATTCAGGAAGCCCTGGGTTCACTACTCAACACTGTATAAACCAGCACTTGGGAGGTGGAGGATCAGAAGCTAAAGAGCGTCCTCAGCTACAGAGCAAGTGTGAGGTCACCTTGGGATACATGAGACCCTGGCTATAAATAAATAAAACTATACTCTGTTCACTCCTCTATTTTCATCACCTTCTAATCTACAATTCACATATCTATCATGCTTTTTTAAATTCTTCTTTCCTCCATGATACTGTATTCTCTCATTAGGGCAATGGTGTTAAATTTGCTCATTGGAACAATGAAGAGACACAGTAGGCCCTTGGTAGACATATTTGCTGGATGTGTGGTTGGACACCCGAGGGAAAGCTTTCTACTTGTCTTAGAAGGAAGGCCCTTAGCAAGCTCCAGGAGACAAAGCCAACCCAAACTGGACAACTGAGACTCTGTCGCCTAGCATTGAAAGGGTGAGAGAATAGGACCGTGGTAGAGGAATAGATGATTCAAGGCCTTCTGCCCTCCTGAGGAGGTGCAGGTAGCACCCTGAGGGACTACACTGCTTCTGCTTTCTGGAATATTCCCTGTGTCTTGTCTGCTTGTCTTATTTCCATCTCCCTCTCTCTCTTTTCAATATGAAAGAGAGAGAAAGGCAGAGAGAGAATAGGAGCACCAGGGCCTCCAGCCTCCAGTCACTGCAAACAAACTCCAGACGCATGCACCACCATGTGCATCTTACATGGGCACTGGGAAATCGAACCTGAGTCCTTAGGCTTCGCAGGCAAGCACCTTAACCGCTAAACCATCCTCTCCAGCAGACCTCCATTTCTTTTCACAGCCTTCTTCCTGACTTTCACACTGTGTGCCCAGTTTTTCGACATCATGATTGCCATCACGCCCATAAAGACTGTGCTCCCTGCCCCCCAGCACACACAGCAGCATGAACTACAGCTGAGAGGGAATATGAATGCGCAATGAAAGGAGGGGCTGAAAGCACCAGTCCTTCTGCCCAGAGGCCTCCCTCCCCAGGGATTTGAGGGCAGAGGAGAGCCAGAGGCAGAGGGCCATGCCCAGGCGCTGCCTGGCGTGCACACCCAAGAAATGGCAGCCTGGTCTTGTGCTGCAGCAGACGACAAAGGAAGCGGACGGAAGAGAATCCTGGGAGCTGACACTGCGCAGCTAGGCAGAGGGATCCAGGGAGGCCCGAGGGTTGCCGTGGGCAGTGCCTCCTCTAGGCCACCCTCAGAGCATGCCCTCACGCCTAAGTCCATGCATGCACATCTTTACCCTTGCTGGAGGAGCAGGGGGTGGGTGGGTGGGAGGGAGTCACCCTGCAGAGCTGTCTTCGAGCTTTTTCCTGACGGTGGTGGGGGAGGGTCCCAGTGATCTCTGCTCCCCCTCTCTGTAGTCATCTGGGGATCATATTCCCTCTCTAACCCCCAGGGACCACTGCTGCCCGTCACTTTCTCTGAAATCTTTCCTGGTGCTGGGAGACCCCCATGCCAGAGTCCTGTAGGGCTTTCAGAGGGTAGGCTGTCACCTCTCCGTCTTGTCTCCCCAGGTAAACGGTAAAACACGGAGATAGCTTTTGCTCACAGCTAGCTAGCTTTCTTTTATTCTTTCCTCTTTTTCTTTTTCTTTCCTAAAGTGCTTCTGTAGTTTCTATTGTGTTTAACTCAGAGCAATGGCCTTTGCTCAACCACTAATTTGTGACCTCAAGAAAACCCTTTACCCAGATAATTTTCTCCTGCCCAAAATGAGATTTCTAAGGTCTTTTACAGCTTTAAATTTTGGGGGCTTTCCGAGGAGAACTAGAGCTGGCTTACTAGATAGAGCTGCTCTGGCAACTGTGGCTTTGGGTGTCAGGGAACTTTCGGGGTCCCTTGGAGGATGGGGTCGGTGGGGAGTCATTAGGAAGAAGCCCCAATCATGTGACCTCTTGTCTCTCCTCTCCACTTGTCACCTGGCTCTGTTCTTCACACACACACGTGACACCTTGACACTGGCGGAGTGAGCAAAGAAAATCCTTTCTTCTAAAGGTTCAGCTTTGAAAGGAGGAAGTTGTTTGGACTTTTTCCTAGGAAATTATGGGGTCAAAAGCACAGGGCTGGACAGATGGCTTAGCAGTTAAGGCACTTCCCCATGAAGCCTAAGAATGCTTGTTCAGCCGGGCATGGTGGCGCACACCTTTAATCCTAGCACTCGGGAGGCAGAGGTAGGAGGATCGCAGTGAGTTCAAGGCCACCCAGAGACTACATAGTGAATTCCAGGTCAGCCTGAGCTAGATTGAGACTCTACCTCCAAACCCCCCTCCCCCCGCAAAAAAGAATGCTTGTTCAAATCTCCAGATCTCACGTATTGCCAGACGCAAAAGGGATGTTGAGCATGCAATGTCACACATGTGCACAAGGGGGCACACATGTTGAGTTTGTTCACAGAGGCTGAAAGGCCCTGGAACACCCATTCTCTCTCTCTCTCTCTTTCTGCCTCTCTCCCAAAAATAAAATTTTAAAAATATTTAAAATATACAGAACAAAAGTATGCCATCAAAACACATGTTGTTATGAATGCCTTTTTTTTATTATTATTAGAGAGAGACAGAGACAGAGAGGAAGAGGCAGAGGGAGAGAGAGAGAATGGGCACACCAACAGCTTCTCAGCTGCTGTGAATGAACTCCAGACATGTCTGCCCCCTTGTGGGCAAGTGTGGCATTGCCCCCTTGTGTCACTTTCTGTGTCTGGCTAAACATAGGACCTGGAGAATTGAACAGGCGTTCTTAGGCTTGGCAGGCAGGTGCCTTAACTGCCAAGCCATCTCTCCAGCCCACGAATGCCTTTTTAATAAAATGCATTGGTTAGCATACTTTAGGCAACTTAGGGTCCCAGATCATTTCCTCAGCTACCCATGATGGGAAGGGTGCCAGGCACAAATGGGTGGCACATGTGGCCCTCTCGAGGAGCCCTCTAGAGGGAAGAGCATGAGCTTCAGAATCATTCGCCTGTGAGCTTCACTTTGTTTTGTCTTCTTGTGTCAAGCTGGCCTTGAAAAAGCTGAACATCTCGGACTAGACTCTCCGTGCTTTCTATTAAGTAGGAACAATAATGAGATGGAATCAGGTAGCTTTCTTAGGCAGTTAGGGTGGCCCTTGAAATCGTCAGAGATCAAAGGATGATCTCACTTCTTATCTCTTGCCTAAAGGAGTTCCCCAGATCTGTTTTTCCTGGGAGGGAGGGTCCCTTTCCTAGAATTTAAATCTCATCCTGACCTTGTGGTTGGTCAAGTTCAGACCCCAGAACCTGGCGTCACAGCTGGCCTCTTCCTAAGCCAGCTCTAGCACAGACCAATCAGCCCTCTGGCTCACCTGAGTTGGAAGGTGAAACCCACCCCAATAAGGTTATAAATAGATGCATGCCAGGGGACAAGTCTCAATTGGGGCTGACTGATCATCACTCCGGAACCTCCAGGTCTGGTGAGTTTCCCCTCATCTCTGCCTGGCTGGGCAGAGACCAGGGCAGAAACCCCATGGACCTATTCCCACATGGGCTCTTTACCCCCTCCCGCCCCCCACAAAGCAGGAGCTCTTTGTACTTTTCTTTCCTTCCTCTCTCTCTCTTTTTATGTTTCTTCCAGGCCCACCACATGGGCTCTCAGACCACGTGGGTGAATTCATTTTCCTTCCCTTGGTTCTGTACTTCCCTCAATAAATATAATAATTTAATAATCATCCTTCTGTTTGGTTTGCCCAGTTCTTTGGTTAAATATAAACATGAACTCAGGATTTGGGGTTCAAATGCCCCATAACAATATCTTCTATCCCATTTGGGCTGAATGGATATTAAATGAGAATAAATGTTGTTCCTTTAGAGTTTTTTTTAAATTACATTTTTTTGTTTATTTATTTGTCAGCAACAGACAGAGAGAGAAAGAGGCAGATAGAGAGAATGGGCACATCCGGGCCTCCAGCCACTACAAACGAACTCCAGATGCATGCGCCACTTTGTGCATCTGGCTTACATGAGTCCTGGGGAATCGAGCCTCAAACCGGGGTCCTTAGGCTTCACAGGCAAGTGCTTAACCGCTAAGCCATCTCTCCAGCCCTAGAGTTCTTTTTTTAAAATAAATATTATATATTTATTTATTTAACAGAGAAAGAGAGACAAAGAGAGAGGGAATAGGTGCAACAGGGCCTCTAGCCACTGGAAATGAACTCCAGATGAGTGCACCCCCTTGTGCATCTGGACAATATGGGTCCTGGGGAATCGAACTGGGTCCTTTGGCTTTGCAGGCAAATGTCTTAACCAGTAACTCATCACTCCAGTCCTAGAGTTCTTTTTAAAATATTTTTTAAATTTATTTATAAGCAAAGAGAGAGAGAGTCAGGTAGAATGGGTGCACCAGAGCCTCCAGCCACTGCTAAACGAACTCCAGATGCAAATGCCACTTTGTGCACCTGGCTTTACGTGGGTACTGATGAACTGAGCCCAGGTTGTTAGGCTCTTCAGACAAGTACCTTAACTGCTGACCCATCTCTCCAGCCCCTTCCTGTGGAGTTCTTGATGGTAAGCAAGAGCTTAACACCCGTTGATTGAAGCCCAACAGCAATGGATTATGGGATGCTGAGAAAGACCAGAGAAGCAGGCTTGGAGGCTACCCAATTTACATCTGCCCCTGGGGCTGGCATAGGCCCACTTGTACTGCTGCCCCAGGCCTAGTGGGTCTCCTTTGGATTTCTGCTGCTGATTGATCCCTTGTACGCCTACAGGTGCCCCTGTTATTACAGCAGCTTGCTCTCTGGCCCTGGGGAGGCTCACCCTCTCCAGCCTGCTCTTCTCGATGTCAAGACAGTCATCTGTCCACTTTGAAAGTTGATTTTACCCCTGGATGAAATGTAGCTTCTAAGCTCTTTGGGAACAGAATGGTATAACTGACAGAAGGCGGGAGCTTTCCTGTCACCTCACCACTTCATCCCCTCAGCCCCAAGGTTTCTCCCTGTCCTAAACTTTAAATGATCTTTGGACCACTTGCTTAATTCCCACTCCTTGTCCGAGTCAAGTTCATGTTCACAGCTGAGCCACCATCTGGCTGTTCTTTGGCTCAATACCCAAAAGCCCCCAAGGCTCAGACCTGTGGTTTTCAGCAGTTGCTGCACATTTGTATCAAGGGTAGAAGGGCTGAGCTGTGGAGAGTCTGATTTAATTGGTCTTGAGTGAACCCAGGTGTGAGCATTTTTAACCACTCCCCAGAGTGGTTATCAGAGGAATTGTCTTCTAAAATCCCGTCAAAGGCTGGAGAGATGGGTTAGTGGTTAAGACACTTGCCTGCGAAGCCTAAGAACCCAGGTTCGGTTCTCCAGGTCCCACGTAAGCGCATGGTGGCGCATGCATCTGGAGCTCGTTTGCAGTGGCTAGAAGCCCTTGATGCGCCCACTCTCACTCTCTGTCCTTCTCTCTCTGACTGTAACAAATAAATAAAAATAAAATCTTAAGAAAAAAGAAGATCTATGATTAAGTAACTCAGCATTAGCTCAAAAAAATCCCATCAAGATTTTGCTTCTGACACCCAAAGCTTTAAGCAAGAAGTGAAAATTGAAAGTATAATAATTATCAACAAGAGTGGAAGAGGGTAAGGTATTCCCAAGTCTCATAACTATCTGCAAATATTAACTTCTGAATTGACAATTTTGCAAATAGGGGCTGTAAATTAGCCTTTTTAGACATTTCACCTTTTGGATGTGAAAGTCATGTGAATTTTTCCAAGGTCATTGTTATTTATTAAGATTGAATTTAAGTAGAAGCAGGAAGAGAGGGAGAGAGGAGGAGTCCTTGAGCGATACGACACGTTGCCTGGTTGCCCAGCCTCTTTGAGATAAGTGAGGAATAACAAATTCTAAACTTTGTTTATTTCAAATGTTGGTTTCACTCATCACAAATTATCTGATGACAAGGTGGCTGAGATTAAAAATATTGACAGCGTGAGGATACCAGGGTGCTTAACTTACTCCTTCACTCCAAGTATCTCTTATCAATTTCCCTACCTATTTATCATTCTGAACTATCAGTTGACAAGGAAAGAGCAGAGGGAGGGAATCGGTAGGCCCTCGCTTATAGATTACATTAAATGTTATAGGATAATGGAAAACCGTCGGAAGAGCATCTTGTACAGCAGATGAATCACCAGTGTTGTGAGGTTTGGGGTAACAAACATGGACACCGGTGATGAGGATGATGAGGATGGAGGAAAACCAGAAGAACCTCAAAGTGGCATGTGGTGTGCACTCTGGCAGAAATACAGAGGCTAAGAAGCAAAATGGTGGATTTTTTTTTTTTTTTTTTTTTTTTTTTTGGTCCATGGGGGCTGGGAATCACTCACCTCCCACAATAGAAGCTATCAGACCTTCGCTTTGCCTGTGGTCTCGGAGCTGGTAGTGGGTAGAGCTAATCTGAGCAGGAGCCAGTCACAAAGGATGGACTCGGAATCAAGCTTAGCAATTAGCAGTGGCACACGGTGGCTACTTGCTCAGTTGTGAGGTGCAGAAGAGGCCGTGGCTGTCACAGATGGGTCCAGCATGACATGGGGAGCAGGGGCTTGCAAGACTGGGGCTCAGTTTGGCAGTGGAAGCAATATTTCAGGAAATCCTCATTGTAGTCCTTAGCCTCTCTCAGTATTGAAAGAGTTATCCCAAATCCGTCCTTCCAATACGGTTTTACTTTTGTCCTTAAATTGTTCTGGATTATTGCAATAGTCACACAATTGTCTCTCTACCTGTATTCTGCTTTTCTTTGGTCTATTCTGAACAGAGCAGTCACAGCGTTCTTGTGAAACCAATCCTGGCATGACATTCAACTTGTCAGAACTCTCATCATACTCAGAACAATAGCCAGTGATGTTTACAGTAGACTCCAAGGCCCCATGCTGCTCACCCCCAGAACCTCTTTGGGTAGTGTGAACACTGAGGGATGGTTAATAATAATGATAATAGCTGAGGGGTCTTTGTTTTAAATAATATGTTGATTTTTGTCCATTCAAGATGATCAGAAGATAACCAATCAATAGTCAGTGTTGGGCTCGAGAGATGGCTTAGTGATTAAGGAGCTTGCCTGCAAAGTCAAAGGACCCAGGTTCGATTCCCCAGGTCCCACATAAGCCAGATGCACATGTATCTGGAGTTCCTTTGCAGTGGCTGGCAGCCCTAGTCCACCCATTCTCTCCTTCCATCTCTCTCCCTCTCTTTCTCTCTCTGCCTCTCTCTCTCTCTCTCTCTCAAATAGATAAAAAATAAAATAGTTTTAAAAAACAGCTGATGTTGGGCTGCAGAGATGGCTTAGCGGTTAAGGTGCCTGCCTCCTAAGCCTAAGAACGCTGGTTCCAATCTCCAGCGGTTCCAATCTGCAGGTCCCACATTTAGCCAGATGCAGTGATGCAAGGGCACAATGCTGCACTTGACCACAAGGGGGCGCATGCATCTGGATTTTGTTCGCAGCAGCTGAGAGGCTGCTGGTGCGCCCATCTCCATCTGTCTTCCTCTCCCTCTTTCTCTCTCTCCAAAAAACAAAACAAAAACAAAAACAAACAAACAAAAAAGAAACAGCCCATGTTGTTGGTAAAAAAAAAAATTCTGAGCCAGCTGTGGTGGCTCATGCCTTTAATCCCAGTACTAGGGAGGAGGCAGAGGTAGAAGGATCACCTTGAGTTGGAGGCCACCCTGAGACTACCTAGTGAATTCCAGGTCAGCTTGGGCTAGAGTGAGGCTCTACCTTGAAAAAACAAAAAAACAAAACAAAACAAACAAAAAACATTCTGTTCATACAGGAATTGCACAGCCCACTTTAGGAAGAGCTGAGCAGTGTAATTATGTAATTGTCATGCTGGCTTTATCTATTGAGTGCTAACCGCAAGCCAGGCAGGCACTGCTTTGCAAGTTTTATGCACATTATCCAACTAAATCCATACAACAAATTTATAAAATAAGAACTATTTTTTCCCATTTTGCAAACCAGATAGAGGCTGTACAACTTTTCCAAGGGCCATATGACAAAGAGATTTCGTCTGATCACTTGGTTGTGTGTGGTTTTTTTGTTGTTTATTTATTTATTTATTTATTTATTTATTTGAGAACGACCAACATAGAGAGAAAGAGGCAGAGAGAGAGAGAGAGAGAATGGGTGTATTAGGGCCTCCAGCCACCTTGTGTATCTGGCTTACGTGGGTCCTGGGGAATCGAGACTTGAACCAGGGTCCTTAGGCTTCACAGACAAGCGCTTATCCGCTAAGCCATCTCTCCAGCCCACTGGTTGTGTTTTATGATGAGAAAGGAAAGAAAAAAAACATGAAGTTTATTTGGCAACTTTGTTTTCTAGGAATGACTCTAAAGGATTACTAACAATGGACATGATACTGTAGAAGCTCAAGTCATAGGTGGGGTTTGACTATCACTTTGATAACTCACTGCGAAACGGTTACAGGAAACGGAGGCTCCCAGAACCCGAGTGAGACGAGATGCCATTGGAGAGTTCTGACGTGATGAATGTCAAGCCACGATCGATGGCGTCACAAGAACGCTGTGACTGCTCTGTTCAGAATAGACCAAAGAAGAGCAGGGTCTATGAATGGAGAATCAGGATGAAAGTTTATTTTCACACCAGCATGGGCCCAGGGCAATCTTTTCCAAAGCCTGGACCCTGATTCTTGGTGGTTCAGAGCTTATATGCCCTATCTTGGACTACTTTCGTTATTGTTTAAGTGTCAGAGCTCAGAGCCCCGGCCTAGTGCCAGAGACCTTGACTATGTGATAGGCAAGTTTTACAGAAACATAAAAATGGTTAGTTTGGGCTGGAGAGCTGGCCTAGCAGTTAAGGCGCTTGCCTGCGAAGCCTAAGGACCCAGGTTCAATTCTCCAGGTCCCATGTAAGCCAGATGCATATGGTGGTGCATGCGTCTGGAGTTTGTTTGCAATAGCAAGAGGCCTTGGTGCGCCCACTCTCTCTCTCTCTCTCTCCCCCTCCTCTCTGTCTCTAATAAATAAATAAATTTTTTTAAAAATTAAAAAAAAGACAACTTTGGGGCAAGGGCTTCTAAATCTCTTTGCCTCAATTTCCATCTCAAAACTTTAGGTAAGTTACTGGATGGATCTCTCTGAGTTCGGGGTTCTTTTATAAAACGTAACGTCAAATGCTTCTTACAGAGTTATGAGAGGAAGTATCTATCCTTAGGCACTGAAACAAATAGCCCATATAATGTCAGGGCCAGGGAAGGCGGTGAAGACATGCCATTGTTGTCACTCATATTGTCCTCATGGAAAGAATTCAGGATCCAGTGTCCTGGCTCCAAAATTGTGAATGTCTGTAATACTGTTTCTGAGACAGCGTTTAGAATCGTATGGGTAGCTATTTCCTGAAACCTACCCTGACAGGCCCCTAAGTTAGTCAGTCCCATCGATAGGGTCCAGTAAACTCACTCTTGGATGGGAAGTTGGCATTCTCCTCACTCCAGAAAGAGGAAGACTGTCTCCCACTTCCTGAACGTTCCTGTCCCTGCAGAGAGCTGCCCTAAGGGCTAAGCAATGGCTGCTGGGCCACTCCGAGTCTTGCTGGCTTACTCAGTACAATTGTGATAGCAGTAAACTCCTGCTTCACAGGGATGAATACAGGCCTCAAATAAATGTCTAAGATGATTAGAAAGATCCTGGCATGGATTAGATCAGCAATCAAATGAAGTTATTGTAGGTATTTGGCCCTTGGCAAATTGTCCAGCCTCTCTTTTTCTGATTTGCAAAATGGAAAAACAAAACAAACAAAAAAAAAAAGTGACTTCCCTCAAACATTTGCTAATAATTGAACAATTCTATGATCATTTGACTCCACTTTCCATTCTTTGATCTATTGATGAAAAGACAAGGACAACAAAAAGAGGAATTTTTGTCCCCAAACTTTGTAAGGATGTATTTTGGGTTTGTTCACCACTGACAGAGCTAACACACTGAATCTACCTCTGCCACTGCCTGGGCTAACGTTCAGACCTGCTAAGCAGTCCCAGACTCACCTTAAGGAGATGTGAATTTAGGAAATGTTTGAAAGCAAAACTACATTTTTTTTAGATGGAAATTGCAATGTGTTCTGGTGGGTAGAGAATAAACATCTGTCTCCCCAGCTTCTCTCAGAACACAGCAACTTCCCACGCAAGGCCTCAGCGCTCTCCCTCGGCCCGGGCATCGGGTCTCCTCTCCTGGCATAACTGCTGCCCCTTAGCAAAGAGGCCTCAGCAAGCAAACACGGAAGAGCTCCCTCACTCTTCCCAGATACCCAGATGTGCCATTTCCTTCATCTCTGTTCTTGGTTTATTTTATGGCTCTCATCACAATATATCATCATTTTATTTATTTCTGCTTTCCCTTTCCACCTACACACACACTCCAGCAATCAGGATTTCCCGCCATGTATCTCAGTGCTGCTCCTTAACACATAGTAGCTCTCAACAAATGTTGAGCAAATGCCCGATGAATTTAACATCTTGATTCTAAAAGGCATTTCCTTGGGATTCTCCTATCTGAAAGAAAAGGCAGAAGAGGAATAAAAGCACTAGTCATAACCTCTGTAATCTAGAGTGTAGCCATTAGTAATATCCCCACCAATGCTTTTGAAGTCATTAAATGAGGCTTTTCCACCTTCAATGTGAAAACCAGTAGCTACCCAGCAGCTGTTGAAGTATTAAAGCCACCATAAAAGACTGAGTAAAATGCAGTATGATTTTTGTATTTTGTGAGAGAAAGAAGAAGAAGGAAAAGAAACTTTGAGGAGCTCAGATCTGAAATCCCTTGATCTTCTGAGAGGAGAGAGATTGGGTCTTTTTTTTTTCTCTGCCATTTTGTCATTTTGATTTTGAAGCTTGAATAGTTCTCTCGGCTTCCAATTATTCCGTCCATGCCCTGTGTCCCCACTCCACACCTATAGGAACAACGCTTAGAGCTAGAGGGACTTTGAAAATCATCTTGCCAATCCTTACTTTTGCTAAAGTGGGAAAAGAAGCCGAAGTGACATGAGAGGGTCTGGGGACTCAGAAGGTCCTCAGTCCCTAGACTCCCCAGCTAATCCACTACTTCTTTGTGCACCATTCAGCTCACTCTGATTTGGCCACCAGGGTTCATGGCCATGCCAGATTCACTACAATAACTCAGGCAGCAGCTAGTCACTCTGTCTTAAAGCCCGGAAAACTCCATAGATGTCCTTTTTCTAACAGCACTACATGAGCCTCCCTTCCCATCCTTAAAGCGGTTGCCTTCTCCTTCATCAAGCTGAGTGACCTCTGTCAGTGTGACACACAGTGACATCAGGCATAGGCTTGGAAAAGTCCCGCATGGACAACCTAATCAGAAAGCTTGCCATTTCTCATCTCAAGACTGCCAAGACCAGAACACTCCCCACCTCAGAAGGAAGGGGCTCTCACAAGAAAATAGAATTTCTGGCTGACTGTAGAGGAGTTGAGAAAAGACTGTGGCCTACTTCATGGTCACCCTGGGCTCGCACAGACCCTGAAGTGTGGGAGACAAGAGCTGAGCTACTCAGCCTTGCCTTTTCCTCCTTTCTGTTCTCTTCTACTGCAGGGCCTGAGATGTGCTTCAGAAATCCTTTTTTTTCCCTAGGAACTGTCCAATTCTAATAACTCGTGGTTCCATATAATGTTGCTTTTGACAAGGGGAAGAGACACGTTGGATTTGATTCCATTAAGAAAATACTTCTTGGGCTGGAGAGATGGCTTAGTGGTTAAGCACTCGCCTGTGAAGCCTAAGGAACCCAGTTTGATTCCCCAGGACCCACGTAAGGCAGATGCACAAGGGGGTGCATGTATCTGGAATTCCTTGCAGTGGCTGGGGCCACCAGTGCACCCATTCTCCCTCTCTCTCTGTCTCTCTCTATGTCGCTCTCAAATAAATAAACAAAAAAAAATTTTAAAAAAGAAAATACTTCTCACCCTCATCTCAATCTCTAGATTTGACTAAACTCAGTTTCCCTTCATTTTTCTGGCTTGTAAACTCACCAAAATCAGTACTTAGAGGTTTTATTGGTTTTTGTTTCACTGTTGTCCATGGATTTTATATTTTCTTTATTTCTTTTTTTTTTTTTGCTGGAATGTTTATTGATTTTAAGAGGAGTCTACCTCCAGCTTCATCCCTGCCTGAAGCTGTGCTCCTGGAGAGACACCAGTTGTCCTCCACAGAGGCTCACCCTACTGTTCTCTCAGTCCTCAAGTGAGACCATCACCAGCTTCTCCCACGCTCCTCTTCGTGCTTGCATACTTGCCTGTAAAAGATTTCTCCTAAGAACTTCCCTCTTGGTAACTTTCATCAGCTTTGTATTAGTCATCCATTTGAGAAAGTATTGGCATGAATTCCAGTCAAGATGGTGTTGTGAATTCAAAACCAGGAGCTTTGTTTTGCTCCAAAAGTATTGCTATGACATTAAAAAAAAAAAAAGAAAGAAAAAAAAAAGGAAAACCAAAAGACACAGGAATGTTAAAACAAGAAAAATATCTCCATATTATCATCAAAAGGGAAACAAAAAGTGGAATGTAAGCAGGGCGTGGTGGTGCACACCTTTACTCCCAGCACTCGGGAGGCAGAGGTAGGCTGTGAGTTCAAGGAAACCCTGAGACTACATAGTGAATTTCAGGTTAGCCTGGGCTTCAGTGAGAACCAGAGTGAGCAGCCGTGGCTCGGAGTTCTAACTGCTGTGAAGTTATGGGACAGAAGTGGGGACAGAAGCAAGGACCCTTCCCAGGGGCCTTCATTCTGAAGGGATGCTATAGTATTGGGAAGCCCTATTGTGACTCACATCAAACGACCCTACTGTCTCCCAACATAATGCCTGGACCAAGGACGGTCGTCTTCCTCCAAGTTACCCCAAGTTATCCAGGCCACAGCTGCAATGAGGGCCCTAGAATGGAAAGTGTTATCAAATAATAGAGTTGAGGGCCAGGGAGATGGCTTAGCAGTTAAGGCATTTGCCTGCAAAGCCAAAGGACCCATGTTCAATTCTGCACACATAAGTCAAGGAC
Organism: Orientallactaga sibirica; assembly: GCA_036365145.1. Taxonomy (NCBI): domain Eukaryota; kingdom Metazoa; phylum Chordata; class Mammalia; order Rodentia; family Dipodidae; genus Orientallactaga; species Orientallactaga sibirica. Next base: position 21,728,940 of record JAEOAD010000007.1, on the reverse strand, counting down.
CATTTGCATGGCTGGAGGCAATTCTCCTCCCCCTCTCTCTCTGACTGGGGACACAAATAAATAAATAAATAAAATATATTTTAAGAAATAATAGAGTTCATTTGCAGTGGCTGGAGGCAGAGGTTGGAAGATCACTGTGAGTTCGAGGCCCCCTGAGACTATTCTCCTCCCAAAACAAAAAAATAAAAAAATAATCAATAAAAATAGAGTTGAATCCATGAAATTCTTGTTCCACCTAAGTTAAACTGGGACCTATGGGACTAAGGAACAGACTCTCAGTGGAAGCTGAAGCTGAAAGATCTTGAGGCAAATAAATAAATAATTAAAATATAAGAAACTTTAAGAAATAATCAGAGTTGTTAATAAATGCAAATGTTTTCTTGACTCACAGCTCTTCTTCAGTCTTGGAAGTTCAGGTTCATGGCCCCAGTATTTTGTGAGAGATTTCTTGTTACATTGTAACATTGTGACACAGGGTATCCCATAGTGACACAGAGCAAGTCCCTCTTCTTACAAAGCCTGGGCCAGAGTGAGACCCTACCTCGACTTCAAACAAAACAAAAAAATAAATAAATAATAAATAAAAATAGAGTTGAATCCATGAAATTCTTCTTCCACCTAAATTTTTTAAATTATTTATTTATGGGACTAAGGAACAGACTCTCAGCGGAAGCTGAAGCTGAAAGATCTTGAGGCTAAGAGAACTCACTTCAACAGATGGCCAAATCAAGCCGAAGTCAGGGGGAAGAAACTTCCTTCCCGTCATCACAACATGAAGTCATTGTGATTCGTTGAGGCCACCCTGAGACCAATGTTTTCTTGACTCACAGCTCTTCTTCAGTCTTGGAAGTTCAGGTTCAGGCCCCATTTTGTGCATCTGGCTTGTTACATTGTAACATCCTGGGAACTGAACCTGGATCCTTTGGCTGTGCAGGCAAGCACCTTAACTGCTAAGCCATCTCCCGTATGCACCCCACATAAACTTCTGCCATCTCCCCCGGAATGCTGAGATAGTACTTCTTGTGAGGGCCATTGAAAGATGAAGATGCCACTCGATAGCTGAAGGAGGAAACCAGACCCATAGAGAAACATGGGATCTTATTTACTTGAAAAAATAGAGACCCATAGAGAAATAGCTTGGGACAGAAGGAGAAAAGGGAATGGCACCAGACCCAGAAACATGGGATCCAGAGCTTAACGTTAGGACGAGAATGGCACCAGACCCATAGAGAAATATGGGATCGTCTTAACGTTAGGACGAGAATGGCACCAGACCCATAGAGAAACATGGGATCGTCTTAACGTTAGGACGAGAATGGCACCAGACCCATAGAGAAATATGGGATCGCCCTCCAGACGCCACCTGGCATCTCCACTTTCCCACTGCTGGGAACTGAACCTAGATCCTTTGGCTGTGACTCCAGCCTCTTTGACACCCCACTACATCTCCCGGTACCCACTAAGCCATCTCCACGACTCCACCATTGGCTCCTTGTTCACTGTTCAAGATAGCTTGACACTATAGCCTCCTCAGAAAAGCTTTGGCTCTGTAACTCCAGTTAGCCAAGCTTCTTTAATAAGAGACTTCTTACAACTAAGAAAGCCCAAGTTAGGTCACTTAATCTTTGCAACCATCCTATGAGATAATAGGGCTGGAGAGATGGCCCAGTGGTTAAGGCTGTTGCCTGCAATGCCTCACGACCTGGATTCGACTGGTACCCACACCAGACCCACAAAGTGGCAGAAATCTGGGGTTGATTAATGCAGCTGGAGGCCCTGACACACCCATTCTGGCCACTGGTCTTTCTTTTTTAAAATTTAATCAGCTTATTCTTATTAAAGCGGGGTGGGGGTATGCAAATCAGTCGCCAGGGCCTCCAGCCTCTGCAAGCAACTCCAAACACATGCCTGACGTCCAGCATCTTTGACACCCCACTCCTAGAGAGTTGAATTGGGATCCTTCCCGGCAGACTGCCCAACTGGCTAAGCCATCTCTCCAGTCCCAGTTTTGGCCCTCTCTCTCTGCTTGCAAATAAATAAATAAATAAATAAATAAATAAATGAAAATATTTTTAGAATAACATAATATAAATATAATAAAACAGCAATAAATTGGAGATATATTATACTGCAATTGTAAATATCATATAGCAATAATATCTTTGCAACCATCCTGTGATATAATAATGGGCTGGAGAGATGGCCCAGTGGTTAGCTGCTGTTGCTGGCTGCAATGCCTTCACACCTGGATTCACTCAGTCTTTCTCTGCTTTGCTGGATTTGATGCACAAAGTGGCACATGCATCTGGGGTTGATTTGCAGCAGCTGGAGGCCCTGACACACCCATTCTTTCCACTGGTCTTTCTTTTTTTAAAATTTAATTTAATTTATTTATTAGAAACGGAATTGGGGGTATGCAAATGGCAATCCAACAATAGGGCCTCCAGGCCTCTGCAAACAACTCCAAACACATGCTGCTCAGTGCCATCTGGATGACTCCGGTCCTGATCTGGCACTGAATTGGGATCCTGGAGAGACGCTGCTCTCAAGGCATGTACCTCCAGTCCATGCTGGAAGCCATCTCTCCAGTCCCAGTTTTTCTTCTATCTCTCTCTGCTTGCAAATAAATAAATAAATAAATGAAAATATTTTTAAAATAACATAATATAAATATAATAATAACAGCAATAAATTGGATTATATATTATACTGCAATATATAAATATCATATAGCAATGATATAACTTTCACAGCCACACTGTGAGGTAGGAATAATGTTCCCATGTGGACATAGAGACTATAGGACTTATGCAGCAGGATCACATAGCTGCCAGGCTGGCCATTTGCCTATTTGCCTTCACATCTATTCATCAGTCTTTCTCTGCTTTGCTGGATTTGAAAGCTAAATTTTCTAGACTCCTTTGTCAGTCGCTTCTGGTTCGCCAAGAAATTCCCCGGCAGGAAATTTCAGAAGAAAGGGGAAGTCACTATCTGCATTAGTCAGGGTTCTCTAGAGGAACAGAACAGACAGAATGAGTTGTATTAAGAAAGGGAATTTATTGGATTCGCTCATGGCAATCCAACAATAGCAGTTTGCAGGCCTGAGAGTCAAGGAACCCGGTAGCTGCTCAGTGCCCGAGGCTGGATGCCTCCGCAGTCCTGATCTGGCACTGAAGGCCTGGAGGCTTCCTGGAGAGACGCTGCTCTCCAATCCACACTGGTCTCCAGTCCATGCTGGAAGGCACCCAGCTGCCAGGTGGGAGAAAGGGATTCTTTTCTCCCAGAGCTTCCTTATATAACCAGCCCCCACCCCCCGCCCTGAGAAGAGCCTCCAGCTCTGGGGGAAGGGCTCGAACCAGGAGGAAGGACTTCCTCATTCAGTTCCTTCTTCCTGGAAGCATTGGTAATTAATCAAGGTCCATGTAACCTCTGCAAGTTATTTTTTGTTTAATGTTGCATTAAGGTCTGGCTTACTACCACAGCCTAAGAGAGGACGAATACCAGATTTTTCAAAACCACATGCTTTACCAGAGTGAGCAGAAGGTTCATATCATCTTCTCTGAAAAATCAAATTAAAAAAAAAAAAAGCTTCAAAGAATGAGGCATCCACTTCATGGTCTTTAAATAAACTCATGATTGCTTCCCTAATGGTGAATGCCTCCTGCTCCAGGTCTTGGTCCTTGAAGAACTTAGTTCATTCACGGGTAAAGGTGAATAATCTCAGTCATGCAATTAACAAACACGTGATGGGAAATATGTTAAACTCTTGAGGTTCGTACTACTGTACAGTATTCCATATTACTGAAGAGTGACAGTCTATATTTCATAGAGCACAGTTGAACAATCTGTAGAGTCATTTATAAAAATAACCCAGTCTGGTTTCAAAAATGGGTGTCATCTTTGGCATCTCCCTCTGCACTCCCTCTAGCAACCACCTCCCACATCACAGCTGTCTCCTAATCCCAGGGAGGTTTTTATTCCCTCCTACCAAAAATAAAACTGTAATGGTTTCTTGATTCTTTCCTTTTTTTCTCTCTCTAAGGAAATTTAAATTTAAGGAACGCTAACAAAGACCAAACAGGATGGCCGTATGCCACACAGAACAAGATCTGTCTTGTGAGTGGCACCAGAAGGCAGCCGTGAAGGCCCCTCCCCTCCCTCCCCTCCCTCCCCTCCCTTCCCCTCCCCTCCCCTCCCCTCCCCTCATGGGCAGGAGCTAGCTTCTCCTCACCACTCGGCTCTCAGGAGAGTGGCAGCCCAGGTTGGGGTCTTTTGTTCTGTGTTCATTTAGAATCACTATCCTTTCCTTAATTCTAGCTATCATCATCGCTTGCAAATAGAGCCGCATCTGTATCCTCAGCATAGTGATTGTCTACGCTAGCAGTCTGACAGATCCTGCCTTGGAAAAGAAAGAAAAGAAAATTGAAGGCTGGAGAGATGGCTTAGCAGTTAAGTCATTTGCCTGCAAAACCAAAGGATCCCAGTTCGACTCTCCAGGCCCCATGTAAACCAGATGCATAAAGGGGTGCATGCATTGCATCTGGAGTTCGTTTGCAGTGGCTGGAAGCCCTGGTGTGCCCATTCTCTCTCTCTTTCTCTCAAATAAATAAATAAATAAAATATAAATAAATAAATAAAATAAAATGAAAAATAAATAAGAAAAAAAGGAAAGAAAATGTCTTCCTCTTCCTGAGCCACTAATGACCAATAATTCTTCTGGGGGATGGGAGCCCCATGTCCTCCTCGATGGGCCCAATATTGTGTGGGGAAATATTGTATTACCTGGTTGAGCAAATTTCCTAAATGAAGGACTCCGTGAGCCTTTAAATGCTAATGAAACCTTCTTTCATACCACCTATTAACATGTAGAAGAGCTAGTTTTGTGGACTACACTGTGAGAACAGCCAAAATGAGATGAATGGCAATGTCTTCCTGAACCCTAACATCACAGCAGAGTGGCAACTCACAAGCACCTAGTTTTCACATGATCTCGAAAGCTGAAGTAAAGAACTGTGGGGCTGGAGAGATGGCTCAGCGGTTAAAGGTGCTTGCTTACAAAGCTGGACTGCCCGGGTTTGATTTCCCACTATCCAAAAGCGGTGCATGCGCCTAGAGGTCCTTTGCAGAAGCAAGAGGTTTTGGTGCACCCATTCATTCACTCTCTCTCTTTCTCAAATAAATATTTAAAGAAAGACCTGTGCCAGATGTGGTGGTGCATGCCTATCATCCTAGCACTTAGGAGGCAGAGGTAGGAGGATCACGATGAGTTCAAGGCCAGCCTGAGACTACATAGTGAATTCCAGGTCACCCTGGGCTTGAGCGGGATCTTACCTAAAAAAAAAAAAAAAAAAAAACTGACAAAACTTCTGATGGAAATAATCACATAAGAAAAGACAATCAAGCCGGGTGTGGTGGCACCCACCTTTAATCCCAGCACTCAGGAGGCAGAAGTAAAAGGATCACTGTGAGTTCAGCCTGGGCCAGTGTGAGACCCTTCCTAGAAAAACCAAAAAAACCAAAAGAAAGAAAGAAAGAAAGAAAGAAAGAAAAAAGGAAAGAAGGAAGGGAGGGAGGGAGGGAGGGAGGGAGGTGGGAGGGGAGGGGAGGAAAGGAAAAAAGAAAAAGGAAGAAAGGAAGGAGAAAGAAAGAAAGAGAGAGAGAGAAAGAAAGAAAGAAAGAAAGAAAGAAAGAAAGAAAGAAAGAAAGAAAGAAAGGAAGGAAGAAAGGACAATCAGAATAAGGGTAAGTATGATGAAGATATCACACAGACAAAAAGAATAATGAGAAGTTGACTCTTGAATATGCAAGAACACAGTTCTAATTCAAGTAGAACCCATGCCAAACAATAGCATAAAAGAACTCAAAGACTCTCCTGTTGCGTGAGAATCAATATGGTGTCCACTGCTTGGGTTTCCTGGTTGGCCTTCAGATATAACTGAACCACATAGTCAGCTTCTTCATGACATTGTGAAGTTTAAAAAGGGCAAAATGTAAGAGCCATAGTGTTAATAATTCAGAAAAAAAATCACAATAAATATAATTATTGGCTGGGCATGGTGAATCCCAGCACTAAGGAGGCAGAGCTAGGAGGATTGCCATGAGTTCAAGGCCACCCTGAGACTACATAGGAAATTCCAGGTCAGCCTGAACTAGGGTGAGACCCTACCTTGAAAACCCATATATATATATATATATATATATATATATATATATATATATATATATAATTATTGATGCTTAGGTAATATAAGATGCAGAAAACATAACTTTAGTTTTTGATAGAGTTATTAAAACAGTGAGTCACTGTTTTATATGAGAAGTCAAAAACATACATATATTATCTTAAGTGGCCGCCTCAGGTTTATTAAGGAAAGGAAAGGCAATACATAAGTGTAGGAATAATTACCCCAAGGTTAGAGGATAATAAGGTGGTGTTTATGGGTTTACCATGCCAAGATTAATTTCTGCAGTGCATCCAGCATGAAGGAGTTCCTTTTTCTTTTTTAGTTTAATTTTACAATACAGCACATGATCCCACATGGATAATGTGAACTAAGAAAAGAAATTGGTAGAATGGCAATTACCCCTTAAAGTAATTCTTGACAACTGGATGCAAAAGGATAGTTAGAAAGACACTCTTGACTTCTGTGTCCCCGAGATGTAGAGGCAGTTTCATGAAGGTCTGACGTAAGGAATGTGAGTCCCAGGTCAAAAGTCGGAGGAGTTAGTCTGAAGGGGACATGGAAGTATCTCTGATGGAAGGAAAGTAGACCAGATCTGCTGATGACACAGAAATCCAGTCTGCCTTCTCGTGCTGTGATTCTGCCTGCCTCTCCTCCATCTGACCAGAATCCCACAATCCCCTCAACCCTACCTTCAGGGTCCACCATGTCTGCCTCAGGGACGGAAGACCCACCCTTAACCTACAGAGGTATTCTCCAGTTTGAACTTATTCAAGGGCTTGGGAACATAACTGTGTCTCACGTCCCCTCCCAGAGGTGCACACACATGCCTACACGTATGTGTGTGCACATGAGTGGTAGACAGTTTCAGGTTGCTGAGATGAACTTCCAGAGCAGACACAGTTATGGAGGAAGGGATTTATTGGAGCTTACAGACCCAGGGGAAGTTCCATAATGGCAGAAGAAGCTGGCCTGCTTTCATAGGTCTAAGGAGAGAGAGAGAGAGAGAGAGAGAGAGAGCCACAAACAAAATTCCTAAAACCACACTACAAACACACTTTAGGAACTCCAGGCACTTTGCATGTCTTTAGATTGGAATTTCAAGTCCACCATGGTAGGGCTGGACCCTAAGATCTGCCTAGTGACACCTCTCCAGCTGGGTGGCTGGAAATCCAAGAAGTTTTAATAAACTCCTGAATTTATTGGGGGGAGGTGCTATCACACCATGGTGTGTGTACACTGGAGTTCTTTGGTACCTGCTAATGTGCAGTGCAGGGTCTTAGATGATAAGAACTATGGCCCTGGCTTCTCCCTTCTTCTTTTCTTTCTTTTCTCCTTCCTTTCTTCCTTTCTTTCTTTCTTTCTTTCTTTCTTTCTTTCTTTCTTTCTTTTTGTTTTTGTTGTTGTTTTTTGGAGGTAGGGTCTCACTGTAGCCCAGGCTGACCTAGAATTCATTATGTACTCTCAGGGTGGCCTTGAACTCATGGTGATCCTCCTACATCTGCCTCCCAAGTGTTGGGATTAAAGGCTTGCACCACCATGCCCAGCTGGCTTGGCTGGCTTTCTTTCTCTCTTTCCCCTCCCCTTCCTTCCTTCCTTCCTTCCTTCCTTCCTTCCTTCCTTCCTCCCTCCTTCCTTCCTCCCTCCTTCCCTCCCTCCCTCTTTCTTTCTTTCTTTCTTTCTTTCTTTCTTTCTTTCTTTCTTTCTTTCTTTCTTTCTTTCTTTCTTTCTTTGTCTGGCTTGTCTCTCTTGATGGAAGGACCCTGGAACTGCTAAGGCCTTGTCCTTACTACCTAGTTGGCTATGTGACGAGTAAGGGCTCGCTGTGTGTTTGGTCCCTGGTTTCTAAAAAAATCTACACCATCTGCTTAGCTGGTCTCCTGGAAAACAAGACTTTGGCATGAGCCTGCTGCCCAGCACTGCCATCTTTGGACATTTCCAGTTCTCTCTCAGGTGGCTTAGAGCTACTTGCTCCCAACCTTCCCAGTTCTCTGCCTGTAGTCGCAGCCTTCCTGCTGTGAGACAGTGCCAGAATGGTCTCCCATGGAGTCCCAGCTGCTTTGGGACCTTCCAGCAGAGGAGGTCCAGCTCCTGCCAGAATAACAGGTATATTAGTCATGTCCTCAAGAAAAGCTTTTTTTTTTTTCTCCTACCCTCCTTAACTCCCTTCTCCTATTTCTTCTCTCTTACCAATAATTTGATTTCAAGCCTGGTGGCAAGCATCCTTGGGTGCTTGCTGTGTCAACCACTGCTTCCTCCCAGTCTGCAGGCCCCTTTGGAGAAAGTCAAGCAGCTCTCTTCCTCTTACGTTAGCCCAGTTATTCAACCCAAAAGCAGAAGCTGGGGATTGAGGCCCACAGCGTTTGAACTGGGCCTGCAATTCTCCTTCCCACTTTCTGTCTGTCTCATCCAAGCCAGGAGGCTACCACCAGTTGTGGTCAGAATCGTCCAGTGGTTTCCAATGCTCCCTTCATAGTCATCTTGGACCTTTTCTTTTGCCACCTAATTTAATGCTTGACATGCTGAAGAAATGTTACCATTCCGAGTCCCTTCGGCTCAGCTGCATTTTTACATCCGTATATCCAAGCTGTCCTTGAGGACAAAACTGGTTTCTCAACCAGCCCTCCATGGAGACCAGAGAATGGATGGGACAGCTTCTCTATTCACAAACTGACTCCAGAGATGGGGTGATGGTCTCGTACTGCATGGTCCGCTCTGTGTCTCCTTATTATTACCATGGCTTTTAGTTAGTCCCAGACTGAGCATGATCCAGTTGAGCAAAGTAACATACCTGTACAATCTATGTTCTATTTCATTTAACACGAGTAGCGCGGATTCTATCATGCGTGTGCATCTTCATGTAGCATATGCATGTGTTTGTGCTGATGTTCGTCCCTTTTATACACTCTTATACACTTTTATACACTTTTATACACTCTGCCTTTTTTCCTTGAGACAGGATTTCTCACTGTTGTGGGGTTTTTCGGTTAGACCGACTGATCAGTGAACCCCAATGATCCTCCTGTCTTTGTCTCCCCCATCAGCGGTGTTACAGGCATGCATGTTCAAGCCTGGCTTTTCACATGAGTGTTGGGAATTGAACTCGGGTCCTTAAGGTTGCATAGTAAGTATTCTTACCCATTGAGCCTTCTCCCCAGCCCAAATCACGTAATAGGAGGAAAACTTGATGACATCAGAATAAAAGAAAGACTAACCGAGAGGGGAAGGGGGTGTGATGGAGACTGGATTTGTGAAGGGCAAAGTGGGGGTGGGGGGAAGTTATCACAGTTTATTGTCTATAAGTATGGAAGCTGTCAATTAAAAAAGTTAAAACAGGGCTGGAGAAGATGGCCTGCAAAGCCAAAGGATCCTGGTTCGATTCTCCAGTACCCATGTAAGCCAGATGCACAAGGGGACGCATGCATTTGGAGTTTGTTTGCAGTGGCTAGAGGCCCTGGAGGGCCCATTTTCTCTCTCTCTCTCTCTCTCTGCCTCTTTCTCTCAAATAAATAAATAAATAAATAAATAAAATTTAAAAAGCTTAAAAAAGATTCCTAGATGCATACAAATATAAGAATATGTATTCATTTGTCTTGGTTTATAATAACATATAAGAGAAAACCAATGAAAAGCCACTGTGGCCCTTCAAGGCACCAAATGTTCATTGCCTCATGTTTGAGAGGCAGGAACTTTAAGAACACGTTCTGACCTTTCATCCTGAACGGTACTACAGACACGATGGAGCTGGCCAGCAAGCCACTTTCCACCATGTATGTGCTTCCACTGCTGGCGTGTGTCTGGTGAAGCCGGATGTACTGTGCTTCCAAGCCCTTGTTCAGGCCTTCATTCCTTTCCTCCCAAACTCTGAGGCCCGGTGGGCGGGGCGGGGGTGCTGACATTGACATTGTGAATCAGGAACAGCTTCTGAGGCGTCAGGAGCCCAGCTAAGCCAGCACCGTCTGTCCTTTAGTCTCTGAGTGGAGCTGCTTCTCCATTCTTAGGAAGAGTTACAAAGACTTCACATTACAAGGAAAATTGTCTTCCGCTCTCTATTCTGTTCCCAGGGAGCCTGCTGTGCACAAAAGGAGTGATGGGAGGAAGGGAGCATTCCACATGGAGATTCCTGGAAGTTATCTTATTTTTCCACTTATTACAATCCTCAACCTCTCTTAATAACTTTTCCAATATTTCATTTTATTTCATTTCTCTCCTTTCTAAAAGACGGGAAACATTTTGAAAACGACCTCAGGACCCTTTGCATCAACTAGAGAAATGGTCAGGTGTGTGAGAGGTTAATATCTCATAGTGTTGTCTTTCTCAGGCGTCCCATCAGGGCATGTGTCTCATATCCACAGGAAGGCTGCCGTGCTCTGCATGGGAATTGTCCACTGATTTCAGAACTGAGATAAAAAGCCTATGAAATATGCAAAGACTCCTTTCTAATTAAACATTTCACTGAGCAAATTTTGTGAACATTGAGTTTCTCCTTTTAGAATGAGGACGATCTAAGTCCGCCAAGGAGGCGGGATGGTGGGTGACAAATGAGTTTTTGGTGACCATATTTGATGATCATCTGCTCACAGATGATATATCAGCCACCTGGGGTGTTATTATAAGAGGACTTTAATTATATTTTGGCCATGTTTTGGTCTCTACACTATGTATTCCTCAAATCTTTGACAAAGATGAGATGCTAACCCATGCCAGAATAGTGGGAAGCTCTCACTGCCTCTATTCTGGTCAACACCATCCTTACTGTTCCCCTGAATGGATGGAGTAGCATTTGAGATGGATGCCTGTCTTCTCTTGTCTGCAAACCATTTTCAATCCAGTAACCAGACTGATCCTGCTAAAATGTGAGTTAAACTCACACGTGCATACATCCTTTATGTACTAGCATAAAAACTAAATTTAAGACAGGCGTGGTGGCACACGCTTTTAATCTCAGCACTTGGGAGGCAGAGGTAGGAGGATCACCATGAGTTCAAGGCCACCTTGAGACTACATAGTGAATTCCAGGTCAGCCTGGGCTCGAGCAAGACACTACCTCGAAACCAGCACCCCCTGCAACAAAATTTAAGGTTTGAAAGTGAGTCAGATAATAGAATTCCTCTGATCAAAATCCTCTAAGAGGGGCTGGAGAGATTGCTTAGTGGTTAAAGTGCTTGCCTGTGAAGCCAAAGAACCCAGATTCAACTCCCCAGGACCTACATAAGCCAGATGCACAAGGTATTGAATGTGTCTGGATTCATTTGCAGTGGCTGAGGCCTTAGTACATCCATTCTCTCTCTCTCTGCTTCTTTGTCTCTCTCAAATAAATAAATAAATAAATAAATAAATAAATAAATAAATAAAGATATTTAAAAAAAATCCTCTATTAGATTATCTATGTTACACAGATCAAATGCTGAGACCTTATGACCAAACTCAACTACTGTAGTGATTTGAATGTAAAATAGCCCCCTTATAGACTCATGTTCCAATACTTAATCCCTAGCTGGTGGTACTGTTTTGGGAGGTTGTGGAACCTTTAGGAGGTGGGGCCTCCCTAGAGGAAGTATGTCACTAGGGGAGGGCCTTGAGATTTTCATAGTCCAACTCTACTTCCTGTTATAACTCTCTCTACTTCCTGTACTGGTGTGAAAATGCAATGTTGTCTTCCTGCTTCTGCCATGCCTTCCCAGCCACATGGACTTTACCCTCTGAAACTATAAGCAAAATAAACCCTTTCCTCTCTCAAGTTTTATTCTGATCAAGTGTTTCTTTCATAGCAATGAGAAAGTAACTATTACAACCTCTTAGGGACCTGACCATGCTGCCACTGTTCCCCTCTACTCAAATCTCCCTGCCTGCTTCCTTGAGTTCACAGGTTTTCCTTATATGTCATTTCTTTTTCTTTTTTTTCTTTCTTTTTTTAATTTTATCTTAGTTTTTCAAGATAGGGTCTCACTCTAGCCCAGGCTGACCTGGAAGTCACTATGTAGTCTCAGGGTGGCCTTGAACTCACAGCGATCCTCCTACCTCTGCCTCCCAAGTGCTGGGATTAGAGGCATGCGCCACCACGCCCGGCTTTATAGGTAATTTCATCAATGAGATTCACTCTTCCCCACTGCCCCCAACACCTTGATTGACACACCACTCTAATGTTTTCTTGCCCAGTTTATTTTCTCTGAAGCACTTTTAGCACAGTGACATAATGCATAGGTTGCATATTCATCTACTTTATTTTACATTTCCCTGTGTCCTTCCCATCCCATACATATGCTAGAGCATGAACCCTACAAAGGCCATCTTATTGTTGATTTTCTTCAGTGCTTTGTCCATAGGGTCTAGAGCAGTGCCTGTCCCATCACGGGCTCTCATTAAATTTTTGTTGAATGACTCAAAGTCTTGGGGCATGTGTCAGCCACTTGGAGGCCATTTTCAAAAAGAGTAAGGGTTGGAGAGATGGCTCAGTGGTTAAGGCACTTGCCTGTGAAGCCTAAGAACAATTGTTCGAATCTCCAGGTCCCACATATAGCCCAAAGCAAAAGTGATGCAAGTGTGCAATGTCGCACATGAGCACAAGGGGGCGCATGCGTCTGGAGTTTGTTCACAGCAGCTGAAAGGCCCTGGTGCTCCCTTTCTCTCTCTCTGCCTCTTTCTCCCTCTCTCTGTCTCTCTCTTGCTCTCAAAAACAAAACAAAAAAAACAGTAAGCAGAGGTTAGCAATGCAAAAGAGGTTAGCTGAGCCAAGAAACTACAGCTTGGAGAGGCAGAAAGCCTTGATCCCAACGTTTTAGTTCCCAATTCTGATTCCCATTGAGGCCTCTGACTTATAGCTCCTTTTACCCACTTTATCACGACAATACTCTTTGACTTGAACTAGCTTGAAAGGGAGAGTAAAAAGAAACAAGCAGAAGAGAAATGAGCCGACCAGATCATGCAGGCCATTGTCACATCCTGCAGCTTCTGATCTGTGTAGAATCATGGCCATCGGAGCCACTTTTTGATCAGGGGTGACATGCTGATGTTCATTGTAAGAAGCTTCGATGATTGAATGATGGGGAAAGCAGTCATAGAGAGGGGCATTTGTCAGGGATCCCAGGGAACAAACGGAACCTAGTGGGGATAAACACACACACACACACACACACACACACACACGCACGCACACACGTATATCTAGATAGATAGAAAGATAGCTAGATTTATTTTTAAAGCACTATCTCACTCAGTTGTGGCAGCTGGCAAGGCAGCAGGCTGGAGTTGATATTGCAAACCTGAGTCCAAGGGCTAGAATTTCTGTTTCATGTAAAATTTGTACAACCCCTTCTTGAAGCATCCCTAGGCTCTGTTCTTAAGACTTTCCGCTGATTGGATATCACCCACATTCTGGATGGTAAATCTGCTTTACTCAAGCTACCAATTTAAATATTAACTACTTTTTCTTTTTTTTTTTTTTTTTTTTTGGAGAAAGAGACAGAGAGAGAGGGAGAGGAAGACAGATAGAGATGGACGTGCCAGCAGTCTCTCAGCTGCTGTGAATGAAATCCAGATGCATGCGCCCCCTTGTGGTCAAGTGCGGCATTACACCCTTGCGTCACTTTGCATCTGGCTAAATGTGGGACCTGGAGATTGGAACCGCTGGAGACTGGAACCAGAGTTCTTAGGCTTAGGAGGCAGGCACCTTAACTGCTAAGCCATCTCTTCAGCCCAATATTAACTACATTTTTTTTTTGGAAAACACCTTCACTAGTGTTTAATCAAAGCAATTTGGGTACAACCACCTAGCCAAGTTGACAGGTATTTTAACCGTCCCAGGAAGTAGGGTAAGGAGAGAAGACAACTAGAGTCATCCGAATGTGCAATAAGGACAGCTTGGGCCACAGGGTACACAGCAGACATGGTGTTTTGGGATATATTTTGAAGGTCTAGTTGACAGAATTTGCTAGTAAATTATTTGTGTGTGCATGCAAGGGTGAAAGGGCATGAGGAGTCAGGAATGACTCCAAAACCCTTGGCCCAAGCAGCAGGCAGAGTAGTTTGCAGCAGCTAAACTGGGGAGGTTTTATGTAGGGGAGCAGTTTATGGGGAGAGAGAGAGAAAACTTGGGGATCTGTTGGGCTCCGATGCACTGGATAGCGGATAAACATTAAAAGGAGATATGCTAGGCAGTTAGAACTGTAAGCCTGGAGTCTTATGTGAGGTTTGGATTGGATGAGAAACTGGCCGCTTGGTACATGGCTGTAATATTAAGCCATGGGACCTATAACTTCCATGGCAGCTGTTTAAGGGAATGAGGAGGTTAAGAGCTTGATTAGAGGGGCTTAGAGGATGAGAAGAGGGGACGGTAATGAGTCTGTTGATCTCAAATTGGTTCAAAATAAACACATTTAAAATGTTCATTAAGGGGCTGGAGAGATGGCTTAGCAGTAAAGGCACTTGCTTGCAAAGTCTGAGGACCCATGCTCAACTCCCCAGATCCCACGTAAGCCAGACACACAAGGTGATGCATGTGCAAGGTCGCACGTGCACAAGGTGGCGCACCCTTGCAGAGTTTGATTCCAGTGACTGGAGACCCTGGCGCTCCAATTCTCTCATAAAAAGATGTTCATCAAGACAGGAAAGGACTAGAACCAAAATGGAGTGTCTTAAAGAAAGAAGAAGGCAGAGCGGAAACACCAAAGAGAAAGTTTAATCATGGAAAGAATTTTTTTTTTTTCCAAATGGAGAGAGAATTCTTCCATGGTAAGGAAAGCAGGGCTAGAAAGGGTTAAGGAGCCATCTGCACCAAAAATAAATAAATAAACCCTGTCCGTTACTGATAGAATGGATTACTGAGGTTTAGTGTCAGCTTACAGGGATATAAGTGTTTTGCGTGTTTGGTTTTCCTAATTACTGACTCCCAGACAGTCTTTTCTGACAACTGTCTTTCCCATGTCATAACTGGCCATAAGTGCCTCTTGGTGAGCCTCTCTGTAATGGTCTCATAACTTATGGCTCTTAGAACTGTCTCCTTTTGTATTTAGACTCCATCTTCCTTATTTTAAAACTTCATTGCACTCTCGTCTCTTCCTGTTCCTGGCTCTGAGAGTAGATAAAGTCTGTTCTTCACATTGTTTTGTTTTCGTTTTTGTTTTTTTCCTACTTCTGCCATTCCACGGTGTTCTTCTCTACCCTTTGTATTTCAGGCTAGTCTCTTATTTCTTGTGGCCTCCACAGATGGGTTCCCTTCTCTTAGCTGCTAGTCAAGGTTTCCCTAGGGTAGTGATTGGCTCCCTCTGTTGTTGAACCTCTTTCTCCAAGGACATCTATCTCCCTTCAGACTCTTGGGAGGTGCATGATGTGACTTTTCTGCTGGGCTAGATGTTCCACGTAACCCACCAGCAGCCACTTAGTGGCACAACTCCTCCTGGCTCTCTGCTACTCTCAAAATCACCCAAACCCACTCAGGTCTTCTGCTACCCTCAAACTCACCCACACCCACCCAAGCCCTCTCTTTTCCTCCCAAGCACATTGTTTTTCACCAAATTTGGACAAAGGGTGCTTGCTGTCCACTGTACTGAGCTTTGGTTTGGCCACAATTCTGACACAACTGGAAATGTCCTGTCAATATGCTAAATTTCTGCATCCTGCCGTGTAAGCTGAGCTTGGGGAATGAAACAATTTGACCAGGTGGAGCCGCTTGGATTCAAATACAGATCTTTCTGTCTCCAAAAAAACCCAATGCCTACCCTGTTTTGCTATAAAGGAGGGTCTAGACAAGACAGAGGAAATTAAGTAACTCTCTAAGCCTAGGAGTTAGTGCTAAACTGCACTGGAAGAGAAGGGGTTTAATCCTGGTCCTCCGTGGAGCCCCAACTCCCTCCCTACCTGAGGCACTTGGGGTCCAGAGCTGACTCTAAGGTCCAGGCTCCTGGGAGAAAGGAGGAGGGGGAGAAAAGAGGGTCATTATTTGTGCTTTTGAAATAGGCTCCAAGGCAGAAGGAGCAGGGAGCCCTATTCTCCAGGTTGCCTCTAGGCAACCCCATTGTCCTGGTGCCCCCCTCCCACCACCACCCTGCTGTCCATAATGCTTACAATACCAGGACTGGGAGAGGGAAGGGAGAGCGATGGTGCCTGGACAGTAGGTCAGTAAGTATTGTAGGCTGGTGACACGCAGGTGAGAAATGACCGTCGTTGTACTAACCCAGTTTTCCTGCAGACAGCAGAGTTCAGGGCCACACTTTTCAGGTGAAAGGTCTAAGCTCAGAGAGTCAGCATGACTTTCCAGAGGAGATGCAGCTGGTGAGAAACATAGCCAAGACTCTTCCAGCTTGCCAAGATGAGTGTTTCACCTGTCCACACCGGCTCCCTCCTCTGCTGTCCTGTCTGTGTCCCTCTTGGGCGTTATTTCAAAGAAGGTATGGAGCAAGAATGGAGAAGGACGTGTAAGTAATAAATCAAAGGAAGTCATATATGTGAGAACACTTGGAAAGCTCTAAAGCTATACAGATATTAGGGCGTGTCACTGAAGTATGGGACCGTTTGTTAAATTATTCTTCCCCTGTGATGATGCGTCATCTTCATTTTCCACCTTCCCTGAGCGGAGTGAACATTAAGTCAGGGCAAACAGGCTGGAGGGATGGCTTAGCAGTTCAGGCACTTGCTTGCAAAGCAAAAGGACCCAGGTTTGATTCTCCAGGACCCACATGAGCCAGATTTACAAAGGCCACATGCATATGGAGTTCGTTTGTAGTGGCTGGAGGTCCTGGAGTGCCCATTCTCTCTCTCTTTTTTCTCTCTCTCAAATAAATAAAATATATTAAAAATAAAAGACAGGGCAAACAGGGACTTAGGCTAGCAAAGGGAAAGTTCCCATTGGAGCATGGTAAACAGGGTTGCAAAGAAATCAGAGAAGCTGGGCTGGAAAGATGGCTCAGTGGGTAAGGCACTTGCCTACAAAGCCTAAGGACCAGGGTTTCCTTCTCCAGGACCCATGTAAAGACAGATGCACAAGGTGACACATGCATCTGGAGTTCATTTGCACTGGCTAGAGGCCCTGGTGTGCCTATTCTCTCTCTCAAATAAATAAAATATATTTTTTAAAAAAGAAATGATAGAAGCCCACCTCACCAGGTGAATTTACTCAAAAGCACAATAGGCCATGAGACCACTTATGGGAGATGCCAGTCGTTCTGTCAAAACTATCAAAAAAAGGTTTTCATGAAAGCAACTCTGATTTTTTTTAAAGTTTTTCGAGTTTTTCTAGCCCAGGCTGACCTGGAATTCACTATGTAGTCTCAGGCTAGCCTCAAACAGTGATCCTCCTACCCTGCCTCCTGAGTACTGGGATTAAAGACATGCACCACCACTCCTGGCTTGATTTTTTTTTTTTTTTAATGTTCTGGTTAGGGATTAACTCACTGAGAAAAGAAGGGACTGTTGGGTGGAGGAAACTATGAGAGCTTCAAAAATAATTAACCTACCTCACAAGTGACGGTCTAGTGGGGTCATGTGTGGAAGGAAGAAAATAGCATTAACCCAAAGGGAAAATTATGAGACCGAGAAACTCGGGTTTCTTACTTTCCCCCAGAATCTTCAGCCAGCCCATTAAAATCCATCTTAATGAGAAAGTAGGCCACTCATCCTCTAGCTGCCAGGGCCTTGTCTACTGAGGAAGTGAGTATGTTTGTCGGACTCGGTAAAATGTGTTTGTGAGCGGTAATCTAAATGTGACCCCTAGTGTCCAATTTGGGTGGCACGTACAGAAGAAAAGCTAGGTGAACCAAAGGCTAAAGACCCACAGAAGGATGGAATTTTCAAGATGGAAGGGATTAGCACACATTTGATCTTTGTTTCTTCATTTTACAAACAAGTGATTAAGGCCTAGGAGTGATAGGGTTTACAGCCACAGAGATTATGGCAAAGCTGGAATGGAGCTAGAATCTTCTAGGTCCCCAGTGTCATTTATCTTCTTTAATACATTGTGCATGAGTGCATGCGTGCATGTGTGTGTGTGTGTATGTGGTTTTTGGAGATAGGGTCTCCCTCCAGCCCAGGTTGACCTGGAATTCACTATGTAGCCTCAGGGTGGCCTTGAACTCATAGTGATTCTTCTACCTCTACCCCCTGAGTGTTGGGATTAAAGGCGTGCACCTCCACACCCAGCTCATTTATCTTCTTGAGAGGACTGCTCCATAAAATGCAATTGGCATTGGGTAGTTTGTTCTAGGGTCCATTGATGGAAGAGCATGAAAACTCAGTGTTTATTTCATAGGGGCTGGGATATAAAGAGGACATTGACATGATTTACATGCTCTGAAGCCATGCTAATCAGTAAGTGGATTTTAAATAGTTTGTGTTAGGAATTGTTAAAAAGATTGAAACTGGGAGTGGAGAGATGGCTGAATGGTGAAGGTGCTTGCCTGTGAAGCTTAAGGACCCAGGTTCAATTCTCCAAGTCCCACATAAGCCAGATGCACATGGTGGCACATGCATTTGGAGTTCATTTGCAGTAGCTAGAGGCCCTGCCGTGCCCATTCTCAGACTCTCTCTCTCTCTCTCTGTCTCTAATGAATAAATAAAAAATAAAATATTTTAAAAAGAAGATTGAAACTGCCAGATAGGCGAGGTGGTACGTGTCTTTAATCCTAGCACTTGGGAGGCAGAGGTAGGAGGATCTCTGTGAGTTCAAGGCCAGCCTGAGACTACATAGTGAATTCCAGGTCAGCCTCTATATTGAAAGGAAAAATAAATGGAACCTTTCCATATTTTCCCCAGTGCACATCACACATTTCAGTGACAGAGCATGCCATCTCTTCCCAGTCCAAGAGTCACAGTGAGCTTCGGAGGCGAGCCAGGTATCATGTAACTGGAACATTCCATCAGAATGCAAATCCAATGGACCAGGTCTCCTGAGATCCCAGCTATGGATGGATGTTCGTGTCGGCAGCTGTTATGGTCCTTCCATTTCCTGTCCTTCTGCTCACAGCCTCTGAGTGATGCCAGAGGACACTGTGTCCTCATGCCAGTGCTCCTCTGAACCCAGACCATCCAACCTCAGCTGGCTCCCAGCTACCATCTGAAGGTATTTGGGTCAGTCACTCGCAAGTGTACAGTCTCTTGTCCTCAAGCCCCATCCACCTCTCCATTCCCTCGGCCTGTAGAATTATCTTGCCTCCAACTTCACTGGAAAAAAAAAATCAAGGTCATTCAACATGATTGAACAAAATGACTTTTTCTTTAGAAAAATGAACCTTTTATCCCTTCTCAGAGGCAGAACTATGTTGCTTTTCTCTTCAAAGTCTGGTCCTCCACTTGCCTTAGAGAATTCCCCCAGGACATTGTTCCATCAATTATCAATACTCTCTTCCCCATGTCTGTTTTCTCCTTTTTCTAGCACCCCTCTTGCCTAAAAAAACATCTAAATTTCCCTAAAACTTATAAAGTAATCTTTTAGCTAAATCCTCTCAAGTGCATCTCTACCTTTCTTTTACTTCCAAATGTGCTTAATGGTCTACATGCTTCCCCTTCTTCATTTGTGGTCATCTCAAGTTTATTCCAATGGTCTCTTGACATCATGTCTATCGGAAATTAAATAATAGGGGCTGGTGAGACGGCTCAGTAGGTCAAAGTGCTTGCTGAGTAGGTAAAAGGACCTGAGTTTGATGCCAAGCACCATATGAAAGCTGAGTGTGACCACACACACTAGTAACCCCAGTCCTGTGGGGCAGGGTGGGGGTGGCAATAGGATAATGACTGGAGCTTGCTGGTCAGTCAGTCTAACCCCAAATCAGCTGCTGGGGTTCAGTGAGAGAGTTCATATTAAGGAGTAAAAACAGAAAAGTGATACAGGAAGACACAGGCATTCTCCTCTAGCCTCCACATACATGGATACACTATACATACACTACACACAAAATAAAAGAAACTTAAATAAAAAAATAATCAAAAATGGATCATAGCCGGGCGTGGTGGCGCACACCTTTAATCCCAGCACGCAGGAGGCAGAGGTATGTGGATCGCTGTGAGCCCGAAGCCACCCTGAGACTACAGAGTAAATTCCAGGTCAGCCTGGGCTACAGTGAGACCCTACCTCAAAAAAAAAAAAAAAAAAAAAAAAAAAAAAAAAGATCATTGTATTCAATGGCCTACTCTTAGCTTACAGTCTTTTTTTTTTTTTTTTTTTTTTTCACCATATCATAGGGATTCTTTTTTCTTTTTTCACTCAGGCAACAGTTACTAAACATGTATTTTGGCAAGGTCCTAAGCTAAGTCCTGTGGGGGAATAAAAAGGAATTATATATCCAGCTAAGTGCTTACAAACTAGTAACAGGAACAAATAAAGACTTTTATCAAGTGAATGTCTTTTCCTTATAGTCCCAGGATTTGGCTGTACAATTTGTTTAAAAATGTGATATGCCAGGCATGGTGGCACATGCCTTTAATCTCAGCACTCAGGAGGCAGAGGCAGGAGGATGGCTGTGAGTTCAAGGCCATCCTGAGACTACATAGTGAATTCCAGGTCAGCCTGGGCTAGAGTAAGAGCCTACCTTGAAAAGAAAAAAAAAGAGAGAGAGAGAGAAAGAAAGAAAGAAAAAGAAAATGACAGTTTGAGACTTTTAAATAATATTTTTTTATTTATTTGAGAGAGAGACAGAGGAGAGAGAGAGAGAGGAGAGAATGGGCCCACCAGGGCCTTCAGCCACTGCAAACAAACTCCAGATGCATGTGCCCCTTGTGCATCTGGCTTACGTGGGTCCTGGAGAATTGAACCAGGATCCTTTAGCTTTGTAGGCAAATGCCTTAACTGCTCAGCCATTTCTCCAGCTCCCGTTTGAGACTTTTGAAGCTAGGTTATAAGACATTACAGCTTGGTCTCGCTCTCCCTCGGATCATTCTGGACACTGGCCATCAAGCAGTCCTATAACTAAAGCTTCCTATCAATAGTCAATGGACCCATCTTGAAAACGGACCCTTCCCCATGCAAGCCTTCCGATGAATGCCTCCCCTGCTGACGTCTTGTCTGCGTTAAGAGAACGTGAGCTAGAATCTCCCGACGAAACTATTGTCGAATTTTGGGCCCATGGAAATTCATGAGATGGATTATCTGCTTCTTGTCTCCAAACGCTGAGTTTTTTCAGTACTTTACAGCAGTAGGTCACTAAGTCAGATTTTGAAAACTACAAGTGCAATAGTGCTGCCCCAGCAGAAGCAGAAGAAACTGTGGGATGAGCCTCAAGAGCCCTGAAGGGTCTGACAGGAGAAGCCTTTCAAGGGGCTGCAGGTGAGAGCTTCAATGGAAGTATAGAAAACGCTTCGATTGAAAACCCATGGAAAGTGAGCCTTTCCCATGAAGACGCAGTTACGGTCAGCAACATGCTGGAAAATAGAAAACACAGCTGGGAAACCTGTCCATCTATTGACTATTTCCAGACGGAGTACCGAAGGCGCTGCCTGGTGTCATTCTTGCCATTTGTAGTAAAATGAAGGAGAGAGATGAGTTAAAGGAAGAATTGGTAATCAGAAAGGCCCCGGGAAATGGTATGTTTAGTTTCCTAGTTTTCTTTCAGAGCACACCAGAGTACACACACTAAAAAAAACAAAACAACAATATGCTTTAAAGATAAAGTCGAAGAAATGATGGTAAGATCTTGGAAAGACACAAGGTTGTGCCTCAGAGAAATACTCAATCATTTCTAAGCCACAGGAGACTTCCCCGCAGCCTCAGAGAAGCTCGAAGTAGGTAGCGTGCCTCAAAACAATCCGTGGCTTTTATCAGACTACAGAGTAAATTCCAGGTTAGTCTGGGACGACAGTGTGAGTTCCAGTACAGCCTGGGCTAGAGTGAGACCCTACCTACCTCGTAAAAATAAAAATAAAATAGTAATAATAACAAAACCATGAACAACCAAAAGCTGGCAATATGAAGTCATCATCACCCAACCAGCTCTGTTTGGTCTGACCCAAGTCATGCTTCTGACAGTCACACAGCCCACTTAGCTGCCTTCCCTTTTTCACAGAACAAATTAAGACTTTCCACCCCAAGCAAACCAGCTACACGTAAGGGTATGAGTCCCGCTGGATTACTGCAAACTCACAGAGTTTTGTCAGAATCACTGATTATCTTGTCAGAGCTATGATTAGCCTATATTAAAAGGGGCATAATGCTGGAGAGATGGCTAAGCAGTTAAGGTGTTCACCTACAAAGCCAGAGGACTCGGGTTCGATTCCCCAGTACCCAGGTAAGCCAGATGCACAAGGTTCCTCATGCATCTGGAGTTCGTTTGCAGCAGATAAAGGCCTTGGCACACCCATTCTCTCTCTCTCTCTCTCAAATAAAGTAAATAAATTTAAAAAATTGAAATAAATAAATAAATAAAGGGGCAACTCTTTATTTAATCCCAGCCCTTGAAAGGTAGAGGTAGGAGGATGGCTGTGAGTTCAAGGCCAGCTTGGAGTGACAGAGTGAGTTCCAGGTCAGCCTGGTCTAGAGTGAGACCCTACCTCAGAAAAAAATATTATAAAGGGTGTGTGTGTGTATGTGAGCCAAGGTAACCACTGGACCCCTAATCTTATATAGCAGAAAGCAAGCTGAAAGAACTATGCACTTGCAAATGTATTATGTTATATGAAAAGGGAAAGATAGGGGCTGGGGAAATGGCTTAGCAGTTAAGGCATTTGCCTGTGATGCCTAAGGACCCCAGTTCAATTCCCCATGACCCATGTAAGCCAGATGCACAAGGGGGCACATATATATGGAGTTCATCTGCAGTGGCTGGAGGCCCTGGCATGCCCATTCTTTCTTTCTCTCTGCCTCTTCCACTCTCTGTCTCTCAAATAAATAAATTAATTAATTAAATATTTTTTTAAAAAAAAAGAGAAAAGGGAAAAATAATTCAGAGGGTGGAGCCAAGAACAATAAGAACAACTCTCGAAAGAATTAGTGCAGATTGGTGAGGCCTCCTCCACATACCCTGAGAAAAGCTGAGGGAGACGTCCTGCCCACAGCCATGTGAGGGAGTGGACCCCCAACTCAGAAGCAGCTCCTTCCACCTAGTCCTCAGAGGAATGTAGCCCCACTTATGTCCTTAATAACTGACTCACCAAGCTGGATTGCTCCTGAGTTCCCCAGCCCTGGAGCCATCTTTAAAATATTTAATTTATTTATTTGAGGAAGAGAAAGAAAGAAAGAAAGAAAGAAAGAAAGAAAGAAAGAAAGAATGTGCCAGGGCCTCTAGTCACTGCAAACGAACCCCAGACACATGCGCCACCTTGTGCATCTGGCTTTACGTGGGTCCTGGGGAATGGAACCCAGGTCCTTTGGCTTTACAGGCAGGTGCCTTAACCGCTAAGCCATCTCTCCAGCCCTGAAGACATTTTTATATATAGCAGTGGATAACTAATATCGAACAGATATCTATAGATGAAGTAAATGATATGTTGTGAAGGAACATAACCAAGTCCCTGATGTGCTCAGTTAATTAACTGTCCCCCACTCCCCTCCACATCCCAGATCATTTCAAGGAGATACCCCTGCCTTGGATGGGGAGAAAGGTTGACTCTTAAGGCAATGCTTGTATTTTCTCTTTGTGGACCCATAATACAAGAAGGCCAGGTCTGGAGAGATGGCTTAGCGGTTAAGGCATTTGCCTGTGAAGCCTAAGGACTGGGGTTCGATTCCCCAGGACCCACATAAGCCAGATACACTAGGTGGTGCATGCATAGGGAGTTCGTTTGCAATGGCTAGAGGTCCTGGCGCACTCATTCTTTCTCTCTCTTTCTCAAATAAATAAAAATAAATAAATAAAAAGAGGCCACCCAAGCTACTGGGATGCTTACTTGAATGTGCATGGAATGGCCATGAAAGACAAGTTGCTCCAGGGCATGGTTCCCGAGGGAGTGCGTTCTCCCTCCTTCCTTCTTTGTTAGGCCTCTGGATCTGGTCTTCTCCCTCAAACAAGATTGCTCTCCAAGCATAATGTCCATTAGAGAGGGTGGTGAATATTGGAATCTAGAAAAGCCGGCTCCTCCCCTCCCCCCGCCCACCCATTCGCAGAAGATGAAAACAGCAAGCGTTTCCTTTAGGAAGACAGATGCCTTAAGGAATGACTTTCACTCGGGGCCCAACCTGTGCTCTCAGCAGCAAAGGTGATTATTTTTCTTAATTACTATTGCTCTGCATCTTGTTATGTGAGCTGTCAGCGTCTTAATTTAGCTGATGACTCCCCACCATCATTTAAGATTTATTTAGTACCTAATTTACTTACCCTAGCCTTTGCTGTGAACGTTAATCAGAGGCCCAAAAACTCTTAATAAGCTCAATATTTCACAGTGAACACTACCCAGAGGAATGCTTTGTGAAAATGATGACAGAGCACAGGGTCTGGAGCTTTCAGAATCAATATGTTACCGACTAACGAATTAAGAAGGTCTTGAACTTCCGCTTCTCTACAGGCCCCATGTAGCAGATGCACAAACAAGCTCTTGCCAGGGCTGCCAGTTCTCAGTGGAAATTTCCATGCACACAGTAGCTGAGGTAGAAGGATGTCTATAGCCTCACAGATACTGAGTAAGGAAGAGTCACCATTCAATAATTTAAGCGATCTTGTTTTGCTACCACTTTTTCAGCAATTTCCCTTGAAATGAAACTGTTTTATTTTCCCATCTCTACCGGTTCTGATTTTTTTTTTCTTGGCTGTCTTGACTTTTAATATCAAAGAAAAATTAAGGCTGGCAAAAAAAAAAAAAAATCATTCGAGGCCTAAAGATATGGCTCAGCGGCTATGTGTGCTTCCTGTGCAAATAGGAGGACCTGAGGCAGCCTGAGACCACCCAGGTAACAGCTGGGCATGGCCACACATGCCCTGTAACCCCATGTTGTGGGGAGACGAGATTGGGGCTGGCAAACAGCAAGCTCCAGAACCAGCAAGAGATGCCTTCACAAGGAAAAAACACAAAACAAAAAATGATTGATACTGCTGGCCGTGGTAGCGCATGCCTTTAATCTCAGCACTCGGGAGGCAGAGGTAGGAGGATCACTATGAGTTCAAGGCCATGCTAAGACTACATAGTGAATTCCAGGCCAGCGTGAGACCCTACCTTGAAAACCAAAAAAAAAAAAGGTTGATTCCATCTAGGGGTGATGGGTTCATGCTCTCTAAGTAAAGAATTAAAAGGCAGGAAAGTATTTGAAAGAATAAAGTTTATTTGTTTTAGAAGTAAGAGGAGCTGGCTGGTCCACGACATATCTGGTACTGCTCAGTTCTCAGAAAGCCCACTGAGGCAGCCCACCAAGCCAGCCTACTGGGGCGGGAAGATTCACCCTGGCCAGGAAGAAGGAGGACATGGAGTTACCCCCTTTGCCAACATGGGGTAGAATACAGTTAGAATATAACCACCTACCAAGGGCCCTTTTTCCCTGTCTGTCTGCCCAGCCAAGGAAACTGTCCAACTCTTATAGTGTTTCAAGATGGGTGAATGATGAAGGGAGACACCCAATGTTCTCCACTGGCCTCCATGGCCAAGCCCACAGGATGTCACAGGCAAGTGCACGAGGCACCACATCAGCCCACACACACATGCATACACACACCACATTTAACACACATACACACACACACACACACACACACACACGATGTCATTTTAGAATATCTCTTTTTAAAAAATTAGCTGGGCATGGTGCCATATGCCTTTAATCCCAGCACTTGGGAGGCAGAGGTAGGAGGATCGCCATGAGTTTGAGGCCACCCTGAGACTACAGAGTGAATTCCAGGTCAGCCTGGGCTAGAGTGAGACCCTACCTGGAAAAACCAAATATATATGATTTGTTTGTTCATTTGTTTATTTGCAAGCAGATAGAGACAGGGAATTGGGTATACCAGGTTCTCCAAACCCACTCCAGATGCAGGTGCCACTTTGTGCAACTGATGTTATGTGGGATCTGGAGAATCAAACCCGGGTTGTTATTTCAGAGGGTACAGTTAGGGTGATTGGATCTCTACAGGTAAAAAAAGACAAAAAGTTTATATTTATTAGATCAGACTTCTTATCTCTTGCCTAGTTCCCTAGACCTGTTTTCCTATAAACAACCAGGACCCCTCCTGGAAGGGAAGTGTTTCAAAGGATTTAAACATTGTGGTTGGTCAAATTCAGCCTCCGGAACTTGGTGCCAGGGTTAGCCTCTTCCTGAGACAGCCCCTAGCCCTAACCAACCAGCTGGCCCTCTGGTCCACCAGAGTTGGAAGACAGCCCACCACTATAATGTTATAAATACCTTTGCAAGGGGAGGAAAGGCTCTCTGATCACTTAGGAACTTCCAGCTGTGAGTGAGGCTTTCCCTCAGCTGGGCCTGGGCTGCTCAGCCCAGACCCAGCCAGGAGTGTCCCCTCACCCTTACTCTCCACACAGGCTCCTTTATCCCATCCAGTCCCCAACATGGCAGGAGCTCCTTGAACTTTCTTTTCTTCCTTTTCTTTCTTTCTTTCTTTCTTTCTTTCTTTCTTTCTTTCTTTCTTTCTCTCTCCCTTTCTTTCTTTCTTTTTAGTATTTTATTTATTTGAGAGAGAGAAAGAGGTAGACAGAGAAAGAGAGAGAATGGGCATGCCAGGGCCTCCAGCCACTGCAAACGAATACCAGATGCATGTGCCCCCTTGTGCATCTGGCTTATGTGGGTCCTGGGGAACTGAACCGGAGTCCTTACGCTTCACAGGTAGACACCTTAACCACTAAGCCATTTCCCCAGCCCTTTTTCTTCCTTTTCTTTCCACAGTTTTTCCAAGCCTTCCATGTGGGATCTCTATCCACGTGGGTACCTTTCCTTGGCTCTGTACTTCTCTCAATAAATATAATAATTATCCTTCTCAGTCTTCTTTTTAATTCAATTCTTTGATTAAAATTAAAAAAGGTTTGGAGTTCAAGGACTTTCCTGGACCCCTAAACACCCATTGCAGTCAGAGTTTGCGTCCTTCCAACCCCTGGACTATCCCTTTCTGTTCACCAACTGCAAAATTGTAGAATTTGTATGCTAAGACCAAACACAAATACAGAGGAGCAGAGGACAAATATGAAGCACAGTGAAGACCTAAGTATCTGTCCCAGTCTATTGTAACAACACATGCGTGTGCCTCCTACCCTCACTCTAAGTATCTACAAAGTGTCCTTCCTAAAATAGGTAAGTGGGGAACATTTGGTGAAGAAGTAAATGATGTTCATAGTGGAAGGAGTGAAAGCTGGTGGAGAACACGTGGAATAGCGTAGTCATCTGTATCAGTCCATTTTCTCTTTCCTGTGGCACGATAGCTGACAGAGCTGATCTAAGGGAGAACAGGCTTGTTTTGTCTCAGTTTCTGAGAGATTTCAGACCATGATGGTGGGAAAACATGGTGTCAGGAGTGCCTCTGGCTGGGCTGAGGCTGTTTACGTGGTACAGACAGAAGACAGAGAGCGCAACGCTAGAACCAGAGGAGGGTATAACCTTTAAAGGCCTGCCCCTAGGGATCTGCTTCCACCAGCCAGGCTCCACCTCCACCTCCGCCAAGCCTTCAAAATAGTGCCAGGAGCAGAGAGCCAAGCATTGAAAACATGAGCCTGTGAGGGACATTTTAGATTTAAACCTCACAGCAGGTTTAAAAATCTTAATAAAAAATTAATAAATTAAAAAATATATTTTAAAAATTAATAGTTTTGAAATTTTTTATTTACGTGAGAGAGAGAGATAGAGAGAGAATGGGCACATCAGGGCCCCTAACCACTGCAAACGAACTCCAGATGCATGCACCACCTTGAGCATCTGGCTTACATGGGTCCTGGGGAATTGAACCTGGGTCCTTTGGCCTTGCAAGCAAGTGCCTTAACCATTAAGCCATCTCTCCAGCCCAGCAGTCACCATATTCTGAGAGAAGACTGGAGCTCATCTGTTCCTCCTAATTAAAGAAGGAATTATGAGAAAACAGGATTTAAAAGGGCCGTAAAGAAAATTTATTTCTAGATATGGGAAAAGAGAGACTAATCCAAGCTTGTACACTTGAATCTGAAAGGCACATAAAATCCACAGGGGTTTACAAAATGGCAGGGGATGGGGCTGGAGAGATGGCTTAACAGTTAAGGCACTTGCCTGCAAAGCTTAATGACCAGAGTTCAATTCACCAGTGCCCACATGAAGTCAGATGCGCAAGGTGACGCTTGCATCTGGGATTCATTTATAGCAGATGGAGGCCCCAGTGCATCTGTTTTGTCTGTCTTCTGTCTCTCCCTGCTTGTAAATAAATAAATAAATAAGTAAATAAATAAATATTGTTTTAAAATGGCAGCAGAGCTCAAGAGAAAAAAAAGAAAGAAGTGGAGGATCTGAGAGAAAAAAAAAAGGGATGACAGACTCCTGGATTCTGACATCTGTCCCCTCACTGCTGAAATAAAGACAGGAAGAATTGTTGCTCTATCTGCTTAAAAGAGATTGTAAGGATTCAATGAATGATATGTGGAAAAGTGTTGCAAACATTCGAGACATTACGTTCAAACAATGGATCTAGAAAGCTAATTTTAGCACTGGAACACATAAACAGGTAGCTTTACTCACCACAATAAAACTGGGCCCAGAAAGCATGTCACCATGGGAATATACCCATAGATACAGTCACAGTGCCTTTAAATTTCATGATGAGGCTGGAGAGATGGCTTAGCGGTTAAGGCGCTTGCCTGTGAAGCCCAAGGACCCATGTTCCACTCTCCAGATCCCACGTAAGCCAGACACACAAGGTGACACAAGTGCGCAAGGTTGCACATGCGCACAAGGTGGCGCACATGTCTGGGAGTTTGATTGCAGTGGCTGGAGGCCACTCTTCTTCTCCCATAAAAAAATTTTTTAAAAAGTTCACGGTGAGAGTTTCAAACGCTCTGTGCATTGTAGGGTCCCACACTTCATAACGTGTTACTACACAGAAAGCTTTTCTAACCAGGAAGACTTCACAAAGAATAAAGAGCCCAAGACCCCAGAAGAAAAGGCTTACCAGGCATACGCAGTTAGTTAGCAGCAGAACCAAACAGCCAGTTCCATCCCTTTGGTGTCTAGTCCAAAGCTCTGGCCACTTCAGGACCCTCCAGCATGACTTAAACCCAGGAGTGCTTTTTGTGAAGTCCAAAGAGATTGACAGGTAAGAACAAGGAGAGATTACATCACTACCTCACCTGAGAGCAAGTGACACAAAGAAAACAAGGAACTGGGTTCCCTCTAAATTGGTTTCCAGTTGGCTTGCGAGGTTACCCGCTCTGAGCTAGAATTCTTCTTCTGGAAGCTGGAAAGTGCATTGATTTAGGTGTCGTGCTGGAGTTAGGAATGTTTCTCTCCTTGTTTTGCCGACTTGACCTGGCATTGACTCTGTCTGATTTACAGCTCCATGGAGTGTGAGCAATGGGCCATTTTGTTTGTCTCAATTACAGAAAACATTTTCATTCCAACTGGAGAGAGAATAGGATAAATATGCAATAAAATAAGTCATTTTGTAAAACAAACTGAAGGCACGCCCCCTCCCTTTCCTGGTGTAAATAACTATGCTACCAGGACAATTTTGTATCATAAACTTTTTAGCAGGGGCTTATACATACATAATTTATATGTGGATACATATTTGTAGACTTTAATGAGCCTTGGGAAACCAACCTGGATATATCTTCCGAATTGGTTGGTAGTCTATGCCATACAATTAGGCACTTAATTAGGTAATAATTCCTTTTCCATGTTAACTTTGAAAGCCCTTAGAAGTGGATGGTCATATAGAAAACTTCTTTTATGCCCGCCCCCAACAAGTCCTGAGCATTGTAAAAGACGTTCAAGTAACAATTTTCATTGGTTGATTTCAACAGGTGAAATATTAATTCTTAGGTATTGGTGAAAAGCTGGAGAGGGAAGTGGTGGGCTAATGAAGAGCTGTCAACATCAGGTCAGAAAAGGTGAAACCAGGCTGGGGAAATGCCTGGGGAATTAAAGGTGTTTGCTTGCTAGCCTGCCAACTCAGGTTTAATTTCTCAGATACACAAAGTAATACATGTGTCTAGAGTTCATTTCAGGAGACAAGAGGTCTTGGCATGCCCATTCATATTCCCTTCCTTCCTTCTTTGCTTCCTTCCTTCTTTCTCTTTCCCTCTTTCCCTCTCTTTTGTATTTTAGAGAGAGAGAGAGAACTGGCACATCAGGGCCTCAGATGCTACAATCGAACTTCAGACACTTGTGCCAACTAGTGGGCATGTGCTACCTTGCACTTGCTTCATCTTTGTGCATCTGGCTTACATGGGATCTGGAGAGTCGAACATGGGTCCTTAGGCTTCGCAAGCAAATGCCTTAACTGCTAAGCCATTTCTCCAGCCCCCTTTCTTTCTTTCTTTCTTTCTTTCTTTCTTTCTTTCTTTCTTTCTTTCTTTCTTTCTTTTTCTTTCTTTCTTTCTTTCTTTCTTTCTTTCTTTCTTCCTTCCTTCCTTCCTTTTTTCTTGCTTGCTTGCTTTATTTCTCTCTCTCTCTCTTTCTTTCTTTCCTTCTTTCTTTCTTCCTTCCTTTTCTTTCTCTCTCTGTTCTCCCTCTCTCCTTGTAAATAAACAAATAAATAAATGTTTGCATAAGAAAAGGTGAATCATTGGCAAGTTAGGAAGACTTCCTTTAAAAATGAGCCTGAAAGGGGAAAGAGATGGAGAAATAGTGATAGCAGGGAGACCTTTTGGAATTTCTTGGAGGTTCTAGGTAGGAAAATGTCTAAATAATGACATTTTCTAAATAATGACGACCCCTTGACAGAGGATAAAGAAAAGACAAGACAGATGCAGGTAGTCAACATATACGATGGGATCCCACCGGATGGAATAGGGAGGAAGTAACTCAGACCTGCGTGTCGTTATCAAGAGCTAAAAGCAGATCATGAAGAGGAGATTAGAGGTGGGTAGAAATAGAATTCCATGTTCAGCATGTTGAGCTTGGGGTCAGCAAGAAATCTAGATGGGAAGATGAGCCAATGGACTTGCTATGCAAGCATGGGGATCGGGATTTGGACCCTGAGCACCCACATAAGAGCTGGATGTGTCACATGGAACAGCAAGTTGGCAGGCAGAGGCAGAAGTATTGGAAACGCGTGAACTAGCTAGCCAGGCAAATGAAGCAGCCAACAACAGAGACCCTACTTCAGTAAGGTGGAAGGCATGGACTGACACCCGGATTGTCCTCTGACCTCTGAGCATGCACCGTACACGAGCGCGCAAACACACACACACTACAAAAAAAGAAATCTAGAGGAAAATGCCTACTTAAAGATAGAAGCTCAGGCCTGGAGACATGGCTTAGTGGTTAAGGCACTTATCTCAGGCTTGATTCTCCAGTTTCCACATAAGCCAGATGCACAAGGTGGTTCATGCATCTGGAGTTCATTTGCAGTGGCTAGAAATCCTGGTGTGCCCATTCTCTCTCTATATCTACCTCTTTTCTCTCTCTCTCTATCTCATAAATAAATAAATGAAATTAACAAACAACAACAAAAAACAAAAAGCAAAGGCTTGGAGAATGGCTTAGTGGTTAAAATGCTTCCTTGCAAAGCCAAAGGACCCCAGTTCAATTCCCCAGGACCCGTGCAAGCTAGATGCACAATGTGACACATGCATCTGGAGTTTGTTTGCAGTGGCTGGAGGCCATGGTATGCCCATTCTCTCTCTCTCTCATTCTTTCTGCCTCTTTCCTTCTTGCTCTCAAATAAATAAAATAAAAAACAAAGATAGAAGTTTGGGCTGCAGAGATGGCTTACTGGATAAGGTGCCTATATTATTCTGCAGATTAAACATCCATTCTCCATAGTCATGTACTAAGCTTTCACGATTATCTATGATCTGACCTGTATGAATGCAGTGAGGGCTGAACGCTGTCCTTTATAACTTGACTGTGTAACATAAAATTGCTTTGGCCTTTTAACCTCTTTCAAGCATCAGTTAACAAAGCAAAGTTGAAACACATTTAAATACTTACCATATGGTGGGAAGATAAGATTGCACCCTACAGTTCCTGCTGTGTTTGCAGAGACCCAGTGGCCCTATTTCAACCACAAAATAAAACCTACGTGAGGAACTGAGAGTTTATGTGAAAGAGTGAATTAGACTCTAATTCATTATGGTTGAATGGTGAGACTGTGGGAGAGGGGGAAGGCTCAAAAGACAAAGAAAGGGCTGGAGAGATGGCTTAATGGTTGAGGTGCTTTCCTGTGAAGCCAAAGGACCCAGGTTCGATTCCCCAGGACCCACATAAGCCAGATGCACAAAGGGGCCCAAAGCAATGAGGGCAGCCTGACTATGGACCGAAACCTCCAAACCTCTGGGCTGAAAGGAAGCATTTACTTTCACAAGTCGATATGTGCCAATGCCTCACTTTGTCCCCCTGTGTCCGAACCTTTTAGAGAATGGGGTTGAAGGCTCAGATGTCCTTGAGTACGAAACCTAGAAAATCAGAGACACCTTCATAAGGTAGAATAAATACATCCTCTGGCTGTTCATTCTGGCTGATCATTTCAGTGCCCTTATATCAGAACGTAATGGAACAAAGACAAGCCAGGCCAGTGTGCCAGGGCTGAGGAGGGCTTCGGCAGTTTGTGGGATGGGAATCTAGCGCTAGGCAGACCCCATCGCCCTTCACCTGTACAGAGGGGAGAGGGAAGAGGGAGAAAGAAAAAGACAAACCATTGCAAAGGACCCCGAGAGAGTTTTCATTTGAGGCACTGATGTTTTTGTGTCACTGTCAACTCTGAGAGGCCTTTGCTGCTGGACTCAGGACCAACCCCACTGAGAAGGCTTGGATGGGAACGGCCAGAAAGCTTGGACTTGACTTCTTGTCCCCAAAAGAGTACATCAAGGGGAAGAGGTCTGAGCATCTGCCAGACAGCGTAATGTCCTTGACCGGTGTTGCTGGAACACACCTAGGAGGGGCAGGAGCCTAGCCACAGCCTTCTCTGATACCATCAAGTGTCCCCTTGTCAGCCTGTTTTGTGCCCTGAAGACACAGAGTAAGCTTTAGGGTCTACTTCTCACTGGGTTTCTGGATGATTTAAACTTGTTTATCTGAGCATTGGGGAAGCTTCTAGATCATTCTGAATTATACACCAACTGTTTTGTCACGAGGAGAAAGCCTTGATCACCCTCCGACTGTGCTGTAGTCTCTCACTCGAATGAGGTTGCAGGCCACCATGAGGGTCCGGGAGGGAGGCCGTGGGAGGACCCTGATAGTTCCTGGGAATCGGGAGTAATGAGCAGGGATTTGTGATCGGGACAGGGAAGGTTGTTCCTAGAGGCAGGAATGAGGAGGTGGGATTGACAAAATCAACAAAATGTGAGTATCTAGGTTCACATACCACCTAGGAAAATGGGATTTAAATTTATAATTTAAAACATTGGGGCTGGAGAGATGGTTCAGCAGTTAAGTTTCTTGCCTGAAAAACCTAAGGACCTGGGTTTGATTCCCCAGTACCCAAGCAAAGCCAGATGCAAATTGTGGCACATGTGTCTGGAGTTCATTTGCAGCAGCTGGCGTGCTTATTCCCTCTCTCTCTCTCTCTCTCATTGTAAATAAATGAATACAAATATTTTAAATTTAGATCAAAGGTTGGAAAAATGAGTCAAAATGTATTTTGACTTATCCTAGAGACACAGACCCAGTCACGTGCAGCTCCGTAGTCCCTGAAAACAATAGGCAGAGCCACATGGTCTCCCAGGGTCTCAAGCTGAAATCAGATCCAGCCTCAGGAAGCTGTGCTGCCTGTGGCTATGGACAATGGCCAGTGGACCTGTTTCCAAAGGCCAGATGTTAACAGGTTAACAGTTGGACTCTAAATGTGCTCAGCTTATTTTTAGAGGTTTTTCTTTTTCTTTTCTTTTTTTTTTTTTATGATATTGGTATTTTTTTTTCTGTCTTTCTTCTTTCTTTCTATTTATTTACAAGCGGGGAGGGGGGATACAAAATGAGCACACTAGGGCCTCTAGCCACTGCAAATGAACTCCAGACGCATGTGCCACTTGCTAAGCCATCTCTCCAGCCCTAGACTTTTTTTGAAGATTTTATTTATTTATTTATTTATTTATTTATTTATTTATTTATTTATTAGAGGCAGAGAGAGAGAGAGAGAGAGAGAGAGAGAGAGAGAGAGAGAGAATGGGTGTGCCAAGGCTCTAGCCACTGCAAACGAACTCCAGACATATGCGCCACCTTGTGCATCTGGCTTACTTGGGTCCTGGAGAATTGAACCTGTATCCTTAGACTTCACGGGCAAGCACCTTAACTGCTAAGCCATTTCTCCAGCCCTAGACTTTTAACAATTGTTATATTTTAGCTTTGCACCTTTATTTAGCCAAGTTCTCGGCATAGGTTCCAAAACAAGTTACCTATCTGAGATCTGAACAGAGATGGCAGATTTGGCAAATAAAACACAAGACACCAGTTAAATTTGGATTTCAGATAAGCAGTGAATAATTTTCTTTTTACTTTTTGGTTTTTTTAAGCTTTTATTGACAACCTCCATACATACCCATCATGTGCCATGGTCATAATCCCCTCCCACTACCCTTCTTGTCCTCCCTCTCCTCTGTCCCTCCACTGAATCATTTTTAACACTGAATAAGTTTTAGTATGAAAATTAGTATGTAATAGTTGGGACATACGCTAAAATTATTTACCTAAAATAGACATTTAAGTAGGCATCTATGTTTTATCAGCATAGATCCTCCCCTAGGGAGCAGAGGAGAAACATCTTGAACAAAACCAGGAAGATCAGAAAGAGCGAAAGGATCGATACTTTTCGTGACATGCCTTCTCTTTTACTTCCTGAATGACCGAAGTGCTGGAAAACAAAAGGTATACACATGCATGTGTGTGCATGTGCGCACACATGGGCACACAACACACACAAAGACCATGAAGTGGAAATAGAAAGTCAAGTGAAATAAAAAGGCATAGGGGAAGCTTGCATTCCAGAAGCCTGAACTGACATGGTTGTGTTTGAACTTGACATTTGCTTCTGAGCTCCTTGACAGCCTGAAGCCAAAGAAAACGTGACATGACCCAAAGAAACGGGGCACCAGAATGTTTTTTCCTGACCCTTATTCTGAGAGGACTTTATTATGTGGTCCTTTGCCTAGAACAACCTGCCAGCCAGAGTGGTTGAAAGGATGGCAGTGGATTCGAATTCAAACAGCTGAACCCATTTTCACCATCACATGACCTCTTTCATCTCATTCTTCATCTATGATGCGACTTGTAATGTAATAAACACATCACCAACGAGGCCACCACCGCCAGTGTCAGCCCCAGCCAATAATAATAATAATAATAATAATAATAATAATAATAATAATATAATAATAATAATGATATTAATAATGTGTTCTGCTCCAGTTTTGCAGGACTGATCCAAGCAGTCTTTAAATGTTATTAGCATTAACAACATTAGCATAAACCCCATTAAAAGACTAGGGCACATTAGATGTAACTTAGTGAAGACTTCTCCCACAGGGCAGGTGACAAAGACAAGACCAGCCTGGTGGGCCCCTTGCCCCTTGGCCTTTGCAGGCGAGACAGAGTTCAAACCCTGCTGTGAGAGCTGCGGCTTCAGACCTCAGTCTTGCGTTTACCATTGCAAAGAATCCCCCAGCCTGAGAGTATATCATCTTGACCTAAAAACAAGCCAAAAGCAAATAGGAGCGTCCATCCAAAACCACAGCAGGGCTGCAAGTGATTCTTCTCTCAAGGAATCGGACACTGTGGCTGGAGTGCCAGCAGGGAAGACACATGTGTGCGGATACCACTGGATTTGCAGACGTGCTATGGAATGCAACTGCCGAGGCACTGCGACATGACTGCCGTGTGTATCCGTGCACCTCCTACTTTGCATCAGCCATGCCTGTGTGGGGCTTTCTTCTCTTCAGGAGAGGGCCAGGGTGCTCCCACCCTCTCACAGAATGCCTGGACAAAATGTGCTTCATCTTAGAAATGATCATCTATTAATGATAACAATAAAATGGCAGCTCTCAGGGCTGGAGAGATGGCTCAGTGGCTAAAGGCGCTTGCTCGCAAAACCTGACAGTCTGGGTTTGATTCACCAGTACCCACATAAAGCCAGATGCACAAAGTGGCATATGCATCTGGAGTTCATTTGTAGTGGCAGGAGGCCCTGGCATGTCCATACACATTCTCTCTCTTTCAGATAAATAGATGATAGATAGATAGATAGATAGATAGATAGATAGATAGATAGATAGATAGATAGATAGATAATAGATAGTAGATAGTAGATAGATGATAGATAGATAGGTATCTTGAATAAATAATGGCGGCTATCATTAGGTACATGTCAACCTGTATCCTGTGAGCTAATCTAATATATTATAATACACATTCAACTTCCCTGAGGAAGAGTTAACTAGCTGCATTCTAGTACTGTTGGATTTACCTCTGCAGTCAGTTGAAGGCTCCCATGTATGAACCAAAACTCAGGATGGATGTTTGAGGTTGGAGACAACCAATCGCATTCATGACCATGAGTTTACTGTTCAGCGTTTGTTAGCTTTGGGCCAGGAAGAGATAGTTAACGCAATTTACTGTCATCAGTGGGCCACACTGGCTTTGTGGCCAATGTGAAGCCTTTATCATTGGTTGATCTTTTCGTTTTTAAAATTTATTTGACACAGAGAGAAAGAGGGGGAGAGAGAGAGTGAGAGAATGGGCACACCAGCTCCAGCCACTGCAAACAAACTCCACATGCATGCGCCACTTTGTGCATCTGGTTTACATGGGTCCTGGGGAATCAAACCTGGGTCTTTGGCTTTGCATGCAAGTCCCTTAACTGTTAAGTCATCTTCCAGCCCCATTGGTTTTTCTTTTTCTTTTTTTTTTTTTTTTTGAGGAAGGGAAGAGGAGCTGTGGCCCTCCATGAGGCCACTCTTCAGATTAGAATTCAGGAAGCATTCTCAGCGCGTTTAACCAGCAACCTCGTCTTAAGAGCCAGCGGCCTGCGCAGTGCAGATTTCCCTTTGGCTTGTGTACTTCCTGCATTTTTCAACAGCACTGGCTTGGCACAGATGCTCTGCGCTCTCTCTCCTCCCGGAGCCCCTCTGTGCAAACAGCAGATTGTCTGCTTCTGTCATCTTCATCAGGGATGGAGAGGAACATGCTAATCATGTCTCCTTTCCCTTCCGCCTGCAATGAGCTTCATGAGCCAGGGCGCTCTCCTGTGTGACGTGAACACTTCAAGCAGGGGACTGGCCCAGGCACTTAAATATATATGTGTGTGTGTGTGTGTGTGTGTGTGTGTGTGTGTGTATTCTATTTATTTATTTGAGAGAGAGAATGGGTGCACCAGGACCTCCAGCCTCTGCAAATGAACCCCAGATGCATGTGGCCCCTTGTGCATCTGGCTTTACATGGGTCCTAGGGCATTGAGCCTTGAACCGGGTTCCTTAGGCTTCACAGGCAAGCACCTTAACGGCTAAGCCATCTCTCCAGGCCTAGACTGGGCACTTTTGCACAAAGCCTACTTCTCTTTGCCTGGAAGGTGCTGTATCCAGCAGACATGTTGGGTCACAGGGTTGTTTGATTGATCAGACATTTGCTTCCTTCTCTCTCCTAGGAGTCAGGCAGCCATGTGCCTCATTGATTTCTAGTTCCCCTGTATGTGAAAGAGCAAGGTGAGATGCAAGGTGACCATCAGCCTCAAAATGACTAATGTGCTTCCTCCTCTCAGAGCCACTACATCATACAACTCCAGGGACAGTGAGTGTTCACATGAAATTGTGCATCTATCAGACAGTCATGCAACACCATGCACAGATGTTGTGTAGACATACAATGCTAAGCCAGGAAACAAATGGAATGAAGAACAACAAAATTCTATTAATTATACTTTAAAAAAATTATTTATTTGAGAGAGAGAGAGACAGAGTGGGCATGCCAGGCCCTCTAGCCACTGCAAACAAACTCTAGAACCATGAACCATCTTGTGCTTCTGGCTTCATGTGGGTACTGGGGAATTGAACTTGGGTCCTTAGGCTTCGCAGGCAAGCACCTTAACCACTAAACCATCTCTCCAGCCCTATACTTCTTTTTTAAATTTTTAAAATTATTTTATTTATTTTTGGAGAGAGACACAGAGAGAGACAGACAGAGAGGGAGAGGGAGACAGATAGAGATGGGCACGCCAGCATTCTCTCAGCTGCTGTGAACGAAACCCAGATGCGTGCGCCCCCTTGTGGGCAAGTGCAGCATTGCACCCATGGGTCACTTTGCATCTGGCTAAACGTAGGACCTGAAGATTGGAACCGGGTTCTTAGGCTTAGCAGGCAGGCAGGCGTCTTAACCGCTAAGCCATCTCTCCAGCCCCCTATACTTCTTTTGATGATGAAATTTTAACACTTTTGTTGTTGTTGTTTTGTTTTTCGAGGTAGGGTCTCACTGTAGCCCAGGCTGACCTGGAATTCACTATGTAGTCCCAGGGTGGCCTTGAACTCACTGCGATCCTCCTACCTCCCAAGTGCTGGGATTAAAGGCGTGTACCCCCACGCCTGGTTTAACACTTGTTTTAAAATACCAACATTAATTTCCCTCTAGCCCTTTTGTTTGGTACCATAAACTTATGAGCCGCTGACCCATATGAGTATCCAAAGTACTAGAAAACCCACCAGAAGTCTCCTTATATGTTCCTGCCTCAGCAGAAGCCCGGTGTACCAGACAACTAAAATAGACACATTTTTTAAAATATAAAGAACTTTATTTTTATTTATTTATTCATTAGAGACAGAGAGAGGGAGACAGAGAAAGAATGGACATGCCAGAGCCTGTAGCTACTGCAGATGAACCCCAGATGCATGCGCCACACTGTGCATCTGGCTTACGTGGGACCTGGAGAATTGAACTGGGGTCCTTAGGCTTCACAGGCATGCGCCCTAACTGTTAAGCCATCTCTCCACCCCTAAAATAGACACATTTATTCCAGGACAGCAGAGACCCAAGAATCTCAGAGCCCTGCAAACTGCAAAGAGCAATGAGTCTCCAGCTCAAAACAAGACTGGGCCAGGCGTGGTGGTGCACACCTTCAGTCCCAATACTTAGGAGATGGAAGTAGGAGGATCAAAGTGAGACCCTGCCTCAACAAAAACAAAAAACAAACAACAACAATAACAAAATAAAACAAGACTGGGTGGAAGACTGCCCCTGCTGCTGGTGAGCATGTGGGCATCGTACCACACCACATACACACACACAGCACGCTTACACACATACACCACACACACACCACACCGTATACACCACACCACACACACCACACCATACACCCACACCACACATACACATACACCACACCATACCCACATACATACAAACATACACCACACCACACACATACACACCACACATTTATATAACACATACACATATACAGCACACACACATACCACATAACACACAGGCAAAAAAAAATTAAAATACTAAAAAAGGAAGTATAGAGATAAAAACATGGAGACAGGGCTGGAGAGATGGCTTAGCGGTTAAGGCGCCTGCCTCCTAAGCCTAAGAAAACTGGTTCCAATCCCCAGGTCCCACGTTTAGCCAGATGCAGTGACGCAAGGGCGCAATGCT
This sequence comes from Orientallactaga sibirica, assembly GCA_036365145.1. NCBI lineage: Eukaryota > Metazoa > Chordata > Mammalia > Rodentia > Dipodidae > Orientallactaga > Orientallactaga sibirica. Next base: position 21,689,154 of record JAEOAD010000007.1, on the reverse strand, counting down.
ACATGTGACCACAAGGGGGCACACACATCTGGATTTTGTTCGCAGCAGCTGAGAGGCTGCTGGTGCACCCTTCTCTATCTGTCTTCTTCTTCCTCTCTCTCTGTCTCTCTCTGTGTCTCTCTCCAAAAAACAAAAACAAAAACAAAAAAGAAACATGGAGACAGTTGAGTGTGGGTGGTGTATACCTGTAATCGAAGCACTTGAGAGGTGGAAGCAGGAGAGTCAGGAGTTCAAGGTCATCCTCTGCTATATGCTAGTTCCAGGTCAGCCTTGGCTCTGTAAGAACCTGCCTTAAACTTTCTGCCCCCAAAATAAAATGAAAAGAAAAAAATGGGGATGAGCGTCAAGTTATATAAAGAACGAGCCTTCATAGGAAGAACCTGAACTCCAGATGGTAAGATTTAGTCTTGAGGACCTATAAAATGTCACAGACAATAGCAACAAGGATACTGTGCCGCTTGCAGGTTTCCAGTGTATATTGTTCTCCCCAGCCCAAGTTTTGGGGCTACTCTGAGGGGCAGAGACCTCACAGGTTTCCTTCTTCTTTGTCTTTCCACCAAGGTAGAGAGGAGAGGTGGGGCCATGTGGGACCTGCAGCAGAGTGGGGCTGGAGCCCTGGAATCCATGCAGGGAAAAAAGAAACCAGAGAAGCGCCGGGGCATGGTGGCACATGCCTTTAATCCCAGCACTCGGGAGGCAGAAGTAGGAGGATCTTCATGAGTTCGAGGCCACCCTGCTGCTCATGCACCAGTGGCCGGAACCAAAGCCATCTGGAAGTGAGTCTCAGTTATTCAGTAAGGCGCCTTCACCTGTCAAGTGAGTATATAGAGGATCTAGGTAGGGTGCAGCAGTGTCCACTGCCCCGGTGATGGATACATGAGCCAAACAAAAGACCGAGGCTGCCCTAGATAAGCCACAGCAGAAGGGGTCTGCCACTTGTAGGCTGGACAGACAGAGGTGGGAAGGCAATACTTAAATCCATGCACTGGCATCTCATGGCAGTGACTGGAACTGTGAGAAAAAGGAAGGATGATGCTACCGGAACAGAACAGTGGAAATAGCATATCTTCTGCCAGAGACGCATACCTGGTTTATGCCTCCCTCCTTCCAATATCACTTCAGTATCCCACCAAGGACTAAACGTTGCCGGAAGTCAGGTACCAGATGAGCTGGAAAATGGAAACTGGGGGGTCGGCTAACAGCCCTTTCTTCCAGGGCCCTGGTATCTCTACCACCTGTGACACAGAGCAGAGGAGGGAGTGGCAGGGAATGGGATCTGGCCCAGAACGGTACTGGATGAAGGGCCAGTGCCAACATCCCCCCTCCTCCTCTGCACATACTGTACCCACAATAGTACGATAAAGGACCACTGTGGGTGACAGATCTGCTAGAATGGGGTCCTAGAGCAGGGAACCTCAAAAGTGTTAGAGGGAGGTATTAAGACTGTCATAGTGCACTGAGTGTTCTCCAAAGTCTATGAGTGACTAGAAGAATTTCCTAAATGTTGTTTGCTAAATAAATAAAACTGATTATTGGCCTGGAGAGATGGCTCAGCAGTTAAGGCGCTTGCCTACAAAGCCTAAGGACCCACGTTCCATTCCCCAGTACCCCACGTAAAGCCAGATGCACAAGGTGGCACATGCATCTGGAGTTTTCAGTGGTTAGAGGCCCAGGTGCACCCATTCTCTATCTGCCTCTTTCTTGTTCTCTCTCTCTCTCTAATAAATAAAAAATATGTTTATTAAAAACTGATTATTATAAGATTATAAGATTACTATATCATAACATATAATAATATAGTAATCTATAATATATAATGTTATTATATTATAATATATATTATTATATATTATTACTTAAGATTATAAATGCGATTACAATAAGTTCTGAGAACTACAGTATTTCTGAAAAGTTCTTTTTCAGTCTAGAATTCTCTGCCACTTCAAAGAGTGACTACTGCGACCTCAAGAAGAAAGTATTCCACAATGGTTAAGAAAGAAACTCTCAGCTAGAGAATTTGCGATGAGAAGAGTGTTGAAGTCTCTAGGGAAGTATATTTATGAACTTTCTGGTGGGGTGTTGAACTAATAAAAGTACACTAAGCCACTAATTACAGTTATATCAACTGGTGTGCTGGAGCCAGCTCACACCGGCTCATGAGAGCCTAGGGTAAGTGTTAGGTGTATTACCAGTGGGTTGTTAAAAACATGGCCATGATTAAAAAATCAGATCATGTGAAGTACATTTTATTCAGAACACGGGTAATAAATATACTCAACTCATTCCTGTGTCATCATTTTTACTGTGGTCTGTATTCATGAGGTGAGTCGCATCGATTGTTCTCGTTCTGTGGGAAAGCCATGGGGTGTGGAGCTGCTGCACCTCTCTTCTTGCTCCTCATCCAGCCATACAATGCTGGTAGCTTCAAGCCAGCCATGAAATCAGCTAGTTGATTTCTTGTTTCCCTGGCGGTCTGGACTTCAGAAGATGACAGACAAAATATGCACAATGACAATTCAACTTGTAGCCACTGCAGTGTCACTAACACACACACACACACACACACACACACACAAATCTGAGGAAATATTCTTCCAGTATTCCCAACTATAATTTCAGTCAGCAGAGAAAATGGCTGACAGCACTCATAATTAAGTGAGGTTCAGACACACACACTGCCAAAGCTGGAAGGGGTTTCAGCGTAATGATCATAATGTTACACGGGTAAGAGATGAGCTAGTAGAATAGTGTAATGGATTACTGGTCAGAGTAATGACAAATTTCCTGGGAAAAGAGTCAGAGGATTGCCATGTGCCTCCATTTGTTAAGTCATAGTTTAATTGCAACTCTAGCGTGGCTGAAAAATACAATGGTCCAGTAAAAATCAATGGAAGCATTCTGTGAGAATCGATTGGCTTTGTGAGATTTACAGTAAAAAGTACTAAATATGTCCTATTACTTGTAAATTGTACAATACCTTATGTCTATCATTAATATTTATAATAAACAGTAGACAAGTGTCATTTATTTTAACCACTGGTGAAATGCATTCTTTAACGGTGATCCCATCCTATGAAGGATGTAGTTTCAAGACCCTCAAGATGTCCTGGGATATAGCATTTTCCTATGCAGGAAAATAGCTAAAGAAACACACTTAAAGCCGGGCATGGTGGCACACGCCTTTAATCCCAGCACTCAGGTGGCACAGGTAGGGAGGATCGCCATGAGTTCGAGGCCACCCTGAGACTAAATAGTGAATTCTAGGTCAGCCTAGGCTAGAATGAGACCCTACCTCGAAACACCAAAACCAAAAAAAAAAAAAAAAAAAAATCACTTAATGTGTTTTATTTATTTATTTATTTGAGAGAGAAAGAGGCAGAGAAAAAGAGAGAGAATGGGCGCACCAGGGCCTTCAGCCACTGCAAACTCCAGATGCATGCGCCTCCCTTGTGCATCTGGCTTACGTAGGTCCTGGAGAGTCAAACCAGGATCCTTTGGCTTTGCAGGCAAACGCCTAAAGTGCTAACCCATCTCTCCAGCCCTTAATGTTTTTTTTTTAAATTCAAGTCACCACATTGAGCATTTAGACTACAAAGGTTCAATCACAACATATAGTTTTAGAATTCTAAGAAGTCTTTGAAACACTTAAGCTAACCTCAATAATTTCAAGTTGAGGTGAAATTCATATACTATACAGTTTACCCCTTGAACCATTTCTAAGCACTCCCACCTCCACCGTTGCTTTCAAGCCCAGTGTTCCTTTGAATGCAGGGAGGTGTCCTGTGTGCAATGGAAGTGGTATAGGCAAGGAATGGGGTGGGGTGGGGCTCCATTATAGGCAGTTAGTTTAATTAGGCAGTTAGTTTAATTAGGCAGTTAGTTTAATTAGGTTTTGTTAGTATGCTCACAGTGTTGGGTCTAGCTTCAGAACATTTTTAACATTCCCTATTTCTTTCTCCCTCTTCCCTCACCAACCCTTGTCACTTCTACCTTCTGTTTCTATGGATTTGCTTGTTTTCAGTATGTGATGATTTGTGTCAGGTTGCTTTCACTTTATATTTTAAGGTTTTTGGATTTTACCACATACTATCATTACATCAAGATTTCTTCAAATTCATTTTTTAAATTTTTTGTATTTATTTATTATTTGAGAGCAAGACAGGCAGACAGAAAAAGAGAGAGAGAATAGGCACAGATGCATGTGCCACTTTGTGTGTCTGGCTTATGTGGGTCCTGGGGAATTGAACCTGGGTCCTTAGTCTTTGCAGGCAAGCACCTTAACTGCTAAGCCATCTTTCCATCCCAGGAATCTGCATTAAAAAAATATTTTTATTTATTCATTTGAGAGAGAGAGAGAGAGAATGAGTGCACCAGGGCTTTCTGTCACTTGCAAACAAACTCCAGATGCATGCATCTGGCTTTATGTAGATACTAGAGGATCAAACCTGGATCATTAGGCTTTGCAGGCAATCGCCTTAATCTCTAAGTCTTCTCTCCAGCCCAGAATCTACATTTCTTTCTCTGTTGGTCATGTAGGTGGTGGGATGGAACTCGGGACATTGTGTATGCTAAGCAAGCACTCTGCCACTAAGCTACATCGCCAGCCTGAGGCGAGCATTTCTTCCACGCTTCCACACACATGACACAGATCACACTTGCCTCCTGGACAGAAACGGCTCCTGGGCAGAGGTTCCCAGAGGGCACTTCACTTCTGACCCCCAGTGCTTACACAAGGGCTCTACATCACGGCCCTGGGTTCTCAGTCAAGGAGAGAGAACTTTGGTAGACAGCCTCCATGCCTAACCTACTCAACTTCCACAGAAAGGCGTGCCTGCCATTGTGGAGACCCGGTGGCCACCAAATCCATATCCTTCTGACGGACTCTGACTCATGGAGCAGAGAGCCAGTTTAGGCTGCGATGTGTTCATGAATGCCCTTGGTAGGCAGAGAGCCCTTGAATAATTGATCAGCAGAATGGTTCCGTGTTTGCTGCTGCGCTTAGCCAACCCCGCTCCTTGTGGAAGTTGATTCACTCCGTTCTGGGTACAAAGTGTTCTAAGGTCTAACTCCATTTCCTTTGCCATGTTTTGCTTTTTTTTTTTTTTTTTAAATCAAAAGCATGCACCTGTGGAATTCATATGCATGCAACTGTGCCCAGAATAGAAATGAGAGAATCAATTTGTGTCCCACAGCCCATAATAGCAACAACCTCCCAGGGCCCTGCCAAGGGCTGTAGCTCGGGAGTGACTCCTTTCCTGAGAGAGGAGGAAAGATACAGATACGTCAAGTCTCCGCTGGCTACAAAGATTGCGAGAGCGAGATGAATTGAAATGAGACCATCTTCCCCAATAAAGCTTGTTAGTCAGTAGGCTTGGCAAAGGGACGATTGATACTCAGATTGGATGCCTGTATTTTAGACTGTGCATCTGGGAGCTAATTTGAACGTGTCCAGTTTCTGTTACCCACGTGTCTGTAAGTGCTTAGGGAGACCTTATGAACTGGCACCAGAGAACAATTTAATTTTGTTCTCAAAGCCCAGTGGTTTATCAAGCTGCTGTGGCTTGCCTGCATCCTTTCTCGGTCCCACAGCTTCGAAAATTTCTCTCTGTTTCTTCTTTCCGATTTGTTATTTAGATGAGAGGATGTCTGTTCTATAAAATCCATTAAAACTACCCATTATCTGGCTGGGAATGGCTTACCCATGACTTCAGTACTCAGGAGGCTGAGGGAGGAGAATTGCGGTGAGTTCAAGGCCATAACTTGGGCTACAGAGTTAATTCCATATCAGCTTGGAGTGAGATCCTGCCATAAAAAAATGAACAAATGCAATAAAGTAAAATAACTATTTCACTATAGATGTTTATTTTTATTTTTATGTATTTATTTGAGAGAGAGAAAGAGGGAGAGAGAGAGAGAGCATGGGCATACCAGGGCTTCCAGCCACTGCAAACGAACTCCAGATGTATGTGCCATCTTGTGCATCTGGCTTACGTGGGTCCTGGGGATTCAAAAAAGGTCCTTTGGCTTTTCAGGCAAGTGTCTAAACCATTGAGCCATCTCTCCAGCCCTCACTATAAATGTTTCAGCAACAGTTTGCACATGTTCAGGTTGAGCCCAGAAGCACTCTTCAGTGCAATACCAAGGCCTCTTGTTTAGCCCTCAAGAATGAGAGACAGGTGGCCCAGCAAGAAAGAAGAAAAAAAAACCCCACCCGGTCCACGGAGGACTGTCTGGACAAGCTGGAACTCAGAAGCTGGCCCCAGTACAGCTCTCTTCTGTGTGTCTCCAGCATGGCCTTGGATGGAAGTGGACCCCGGATAGGTTTATTTGTTACTTTCTGGATGTGAGGACAAAATACCTGGCGAGAAGCAATATAAGGAAGGGAGGAAGGATTTATGTCATCCTACAGTCTGAAATTACAGTCCACCATGGCAGAGAAGGCATGGGCGTAGGAGTTTGAGGCAGCTGATTGTGTTCAGCCCACAGTAAGGAAGCAGACAGCAAGGAATGCAGATGCCCAGCCAGCTTTCATGGTTTAAAAAAAACCTGTTTATTTATTTATTTACAAGCAGAGAGTGACAGAGGGAAGAGACAGAGAATGGGTGTCTCTAGCTGCTACAAATGAACTTCAGATACACAAGCCACGTCATGCATTTGGCTTTCGTGCGGTCCGGGAAATTGAACCAGGGAAATTAGACTTTGCAGGCAAGTGCCTTAACCACTGAGCCATCTCTCCAGCCCATCTTTTTATGCAGTCTGGGACCCCAGCCCTTGGAATGGTGCCACTTACCATTAAGGTGGGTCTTCCCTCCTCAATTAACCTAATCTAATCTCTCACAGGCATGTCTGGAGGCAAGTTTCCTGAGTGAGTCTAGGCCTTGTCAAATTGACAACAGAAACCATGACAGTGGGTCTATCTAGAAGATTTTCCTGTGAGACTAGAGAGCAAAACTGCTTCCTGAAGACCCTGGGACCCCAGATGACCAACTCTGGTAGGGCTGGGCTGTCTGTGAAGAAAGTGGCTGTGGTGGTTTGATTCAGGTGTCCCCCATAAACTTCAAGTGTTCTGAATTCTAGTCTTCCCAGCTGATGGCAATTGGGAATTAACACCTCCTGGAGGCGGTGTATTGTTGGGGGCGGGCTTATGGGCATTATAGCCAGCTTCCCCTTGCCAGTGTTTGGCACACTCTCCTGTTGCTGTTGTCCACCTTATGTTGACCAGAGAGTGATGTCCACCCTCTGCTCATGCCATTGTTTTTCCTGCCATCATGGAGCTTCCCCCTCGAGCCTGTAAGCCAAAATAAACCTCTTTTTTCCCACAAGCTGCTCTTAGTCGGGTGATTTCTGCCAGCAATGCAAACCTGACTGCAACAGTGGCCATCCTTCCTCACGTGGATTCTGACCACGTTCTTAGGACTTGGTAAGAGGGTGCCCTTAGAGAGAAGACAGGCTTGAGGATCTTTTCTACACTAGCCTGTGTTTGTCAATCCTGAACTAAATCAAGAGCTAGAATACGATGGAGATAATCTCTTCTCTGGCTCCAACAGCAAAATTGCTGTCTGCTGTGGAAGTTTGGCCCACCTGACAAACTCTCAGGGCCCTCCCAGATGTGCATTTGGAAAGGGCAATGTCAGAGTAGCACGGGGTCTTCCTGGTGGATCCCTGAGTAACGGCCAGATCCACCCACACCCACCTCTAACGTTGCTTTCAAGCCCAGCATTCCTTTGAATGCAGGGAGGTGTCCTGCGTGCAATGGAAGTGGTATAGGAAAGGAATGGGGTGGTGGTAAGGGCTCCCTTATAAGCAGTTAGTTTAATTAGGAAGGACCAGGTAGACCCTTAAAGGGAGGGGATCTTAGGGACCTACCCTCGCTGCTTATCCCAGCTGCCCTCACCTATCTCAGCGCACCCCATCTGCTTCAGGCGTGGGAGTTGGTGTTTAGATCTTTCTTGAGCTCACACCCTGCCCAGCTATGGGGGATTTCTCCCTCCTCCTCCTCCTTCTCCTCCTCCTTTTTTAAAATAAGTTTTATTTCAGAGAGAGAGAGAAAGAAGCAGATGGAAAGAGAGAATAGGCACACCAGGGCCTCTAGCCACTCAAATGAACTCCAGACACATGCACCACCTTGTGCATCTGGCTTTACATGGGTCCTGGGGAATTGAACCTGGGTGCTTAGGCTTCTCAGGCAAGCACCTTAACCGTTAAGCCATCTCTCCAGCCCAAGATTTCTCCTCTAAGCCCAGGCCACAACAATTGGTTGGGCTGGCACAAATTATAAAGTATATCTTCCCTGATTCACTGAGAGATGGACTCTCTCATTCACTCTCTGGCGCTGTAACAGAAAATTCTTGGGTCCTCCTGCCTGTAAGCTCTCCATAGAGCCCTCCCACAGCGGTGGGAAGAGACACCTTTTTATTTTTTTATTACTGCCTTCACTTTTAATCTTTTTGGAAGTTCACATTTCAAAAACCCCTTTTCATGATTACCCTCGACTGGGACTGCCAAAGGACCCTGTTGCCGCAGCACTGGCAGGGAGGAGTCCAGGGGAGGCATGCCCATATGCCCTTCCCACCTGCTCTCTGTGCATTGCAACAGTAGACACTCCCTTGTGTCAGCTTCCCTCCCAGAACAGAGAGAAATACCACAAGACAGAGGAGCGGAGGCAGAGAGGCCACGCCTGGAAGCCAGGCGAGCAGAAACTCACATCTGCTCTAGGAGGCTAGGGCGCAAGTCCAAGAATCTTAGGGCTGCAGACTGGCCCTGGCTGAAAGGGGAAGAACATATCCTGGGTCTGCAGCATTTTATTTTTGCCCCCATATGCCCTCTACTTATACTAAAACCAAAAATCCAGCCAGCCTGGCATGATGGCCCATGCCTGTAATCCCAGACACTCAGGAAGCAGAGGCAAGAGGATTCGAGGCCAGGCTGGACTACATAGTGAAACCCTGTCTGATGAAACAAAACCAAAACGACTCCCCCTCCCCAATCCAGCAAATGTAAGTGCTCGACAGTTCTCCCTGAAGTCTATTCCCATTACTGAAGCTCCAGCTGACTCTAATGTCCATCAGAATGGCCGGCAGTGGGAGGTGGGGAGGTGGGTAAGAGAGGGCTGTGACAGTAACAGAGAATTTGAAATGCCCACTAATTCAAGATCCCACCATTGCTCTCGCTCTCACTGTCTCTCGCTCTCTCTTTGTAAAAACAATAGCAATCTAAGGCGGTTGGAAGGATCTATTTTGGAAAAACATGAGGATATGGCTAAAAATACCATAAAACTGTCAAGTGTTCCACAGATTCTCCGTGACAGTGCACAGCAGCATAGGGATGTGACTCTTGGTGTGTGTCGAGTTCCTGCGTTCAGCCCAGGGCCTGTGCTGGACTATCACGAGTCTGCATCCCTGGTCTCTGGTTTCTAATGCCATTCTCATGATGAGCCTGGGATGCTGCCACGGAAAGTGCTCGCAGCTGGTGATGTAAAGCCAGCTATTTTGCAGGGTTGAGTCTGGCTGGTGCATATTCTGTATCTTGTGGCCAGGCTTTGATGTCACCAGATTCACAGATTCTCAACACGCACACACACACACACACACACGCACACACACACATGCACACGCATATGCGCACACATCATGAAAAGAAAAAGCAACTGACAATCAGCTTCCAGTTGACAGACCATGATGCCTTCTCATTTATTTTTATTTATTTGCAAAGAGAGAAAGAAGAGAAAGAGGGAGGGAGGGACAGAGAATGGGTGCACCAGGGCCTTTTGCCACTGCACTAACTCCAGACACATGGGCCACTTTGTGCATCTGGCTTTATGTGGGTACTGGGGAATTGAACCCAGACTGTTTGGCTTTGCAAGCAAGTGCCTTAATTGCTGAGCCATCTCTCTAGTCCTTTATTCTCATTTTGATAAAATGTGGGCTCTGAAATTTAGAAGTATTAGGAATAGTAGAGTCTGCCTTCTCCTACATTCTATGTGCAGTACAAAAATTTAATACCCCCAACAACAAGGGGAAGTAAACAAGAAAGAGGAGTGTTTGTTTGTTTGTTTGTTTGTGGTTTTTCGAGGTAGGGTTTCACTCTAGTCCAGGCTGACCTGGAATTAACTATGTAGTCTCAGGGTGGCCTTGAACTCACGGTGACCCTCCTACCTCTGCCTCCCAAGTGCTGGGATTAAAGGCATGCGCCACCATGCCCGGCGAAAGAGGAGTTTTAAAAGAAGTAAGCTATGTGTTCAAAGTATAGGTTCTAGGTCTGGAGAGATTGCTCAGTGGTTAAGGCACTTGCCTGCAAACCCATGTAAACCCAGGCAAAGGTTTGATTCTCCAGTACCAAAGTATAGGTTCTAGGTCTGGAGAGATTGCTCAGTGGTTAAGGCACTTGCCTGCAAAGCCTAACGACCCAGGTTTGATTCTCTAGTACCCATGTAAAGCTAGATGCACAATGTGGCGTATGCATATTGAGTTCATTTGCAGTGGCTGGAGACCCTGGCATGCCCATTCTCTCTGGCTCTCTTCTCTCTAGCTCTCTCTGCTTGCAAATAAGTAAATTTTAAAAAATTAAGTAAAAGTACAGGTTCTAGTCCAGTAACTGACCACAGATCAATATAAGAAAATTGATTTATATGAAAAAATAATGGATTTTTTTCATGGCATCTTTTGCAATCAATTTGGACAAATTTCAGGAATACTAAGTTGAATGGAAGCCACAAATAAAATAGGCCTTTTTTTTTTTTCAAGATAACATCTTGAAACCAGAATCTAGGGTTCCTCTGCCAATGCACCAATATAGGCCAATGTGTCAATAATTTTGGGATGTCCCCGGATTCTTGTACTACAAATTTGAAGAATTAAAATCCACAGGCCAGAGGGTAAGGTTTAGAGAAATCTTAATTGATTAAGGGGAAGAAAAAGAGGAGAGAATATGAAGAGTTCCTGACCACGAGAAGGTAGGAGGGGGTAAAAGCCTACCTAGAGAGGCAAAGTGGGGTCCTTTATAGGTTCTGAACAGTGGCTGAGCTAACCAGTCACAAAGCCAGGTTCAAGTTTAATCCTTCCAGAAACCTTAATTCTAGGAAAGGGGAGCTCCTTCCTATGGTGGGACTCAGGTTGAGTTTATGGAAAGACAGAACTAGGGAATTCCTTGGGGAAGTAAGAGCTAAAGAGAAGCTAGCTGTTCCTTCTCTGACCTCTAGCAAGGTGGAGAGACTGCAAGGGTAGGCTCCAGGACATTCATTCCCTGCTTTGAATCATATATATATATATATATATATATATATATATATATATATATATATATATGTAGTTTTTTAAAATTCGATTTATTTATGTGAGAGAGAGGCAGAGAGAGAAAGAGGCAGATAGAGAGAAAATGGGCACACCAGGGCTGCAAATGAACTCCAGACTAATGCGCCACCTTGCCCATCTGGCTTACGTGGGTCCTGGGAAATGGAACCTGGGTCTTTTGGCTTTGCAGGCAAGTGCCTTAATTGCTATATTTTTATAACCAACCCTTAATCGTATATTTTTAATGTTTCATGTGTTTAAGTTTGATATGCAAAAGAGAACAAATATTATATTGTTGAATCTTAATTTAGTTCACAAGTAGTTACTTAGTGGTGCTGGGAATGGAACCCAGGTCCTTACACATGCTAGGCAATTAGTCTATCACTAAGCTACAACTCTAGCCCCAAAGACTTTATGTTTATAGTTTTATTCATTTGCAAACAGAGAGAGATAGAAAGAGAAAGAGTGAGTATAAGCAGTCCAGGGCCTCTTGCCCCTGCAAACAAACTTCAGATACATGTACCACTTTGTGCATCTGGCTTTACATAAGTACTGGGGAAATTGAACCCAGACCATCAGGCTTTGGAAGAAAGTGCCTTTAAACACTGAGCCATCTCTGCAGCCCCCAAAGTCTTTTTTATTTTAAGTAGGTAAAATTTCCCTTGCTTTTATGCTTTATTTTTTATATGCTTTATTTTCATTATCTTTTTTTAAATTAATTAATTTATTTGCAAGCAGAGAGAGATAGAAGAGAGACAGACAGAGAGAGAATGGGCACGTCAGGGCCTCCAGCCACTGCAAATGAACTCCAGATGCATGTGCCTCTTGTGCATCTGGCTTATGTGGGTCCTGGAGAATCGAACCGGGCTCCTTTGGCTTTGCAGGCAAAGGCCTCAACTGCTAAGCCATCTCTCCAGTTTTTCATTATCTTTTTTTATGGAGTGTTTTATTACTATAGAAAGAGCCAGGACTCGTCAAAATCAAGCAACACAAAAAGGCTAAAGAAACCCCTTCTCCCAGAGGCAATCCTGCTCCCCATCCTCAAGACAGCCATAGTTAAACATGTGTATATAGCTGTCCTGTCTTCCTGTATCTTCATTCTACACAAACCAATGAGTAAGTGTGTATATACACACCACACTTTTAAAGAACAAAAAAGGGTGGGGTGTGGAGAGACGGCTCAAGGGTTAAAGGTACTTGTTTGCAAAGCCTGATGGTCCAGGTCTGAGTCTCCCGTACCCATGTAAAGCCAGATGCACAGAGTGAAGCATGTACCTGGAGTTCCTTTGCAGTGGCAGGAGGCTCTTGACATGTCCATTCTCTCTATCTCTCTCTCCCTCTGTGTGTGTGTGTCTGCCTCTTTCTCTCTGTCTCTCATATAAAAAGCAAAAGTTGGATTCTATATAATGTCATACAACTTGATTTGTTTATTTCATCTCCTGTGGTCATCTTTTCTGTTTGTTTTGATTTGGGGAATTTTTTGTTTTGAGCTCAAGCCTACTGCTTCAGTTCTAGATGGGACTATAGGTGAGACCCACTATGCCCAACTCCAAGCTTATCTTTCCATATCAGTATAGATTAGCTCAACTTTATGTTTTCTTTTAAAACTTTTTATTGGCAACCTCCATACATATAGACAATATACCATAATCATAATCCCCTCCCAACTCCCTCCCTTTTGCCCCTTCCCTACCTCTTCTCCACTGAATCCTTTCTTTTTCCTAGTCTCTCTTCTATTTTTGTTTTGTTTTATTTTGTTCTGTTTTTCGAGGAAGGGTCTTACTCTAGCCCAGGCTGACCTGGAATTTACTCTGTAGACTCAGGGTGATCTTGAATTCAATGTGGCGTATGCATATTGAGTTCATTTGCAGTGGCTGGAGACCCTGGCATGCCCATTCTCTCTGGCTCTCTTCTCTCTAGCTCTCTCTGCTTGCAAATAAGTAAATTTAAAAAATTAAGTAAAATTACAGGTTCTAGTCCAGTAACTGACCAAAGATCAATATAAGAAAATTGATTTATATGAAAAAATAATGGATTTTTTTCATGGCATCTTTTGCAATCAATTTGGACAAATTTCAGGAATACTAAGTTGAATGGAAGCCACAAATAAAATAGGCTTTTTTTTTTCAAGATAACATCTTGAAACCAGAATCTAGGGTTCCTCTGCCAATGCACCAATATAGGCCAATGTGTCAATAATTTTGGGATGTCCCCGGATTCTTGTACTACAAATTTGAAGAATTAAAATCCACAGGCCAGAGGGTAAGGTTTAGAGAAATCTTAATTGATTAAGGGGAAGAAAAAGAGGAGAGAATATGAAGAGTTCCTGACCACGAGAAGGTAGGAGGGGGTAAAAGCCTACCTAGAGAGGCAAAGTGGGGTCCTTTATAGGTTCTGAACAGTGGCTGAGCTAACCAGTCACAAAGCCAGGTTCAAGTTTAATCCTTCCAGAAACCTTAATTCTAGGAAAGGGGAGCTCCTTCCTATGGTGGGACTCAGGTTGAGTTTATGGAAAGACAGATCTAGGGAATTCCTTGGGGAAGTAAGAGCTGAAGAGAAGCTAGCTGTTCCTTCTCTGACCTCTAGCAAGGTGGAGAGACTGCAAAGGTAGGCTCCAGGACATTCACTCCCTGCTTTGAATCATATATATATATATATTTTTAATTCGATTTATTTATGTGAGAGAGAGGCAGAGAGAGAAAGAGGCAGATAGAGAGAAAATGGGCACACCAGGGCTGCAAATGAACTCCAGACTAATGCGCCACCTTGCCCATCTGGCTTACGTGGGTCCTGGGAAATGGAACCTGGGTCTTTTGGCTTTGCAGGCAAGTGCCTTAATTGCTATATTTTTATAACCAACCCTTAATCGTATATTTTTAATGTTTCATGTGTTTAAGTTTGATATGCAAAAGAGAACAAATATTATATTGTTGAATCTTAATTTAGTTCACAAGTAGTTACTTAGTGGTGCTGGGAATGGAACCCAGGTCCTTACACATGCTAGGCAAGTAGTCTATCACTAAGCTACAACTCTAGCCCCAAAGACTTTATGTTTATAGTTTTATTCATTTGCAAACAGAGAGAGATAGAAAGAGAAAGAGTGAGTATAAGCAGTCCAGGGCCTCTTGCCCCTGCAAACAAACTTCAGATACATGTACCACTTTGTGCATCTGGCTTTACATAAGTACTGGGGGAATTGAACCCAGACCATCAGGCTTTGGAAGAAAGTGCCTTTAAACACTGAGCCATCTCTGCAGCCCCCAAAGTCTTTTTTATTTTAAGTAGGTAAAATTTCCCTTGCTTTTATGCTTTGTTTTTTATATGCTTTATTTTCATTATCTTTTTTTAAATTAATTAATTTATTTGCAAGCAGAGAGAGATAGAAGAGAGACAGACAGAGAGAGAATGGGCACGTCAGGGCCTCCAGCCACTGCAAATGAACTCCAGATGCATGTGCCCCTTGTGCATCTGGCTTATGTGGGTCCTGGAGAATCGAACCGGGCTCCTTTGGCTTTGCAGGCAAAGGCCTCAACTGCTAAGCCATCTCTCCAGTTTTTCATTATCTTTTTTTATGGAGTGTTTTATTACTATAGAAAGAGCCATGACTCGTCAAAATCAAGCAACACAAAAAGGCTAAAGAAACCCCTTCTCCCAGAGGCAATCCTGCTCCCCATCCTCAAGACAGCCATAGTTAAACATGTGTATATAGCTGTCCTGTCTTCCTGTATCTTCATTCTACACAAACCAATGAGTAAGTGTGTATATACACACCACACTTTTAAAGAACAAAAAAGGGTGGGGTGTGGAGAGACGGCTCAAGGGTTAAAAGTACTTGTTTGCAAAGCCTGATGGTCCAGGTTTGAGTCTCCCGTACCCATGTAAAGCCAGATGCACAAAGTGAAGCATGTACCTGGAGTTCCTTTGCAGTGGCAGGAGGCTCTTGACATGTCCATTCTCTCTATCTCTCTCTCCCTCTGTGTGTGTGTGTGTGTGTGTGTGTGTGTGTGTCTGCCTCTTTCTCTCTGTCTCTCATATAAAAAGCAAAAGTTGGATTCTATATAATGTCATACAACTTGATTTGTTTATTTCATCTCCTGTGGTCATCTTTTCTGTTTGTTTTGATTTGGGGAATTTTTTGTTTTGAGCTCAAGCCTACTGCTTCAGTTCTAGATGGGACTATAGGTGAGACCCACTATGCCCAACTCCAAGCTTATCTTTCCATATCAGTATAGATTAGCTCAACTTTATGTTTTCTTTTAAAACTTTTTATTGGCAACCTCCATACATATAGACAATATACCATAATCATAATCCCCTCCCAACTCCCTCCCTTTTGCCCCTTCCCCTACCTCTTCTCCACTGAATCCTTTCTTTTTTCCTAGTCTCTCTTCTATTTTTGTTTTGTTTTATTTTGTTCTGTTTTTCGAGGAAGGGTCTTACTCTAGCCCAGGCTGACCTGGAATTTACTCTGTAGACTCAAGGTGATCTTGAATTCATGACAATCCTCCTATCTCTGCCTCCCAAGTGCTGGGATTAAAGGCGTGTGCCACGATGACTGGGGTCTCTCTTCAATTTTTTCTTTCTTTCTTTCTTTCTTTTTTTTTGGAGAGAGAGAGAGAGAGAAATAGAGAGAGAGAATGGGCTCACCAGCAGCCTTTCAGCAGCTGTGAACAAACTCCAGATGTGTGCACCCCCTTGTGGGCAAGTGCAGCATTGCGCCCTTACATCACTTTGCGTCTGGCTAAACGTGGGACCTGGAGAATGGAACTGGTGTTCTTAAGCTTAGGAAGCAAGTGCCTAAACCCCTAAGCCATCTCTCCAGCCCATCTCTCTTCTATTTTGATGTCAACAGTTTGCCCCTCATATTATGACAGTCTCACGTAGGTAGTGTCAGCCACTGGGAGGTCATGAATACCATGGCCACTTTGTGTCTGGAAGAAAATATTGCAAAGCGCTTTTCCTCTTCTCTTGGTTCTTAGATTTTCTTTCCTCATCCGCAATGGTCCCTGAGCCTTGAAAGGTATGATAAAGATGT
Source organism: Orientallactaga sibirica (assembly GCA_036365145.1). NCBI lineage: Eukaryota > Metazoa > Chordata > Mammalia > Rodentia > Dipodidae > Orientallactaga > Orientallactaga sibirica. The sequence goes on along the minus strand of JAEOAD010000007.1, from coordinate 21,672,831 downwards.
CTCACTTAGGGTTGAACACTCCACTGTCACTTCTTCTCAGCACTTTTTGATGGTCACCAGCACATTGAAAAAGAGAAGTTTCTCTAATTAAAAGTGAGAGTAGCATTAATATATGGGCATAGACATAAGTATGTAGAGGGCAGGTTGGTGGGCATAATATATCCATTTAGCCAGACAACAGTAGGTGGTCATGCTTTGTGAAAGTTTCCTATGCTATGTACCACTATTTATTGAATTGGTTTCTCTTTTTTTCAAAATATGTTTTCTCTTTTTATTTATTTTAGTGAGAGAGAGAGAGACAGAGATACAGAGAGAGAATAGTCGGTTTCTTTTTGCTGAAGGTTTATGCTTTTCCCAAATGATTATAAAATTCATTAGGTTGAATTATTTAAAATTACTATTTTTATATATAAAAATAGTCAGGGGGTTGGAGAGATTGCTCAGAAGTTAAAGGTGCTTGCTTACAAAACCTGATGGCCTGGGGTTGATTCCCCAGTACCCATATAAAGACAGATGCACAAAGTGACCCATGCATCTGGAATCCGTTTGCAGCGGTAGGAGGCCCTAACTCGCCCATACTCATTCTGCGTCTGCCTGTTTCTCTCTGTCTCTATCACTTTCTCAAATAAATAAAATTAAATATTTAATAAACAAAAGAACAGGCCAGATGTGGTGGCACACACTTTTAATCCCATCACTTGGGAAGTAGAGGTAGGAGGATTTCCATGAGTTCAAGGCCACCCTGAGACTACATAACGAATTCCAGGTTAGCCTCAAAAAAACAAAAGCAACAACCAAAAAAAAAAAACCAACAAAACAAAACAACAACAACAACAACAAAAAAAAAAAACCACCAGCAGCTGGGCATGGTGGTGCATTCCTTTAGAAAAAATAATAAAGTCAGATGTAATTTCATGGGATTCATACTATACATTTCTGTAGGATGTACTCTTTTGAGAGGGGTTGTGTGTGTGCATGCATGTGAGAGCACATAGGTGTGGGGGTGGTGAACAAGCACGTATGTACGTGTGGAGGCCAGAGATTAATTTCAGGTGTGGTCCCTGATCACTCTGTACTTTATTTCCTGAGGCAGGGTCTTTCTCATGAGCCTCGTACAGCTTGCTGACACAGCTCATCTAGCCAGCCAGCTTGCCAGGGGAGCCCTGTCTCTTCCTCCCTTGCACTGGGATTCTAGGCAGCTGCCATGCTGCACATTTACTTGGGTGCTGGGGATCCAAACTGGTCCTTCAGGCTTGCATGGCCAGCATGGTACAGACTGAGCCGCCTACCCAGCCCCACGATGTGCTGCTGCTTCTTTTTTTTTTTTAGTTTAAAATTTTTTATTTATTTATTAGAGTCACAGAGAGAGAGGAGGAGAGACAGAATGGGCACACCAGGTCTCTAGCCTCTGCAAACCAGACACATGCGCCACCTTGTGCATCTGGCTCACGTGGGACCTGGAGAATCGAACCTGGGTCCTTAGGCTTCACAGGCAAGTGCCTTAACCGCTAGGGCATCTCGCCAGCCCCAGGATGTACTTCTTGAAGTGTGATTGATGCATCAAAGGATAGATGTGCTTTTTGTGGGGAGGTAGGGGACTTCAGGGGATGGTCTCACTCTAGCCCAGGCTGACCTGGAATTCACTCTGTAGTCCCAGGCTGGCCTCAAACTCACAGCGATCCTCCTGCCTCTGTCTCCCAAGTGCTGAGATTAAAGGCATGTGCCACCATGCCCAGTGACACTTTTTTTTATTTTGGTTTTTCGAGGTAAAATCTCACTCTGGTCCAGGCTGACCTGGAATTAACTATGTAGTCTCAGGGTGGCCTCGAACTCACAGCCATCCTCCTACCTCTGCCTCCCGAGTGCTGGGATTAAAGGCGTGTGCCACCACGCCTGGCTCCACATTTTTAATCTTGGCTACCACTACTTTATTCAACTAAGGATACCCTAGTTTAGTCCATAGTTTATACTCACTCCACCATGCTCTTGACAATAACAAAGGCTTTCAATCTTTTTCTTTCTACTAGAAAATGATCCCTCGGAGTTCAGATTTGCTTTCTTTCACCATCAGTGAGGGTTGAATGTTCTTCCCTGTGTATATTGTACCCATGACACTTGGCCACAACTCACCAGTTTCTACATGCACAGAAAAAAAAAAAAAAATCAACCTATAGAAAGCCCTCCTTTCAGGAAGTTGGAATGCATTGTTTTCCTGCTTGGAATTTCTCTTTGTGTCTGTTTACTGGAAACAGAGATATGAACTGATTTTTTTTTTTTTTTGGCCCAGAGTGAACTGCTTCGACCACAGTCTTCTGTCTTCTGAATTTGAATGGCTTGGAAAACGTGCTGGACTCTGCAACCCAGGAAGAGCATGCCTGGGGCTGTCCTTGAGGTCACGGCCGCCGGGCAGCCAGCAGGGGGCCTCCCAAGCACCAAGTGGCCTCTTGGCCTGCCTCCATGTTCTCATTCTAAACAAGCCTGATTTTTTTTTTTTCCCCAGCACAGAGATTGCAGGCTTCTGCTTAGGCAGACTAATTTACTGAATTAAGGTCGTTTTGGCTTCCACCATAGCAATTAGTATGCAAATTACCGGTATATTACCTGCCGAGTCATAAATTACGTTGACAAACTTAATATTCACAGATTCAACACACTGGTGTGGGTAATTTTTCTATTTTTCAGTAGTTGTAGACCAGTGTGATTCATCGTGTTACTGAACCGTTACACATTAAATCAACAGTTGAAAAATTAAGCATTTTTCAAAGCATTTTGTTATGCATTTATTTCTTTCAGCAAGCAATAAAGCAGAACATTAAATATGTGATGTGTCTACATGTACTAAATAGCTAGTGAATACATTTAAGCCTAAAATAGTTCTTTTGCAACTTAAAAAATGACACAACAAAGGAAAATCTATACTATAATACAACCTATTGAGTCTTCGTCAACATCATTAAAACCCAATGTTGTCTAGTTCCGTTCCCATAGGTGGGAAGAATCATTAAGACCACGTGCAGTGAAAGCTAGAGCAGCTTGGTATATGGAAAATGGCTGGTGGGTGGACTCCAAGCTTCCTGAACTGTCATCAGGGTATTTGTGGCAAGCCATTTGGACATTGGTCCTTAACTCCTTAAATTAGTTTCTTCTAACCCCCTGCCCCCCAGTTTTGAATAAGTAAGATATTGAGTTTTTTTACTGGGCAGGTAGAAGTGAGAGTCCAAGTTGGGGGGGGGCACAGATTCAAGTCTAATGACATCAGCTTAGTCCTTCTTTCCTTCACCCTAGAAACAAACAAGGCCCACATTCTGTGTCAGGTCTGTGCCATGAACCCTGACTCAGGGGAGACTTAAGGATGGTTAGAATCACAGCACCTGGGCTACAGAGATGGCTTCGTGGTTAAGGCGCTTGCCTGCAAAGCCAAAGGACCCAGGTTCGACTCCTAGGACCTACGTAAGCCAGATGCACAAGGGAGCACACACATCTGGAGTTCGTTTGCAGGGCTGGAGGCCCTGGCACACCCATTCCCACCCCCCCTTGCCTATTTCTGTATCTCTCTCTCTTTCTCTAAAATAAGTAAATAAATATGTTTTTAAAATCACAGTGCCTTAGCTCAGCATCTACATGGCCCTGCGAAGTGAGTTCCAATCACTAGAATGCTGTGCACCCTCCTGGCACTTTCTCAAGTCCAGTACCAAAGCCACTAAGGACCTCAAGAGATTCCAGAATTTTTTCCTGCAATTCCTGTCTGTATACTCGCACAATATAAAACTGCCTTTGCTTTCAGATTCTAGCGTTGTTATTCAGGTGATCAAAGGACACATTTGCTGATCAGTTAAGCAAAGAAATCTGAGAAAAGTTACTAGAGATGGTTCACAGCAATATCCCGAGAGAGAGAGAGAGACCCTCATCTCCGATGTGTGCAGATAGAGCCAACTGCAAATCAGCCATGTTAGCTGTTTGACTTTGAAAAGTATTCGACTTACGCAGATAATAATATCTTCCAAACCAAACCAAAAGTGCCCTGTGAAAATGGAGAAGCAGGGGTGGAAAAACAGTTAACAACCTGGGCCTGCAATATGTCCTGTGACCCCACATCTGGAGATGGGCTCCATGGCTCTGAGAATCCCACCTGCTTTTCCTCTGTCAAACCAGCTTATACCTTTCTTCAGAGAGCTCTGAGCTGAAGGGAGAACGAAGAGTGAGGCCGGGTGGGGGGACTGGAGAGATGGCTTAGCGGTTAAGGTGATTGCCTGTGAAGCCCAAGGGCCCAGGTTCAATTCCCCAGAACCCACATAAGCCAAATGCACGAAGTGGCGCACATGTCTAGAGTTTGTTTGCAGTGGCTGGAGGCCCTGGCACGCCCATTCTTGCCCTCCTTCCCTCCCGCCTCAAATAAATAAAGAAAAAAAATTTTTTTTTAAAGAATAAGGCAGAGGGTTAAAAAAAGGGGATAGAGCAGTGCATGTACAGATGAAGTCAGGAAACCCAGCAAGTGTCTTCCAGGGAGGAGGCCCCATGCCACACATCTGGAGGAAGTAGGAACACAGAGCCCCACCTGGAGTGCTGCCCGTCTCCAGATGCAGCCAGAGATACCAGAGGCAGGCTCATTGTAGCATGGGCGTCTCCTGGTCATCCATTCAGCAAATAATCACTGAGCACATACCACGTTCTGCAGTTAGATCACCCATCCGAATGTCTCATGTGTCAGCATAGCTGAGCATCTGTTTGTTATTTTAAAATGCCCTTTAAAAATGTGTGTGTGGCAGTCGGGCATGGTAGTACATGCCTTTAATCCCAGCACTCTGGAAGTGGAGGTAGGAGGATCGCTGTGAGTTCAAGGCCACTCTGAGACTACATAGTGAATTCCAGGTCAGCCCAGGATAGAGCGAGACCCTACTGAAGTGGGGTGTTAGGGGTTAAGGAAAGTCCTTGAACCCCAAGCCCTAGGTTTGTGTCTAATTTTAATCAAAGAATTGAATAAAATAAGACTGAGAAGGATAATCATTAAATTATTATATTTATTCAGGGAGGTACAGAACAAGGGGAAAGAAGATGAATCCATCCCCATGGCCTGGGAGCCGATGTGGAGGGCCTGAAGAGACCATGGAGAGAGCAGAAAGGACAAAGAGCTCCTGCCATGTGGGGGGGCAAGAGGGGTAAATAGCCCGCGTGGAAAGTTAGGGGAGAGGGGGTTTTCCTTCATCTCGTCCCAGCCAGACCGAGACAAGGAGAAACTCACCAGAAGCTGGAGGGTCACCATTGTCAGGCAGCCCAGAGAGCTTGCCCTCCCCTTGCAAAGGTATTCATAAGCTTATGGTGGTGGACCCTACCTTCCAGCTCAGCTGAGCCAGAGGGACAGCTGATTGCATGGGGCTAGGGGCTGTCTCAGGAAGAGACCAGCTACGACGCCAAGGTCTGGGATCTAAGCTTGACCAAGCCCAATGTCAGTATTAGATTTAAATCCTAGGAAAGAGCTCCCTCCCAGGAGGGGACCACGTTGGTTGTGGAAAAACAGACCTTAGAGTTGCTAGAGGCCCTGGTGTGCCCATTCTCTTTATCTGCCTCTCTCTCTCTCTCAAATAAATAAATAAATAAAATATTTTTAAAAAAGAAAAACCAAAAAAAGTGAAATTTGAGGCAATTTATTCTTTTCCAAAGAACTTTTCTTTGAGTAAACTTTTTTTGTGTTGTTTTTTTTAATTTTTATTTATTATTTGAGAGTGACAGAGAAAGAGGCAGAGAGAAAGCGAGAATGGGTGCATCAGGGCCTCCAGCCACTGCAAACAAACTCCAGATGCGTGTGCTACCTTGTGCACCTGGCTAACGTGGGTCCTGGGGAATTGAACCTGGGTCCTTTGGCTTTGCAGGCAAATGCCTTAACCGCTAAGCCCTCCCTCCAGCCCCTTTTTTTTTGGTTTTTGAGGTAGGGTCTCACTCTAGCCCAGGCTGACCTGGAATTCACTAGGTAGTCTCAGGGTGGCCTTGAATTCATGGCAATCCTCCTACCTCTGCCTTCCGAGTGCTGGGATTAAAGGTGTGCGCCACCACGCCCGGCTTCCTTGAGTAAACTTTCATAACACTCTTGCATTTTCCCGCATTGTCATTTGAACAGTGGGAAGGGTAAAGGGCAGGGATCGCAGTGTCTGATGATTCACATCACAGAGCAAGACTCCCTCAGCCTCAGTGAGGCATCCCGGAGGAGTGGCAGTTACAGAAAATCCAATCAAGGACAGGAGGGAAACAGCAGGGAGAGGAGAGCCCCACGCATGCCAGTTTGTAATCCCAACTGCAAACGAACTCCAAACGCATGTGCCCCCTTGTGCATCTGGCTTATGTGGGTCATGGGGAATCGAAACTGGGTCCTTAGGCTTCTCAGGCAAACACCTTATGCACTAAGCCATTTCCCCACCCCTGTCTTTTGGTTTTTCGAGGTAGGGTCTCACTGTAGCTCAGGCTGACCTGGAATTCACTCTGTAGTCTCAGGGTGGCCTTGAACTCATGCCGATCCTCCTACTCTGCCTCCTGAGTGCTGGGATTAAAGGCATGCGCCACCGTGTCCAGCTAAATTTCAGGGTTTTTGTTTGTTTTGTTGGTTGGTTTCGAGGTAGGGTCTCACTCTAGCCCAGGCTGACCTGGAATTCACTGTGTATTCTCAGGGTGGCCTCTCAAACTCATGGTGATCCTTCTACTCTGCCTCCTGAGTGCTGGGATTAAAGGCGTGTGCCACCACGCCCAGCTAAATTTCAGGGTTTTTGTTTGTTTGGTTGGTTGGTTTTTTTCAAGGTAGGGTCTCACTCTGGCCAAGGCTGACCTGGAATTCACTATGTAGTCTCATAGCAATCCTCCTACCTCTGCCTCCCGAGTGCTGGGATTAAAGGCGTGCACCACCACACCCAGCTGAGATTTTATTCTTAACATGAGATACAAAAAGACTTATTACAGTATGCACATCATATTAAGTAAAAATTGATAGATTTGACTTCTATTCGTCAAACATACTTGATTTGGATGAAAATACTGTAGTTGTGTGTGTGTCCCACAAAACAAAAATGAAAGGAGGCACTACAAAGGGCTAACAACCTATTAAAAAGTACCAAATGAGCCGGGCCTGGTGGCGCACGCCTTTAATCCCAGCACTCGGGAGGCAGAGGTAGGAGGATTGCTACGAGTTCGAGGCCACCCTGAGACTACATCGTGAATTCCAGGTCAGCCCGAGCTGAGTGAGACCCTACCTCAAAAAAACAAAACAACAGGGCTGGAGAGATGGCTTAGTAGTTAAGGTACTTGCCTGCAAAGCCAAAGAACCAAGGTTCGATTCCCCAGGACCCACATAAGCCAGATGCATGTGTCTGGACTTCATTTGCAGTGGCTGGAGGCCTTGGTGCACCCCCATTCTCTCTCTCTCTCCCTCTCTCTTTAAAAAATGCCAAATGACTTCGACACATACTTTACCAAAAAAAAAAATAAAATGTACAGTGGCTAATAATCCCTAACTATTAGTAGAGGATTTATGTTAAAAAAATGGACACGTTTTGCTAATATTTTGTGGAGATAACGTTGTTACCTGTGAGCTTCCCCCATCTTGGTCTTGCCTGCACACTGTGTCATTGATAGGGTGGGATAGCGACAGGGATGTTTCACTTTCTCTGCTTGATCCAGGAGTCGGATTTTGTCACACGGTTCCAGAACTGTGAAACCAATGGATTTGTATTTTTAGAGGCACACGGTCAAAATGACAGGAGGAAGGCATAAGCAACTTGTAGTCACTGCCTTTCCTGGTGTCGACTTAATTTGCAGTGTCAGTCTCTCCAACACAAAACACCAGTTTTTAAAAGGTTTTTTTTTAAGGATTTTTATTTATTTATTTATTTATTAGAGGCAGAGAAAGTGAGTGAGAATGGGCGCGCCAGGGCCTCTAGCCACTGCAAGCGAACTCCACTATGTGCATCTGGCTTACATGGGACCTAGAGAGTTGAACCTGGGTCCTTAGGCTTCACAGTCATGTGCCTTAATCGCTAAGACATCTCTCCAGCCCCGCACATTTCTGTGTACTATTGATGAATTTCTATCTAGCCCATCCTAGACCCATCCACCTTCAAGAATCTTTCATCTTCTCAGAAGGCTGAGAAGAAGGGACAGAGGAGTACTCAGCACTGAAACATCTCTATCACAACTTCCAAGGCTCAGGGTCCATTGTGGAAGAGGTGATGGAAAGAATGTAAGAGCCAAAGAAAGGGTAGGACTCCTTACAACGTGCTCTTCCAGACAAAAAATGGCCTGGATATCCATGACCTCACAGTGCCTGACACTACCTACACAAGACCATCGTAATAGGAGGAAAAGATCATGACAACAAAATAAAATAAAGAGGGCTGGAGAGATGGCTTAGCGGTTAAGCACTTGCCTGTGAAGCCTAAGGACCCTGGTTCAAGGCTTGATACCCCAGTCTCCACATAAGCCAGCTGCACAAAGTGGTGCATGCATCTAAAGTTCATTTGCAGTGGCTGGAGGCCCTGGTGTGCCCATTTCTCTCTCTTTCCCTCTCTCTCTCTCTGCCTCTTTCTCTCTCTGTCTGTTGCTAATAAATTTAAAAAAATTTTTAAATTAAAAAAATAATAAAAGAGAGACTGATTGAGGGGGGAAGGGGTATGATGGAGAGTGAAGTTGCAAAGGGAAAGTGGGGGGGAGGGGAATTACCATGGTTTATTGTCTATAATTATGGAAGTTGTCAATAAAAATAAATAAATAAACAAAAGATTAGGATCCAAAATGATCTTAGCAGGCCAAAAGGATGAGCAGGCACGACCTGGTTTAGATTCAGTTGTTCTACTGTTGGATGTGGGATCCTGGGCATCTGCATTTCCGACACAGGTCAGCAATGGGAGCATCACATCAGTACAAACAGAGTTACCTCATGGTCAAGAGCACTTGTTTTGGAGTCACATCTTTATAGAGAGAGAAAGAGAGAGAGAGATGTTATTTTATTTATTTGAGAGTGAGAGAGAGAATGGACATGCCAGGGTCTCCAGCCACTGCAAACGAACTCTAGATGCATCCACCACCTTGTGCATCTGGCTTTACATGGGTGCTAGGGAATCGAATCTGGGTTCTTTGGCTTTTGTAGACAATTGCCCTACTGCTAAGCCATCTCTCCAGCGCAGATCATTTTTAAGCAAATCTCTACTAACCTGAGCTTTAGCTACCTATAATATGGAGTGAAGGATACTGATTGCCTCACTGGGATGATGTGAGGATTAAAGGAGATGCAAAAAAAGGCAAAACATTTAGCACATTACTTTGCCCATAGTAAGCACTCAACAGATAATAACTATATATAGCTGTACACACACATGGTGGCTTAGCAGGAGCATGTGTGAAAAAGCCTTGTGGTTTTAATAGCCTCCGAGTTCAAAATAAGCCAATGATCCGATGTGGTCTCCAAAAATAACTGGTTAGACTTCAGCTGTCTTTAAAGAGCCATGGTATGCTGACTAAATGGAGGGACAGCTCTTGCTGGATTCCCATGGATAGATCCCAGTGGGAATCCCTGCTCTATTCCCAGTATCCCACCATCAGAACAGATCTTGGGCTCTGAAACTCAACCAGCTGGGATTGCCTAAGACAGTAAGAGCTTCAACAACCACAGCCGATGAAGAGGTGGACTTGTTTAGCAGGGAGAGGAGAGTATTTAAGGGCGTCACAACAGCTGTTTCGAATATTTTTAGGATGGTCACATGGGAGGGGAATTACTATTCAACATAGAACCAAACGCCAAACTGGTATTAAAAAGATCTTTCTATATAGGAAATGCCAGAGGCTTGGAAGAGGCACTAATTGGCAGAATAAATCATAATAATGAAAGAAGAGCTCTCACTCCACCCTGCAAAATCTAGTTCAGCCCTGGGCTATCTTTTTTTTTTGTTGTTGTTGTTGTTTGCTTGGTTGGTTGGTTTTTCTTTTGGGGGTTTTCGAGGTAGGATCTCACTCTAGCCCAGGCTGAAATTCACTAGGTAGTCTCGAGCTATTCTAACTCACCACGACCCTCCTACCTCTGCCTCCCTATCGCGGGGATTAAAGATGTGCGCCACCAGACCTTGCTCTGGGCCATTTTTTGATCACTAGCATAATGCAGTATTCCTTTCTGAAAAGCCTTTTCCAGAGAGTTTGATCACCTTTATGACTTGATTCATGCCATCAACACACTTTCAGGATATGAAAATTACGTAAAGGAGAAACACTTCAGGAACAGTCTCAGCTCTGGGGGGGAGCAGGTTTGGAACTCCATTTTGCTCATGGTTCACACCCCTGCCCAGTGCCATTGCTGGGCTGGTGGCTCTCATATCAATTAGCAATCTCCTTGGAGACAGGAACATGCTGATGCCTTTGGATAACATCCTTCCCTACCAGCCTGACTCTGTTCAAACAGTACTTACACTAATTTAAAAAAAAAACCCAGGGGCTAGAGAGATGGCTTAGTGGTTAAGGCACATGCCTGTGAAGCCTAAGGACCCAGATTCAATTCTCCAGGTCCCATGTAAGCCAGATGCACATGGTAGTGCAAGCATCTGGAGTTCATTCAAAATGCCAAATGACTTCGACACATACTTTACCAAAAAAAAAAATAATAAAATGTACAGTGGCTAATAATCCCTAACTATTAGTAGAGGATTTATGTTAAAAAATGGACACGTTTTGCTAATATTTTGTGGGGATAACGTTGTTACCTGTGAGCTTCCCCCATCTTGGTCTTGCCTGCACACTGTGTCATTGATAGGATGGGATAGCGACAGGGATGTTTCACTTTCTCTGCTTGATCCAGGAGTCGGATTTTGTCACACGGTTCCAGAACTGTGAAACCAATGGATTTGTATTTTTAGAGGCACACGGTCAAAATGACAGGAGGAAGGCATAAGCAACTTGTAGTCACTGCCTTTCCTGGTGTCGACTTAATTTGCAGTGTCAGTCTCTCCAACACAAAATACCAGTTTTTAAAAGTTTTTTTTAAAGGATTTTTATTTATTTATTTATTTATTAGAGGCAGAGAAAGTGAGTGAGAATGGGTGCGCTAGGGCCTCTAGCCACTGCAAGCGAACTCCACTATGTGCATTACATGGGACCTAGAGAGTTGAACCTGGGTCCTTAGGCTTCACAGTCATGTGCCTTAATTGCTAAGACATCTCTCCAGCCCCACAAAGACATTTTTAATTCAGGGAAATTTCTGAAATGGAAACATTTCTGTGTGCTATTGATGAATTTCTATCTAGCCCATCCTAGACCCATCCACCTTCAAGAATCTTTCATCTTCTCAGAAGGCTGAGAAGAAGGGACAGAGGAGTGCTCAGCACTGAAACATCTCTATCACAACTTCCAAGGCTCAGGGTCCATTGTGGAAGAGGTGATGGAAAGAATGTAAGAGCCAAAGAAAGGGTAGGACTCCTTACAACGTGCTCTTCCAGACAAAAAATGGCCTGGATATCCATGACCTCACAGTGCCTGACACTACCTACACAAGACCATCGTAATAGGAGGAAAAGATGATGACAACAAAATAAAATAAAGAGGGCTGGAGAGATGGCTTAGCGGTTAAGCACTTGCCTGTAAAGCCTAAGGACCCTGGTTCAAGGCTTGATACCCCAGTCTCCACATAAGCCAGCTGCACAAAGTGGTGCATGCATCTAGAGTTCATTTGCAGTGGCTGGAGGCCCTGGTGTGCCCATTTCTCTCTCTCTCTCTCTCTCTCTCTCTGCCTCTTTCTCTCTCTGTCTGTTGCTAATAAATTTAAAAAAATTTTAAAATTAAAAAAATAATAAAAGAGAGACTGATTGAGGGGTAAAGGGGTATGATGGAGAGTGAAGTTGCAAAGGGAAAGTGGGGGGGAGGGGAATTACCATGGTTTATTGTCTATAATTATGGAAGTTGTCAATAAAAATAAATAAATAAACAAAAGATTAGGATCCAAAATGATCTTAGCAGGCCAAAAGGATGAGCAGGCACGACCTGGTTTAGATTCAGTTGTTCTACTGTTGGATGTGGGATCCTGGGCATCTGCATTTCCGACACAGGTCAGCAATGGGAGCATCACATCAGTACAAACAGAGTTACCTCATGGTCAAGAGCACTTGCTTTGGAGTCACATCTTTATAGAGAGAGAGAGAGAGAGAGAGAGAGAGAGAGAGAGATGTTATTTTATTTATTTGAGAGTGAGAGAGAGAATGGGCATGCCAGGGTCTCCAGCCACTGCAAACGAACTCTAGATGCATCCACCACCTTGTGTATCTGGCTTTACATGGGTGCTAGGGAATCGAATCTGGGTTCTTTGGCTTTTGTAGACAATTGCCCTACTGCTAAGCCATCTCTCCAGCGCAGATCATTTTTAAGCAAATCTCTACTAACCTGAGCTTTAGCTACCTATAATATGGAGTGAAGGATACTGATTGCCTCACTGGGATGATGTGAGGATTAAAGGAGATGCAAAAAAAGGCAAAACATTTAGCACATTACTTTGCCCATAGTAAGCACTCAACAGATAATAACTATATATAGCTGTACACACACATGGTGGCTTAGCAGGAGCATGTGTGAAAAAGCCTTGTGGTTTTAATAGCCTCCGAGTTCAAAATAAGCCAATGATCCGATGTGGTCTCCAAAAATAACTGGTTAGACTTCAGCTGTCTTTAAAGAGCCATGGTATGCTGACTAAATGGAGGGACAGCTCTTGCTGGATTCCCATGGATAGATCCCAGTGGGAATCCCTGCTCTATTCCCAGTATCCCACCATCAGAACAGATCTTGGGCTCTGAAACTCAACCAGCTGGGATTGCCTAAGACAGTAAGAGCTCCAACAACCACAGCCGATGAAGAGGTGGACTTGTTTAGCAGGGAGAGGAGAGTATTTAAGGGCGTCACAACAGCTGTTTCGAATATTTTTAGGATGGTCACATGGGAGGGGAATTACTATTCAACATAGAACCAAACGCCAAACTGGTATTAAAAAGATCTTTCTATATAGGAAATGCCAGAGGCTTGGAAGAGGCACTAATTGGCAGAATAAATCATAATAATGAAAGAAGAGCTCTCACTCCACCCTGCAAAATCTAGTTCAGCCCTGGGCTATCTTTTTTTTGTTGTTGTTGTTGTTTTTTTGGTTGGTTGGTTTTTCTTTTGGGGGTTTTCGAGGTAGGATCTCACTCTAGCCCAGGCTGAAATTCACTAGGTAGTCTCGAGCTATTCTAACTCACCACGACCCTCCTACCTCTGCCTCCCTATCGCGGGGATTAAAGATGTGTGCCACCACACCTTGCTCTGGGCCATTTTTTGATCACTAGCATAATGCAGTATTCCTTTCTGAAAAGCCTTTTCCAGAGAGTTTGATCACCTTTATGACTTGATTCATGCCATCAACACACTTTCAGGATATGAAAATTACGTAAAGGAGAAACACTTCAGGAACAGTCTCAGCTCTGGGGGGGAGCAGGTTTGGAACTCCATTTTGCTCATGGTTCACACCCCTGCCCAGTGCCATTGCTGGGCTGGTGGCTCTCATATCAATTAGCAATCTCCTTGGAGACAGGAACATGCTGATGCCTTTGGATAACATCCTTCCCTACCAGCCTGACTCTGTTCAAACAGTACTTACACTAATTTAAAAAAGAAAACCCAGGGGCTAGAGAGATGGCTTAGTGGTTAAGGCACATGCCTGTGAAGCCTAAGGACCCAGGTTCAATTCTCCAGGTCCCATGTAAGCCAGATGCACATGGTAGTGCAAGCATCTGGAGTTCATTCACAGTGGCTAGAAGCCCTGGTGCACCCAGTCTCATTCTTTCTCTCTGTCTCTCTCTCCCTCTCTCTGTCTCTAATAAATAAATTAATTAATTAAAATAGATATTAAAAAAAAAGAAAACTTGGACTGGAGAGATGGCTTAGCAGTTAAGGCGCTTGCCTGTGAATTCTAAGGACCCATGTTCAACTCTCCAGATCCCAAGTAAGCCTGACACACAAAGGTGAGGCAAGCGCAAGGTCACACATACCCACTAGGTAGCACAAGTGTCTGGAGCTCGATTGTAGTGGCTGAGGGCCTGGCACACCAATTCTCTCTCCCAGTCTCTCTCTAAAAAGAAAACTCCTTCAAAGCAGGCAAAGAAAGCACTATGCAAACAGCTATGCAGCCAGCTACCATGAGACCCAGAGTGGCACATACGTGATAATTTCGGCACAGAAGTGTATGGTGTCATGAATGCCATCTCAAAAAAAATTATTTTTGAGGCAGGGTTTCACTGTAGCCCAGGCTGACCTGGAATTCACTATGTAGTCTCAGGGTGGCCTCGAACACACAGCCATCCTCCTACCTCTGCCTCCCAAGTGCTGAGATTAAAGGTGTGTGCCACCACGCCCGGCTCCCATCTCAAATTTTCATTTGTGCATTACCCCACCACTCTCTTTGTTTTAAAATAGGCCATAGTTTTAAAAGAACCAGAATCAAGTGATTTGTATTCTGGACACAATGTAGGGCTTTGATGGAACAGGCTCTGATTTCTCTCACCTGATCACTACTTTAAATGAGGAAAAAATAGAATCCTATTCACAATGCAAATAATACAGCAAGCTAGAAATCATTCTGCCTTATAATCCGAACCAGAAAGCTGGTATTGTAGCTCTGAGCCATTTCCAGAGACTATTAGTTCACAGGAGAAGCCCTGCTCTAAGATGAAAATCTAGGCAGCATGACGTTGTTTCTGCTAAAGAACCTCTTTGTCTTCGCAGCTCATTTCCAAAGTCGCAGAGGAACCTAACTGTAACTGACTAACTGGGACACTTTATTCTCATCATATATTTGTTTAAGAATAAAAAAAGCAACTTCACTTAGTACTGTTCAAACACTAAGCAATTAGAACAATGACGACCCTAGTGACATTCATTAGGGATGGGAGATAGGGTGTCATCTCGAGTTAATATTATATTTTCTAACACTATGGACTTGTCAAGGAAAATTGAATGCCCTAACTGTTGATTTGGGATATTTAAAGCATTGTTTGAAAAGTTCCCCAGGGATTTTTTTCTTCCTTCCACTCTCTAAGACATTATTTGCCAGCAAACTTCAAAGGATTCAACAGTGATTTTCAATTATATTTATTATTAGCTCCATAATCAGCCGGCCGATTAAAAAGAGCAAATGCAGTGGTTTGGACTGCTCGGGAGACGGGCATCAGGTTTCAAAGTGACATTTGGCTTTCATAGAGGGTAACGGGCTTGATGACCATATTTATGCCACTTCTTTTGGCTTTGTTTTGTTCCACTTCTCTACCAAAGGGGTTTCCAGGGATTTCAGTGCTTCAGACAGCATCGTTGCCATCAACCAAAGGTAAAAAAATCAAATCAAAGAGCCAGGTGTGGTGGCGCACACCTTTAATCCCAGCACTCTGGAGGCAGAAGTAGGAGGATCGCTTTGAGTTCAAGCCTGCCCTGAGACTACATAGTGAATTACAGATCAACCTGGGCTAGAGTGAGACCCTACCTTGAAAACTAAAACAAAAAAAATCAAATCAAAATATTTTAGGTGGTTTTCTTTAAAAAATACCTCACGGGTCTTTTACACTTCCACTTTATTTCTCTTTGTTATTTCTCTTGCATTTTATTCTTTGATTTAGGAGTATTACTCTAGTATTATTGAGAAGTAATACTAGATTATTTCTAGTATTATAAAAAATTACACCACTGTAAATTTCAATGAGGCCAATTAAAATTGACAAGAGTAAAATCCACAGGGGCTGGACAGATGGCTCAGCAGTGAAGGTGCTTGCCTGGAAGGCCTACAGACCCAGGTTTGATTCCCCAGTGCCCAGATAAAAGACAGATGCACAAAGTGGGACGTGTGTCTAGCAGTTGTTTGCAGTGGCTGGAAGGCCCTGGTGCACCTATTCTCTCTTTCTGTCAGTCTGTCTCTGCCTGTAAAAAAAAAAATTAATAAATCACACAAAAAGTTCTGATAATTATAGGTCAATAATATCACCCTGAGTTAACAGTCCTAATAAGATTAATGAGTCAATAGGTAACTCTTCAGGGAGTTTTGTGGTTGTTTTATTTGTGTGTGTGTGTGTGTGTGTGTGTGTGTGTGTGTGGCGCACACACATGTAGGTACACAAGTGCTATATCACATGTGTGGAGATCAGAGGACAACCTCTGTGTTGACCTTCACCTTCCACCTTATTTGAAACAGGATCTTTTATTGCTGTGTTTGCCAGGCTAGCTGGCTTGTGAGCATATGGGCCATTCTCCCATCTTTACCCTCCATTGCCACAGGCCACTGTAATCACAGGTTCTCATGCTACCACCTCCAGCTTTTTGTGGGCTCTGGTGGTGCTAAGTCAGTTACTCAGGCTTGTGCAGTAAGCATTACATCCACTGAGCCATCGCCCCCAGCCCTTTTCAGGGCTTCAAATGATGACTTCTATTGCAGTCCCCTTCAGGTTGCTGACCCAAATCATCTGACAAAAGGAGCTTATGGGAGGTGTTGGATGGCAAGTTTCCTCCACATTGAAAGGCGTAGACAACTATTGCCAGCTTTATGAAAAGCAGCTGAGTCAACTCACCAGAGACAGTGTGGGGAGGGTCATGAGCCCCCGACCTGAGATTCAGGCACCCCCTGCACCTTCTGCATACAATAATGCACATGATGTCATGACCTGGGGGAAGCAGGGGAGATAGGGTATATAGAGAGTAAAGGATCTAGGAACAATGAGCTCCACTGAGGTGGTATCTCTGAATCTCTATGCCCTGCAACTAAGCCCTCACCCCAAGGCAGAGGGAAGAGTATATGTGGGGGTAATCTTGGCTGACCTGGACAGTGTCTCAGCCCCACTGCCTCCCAAGTGCTGGGATTAAAGGGTCCCATGGGGGTCCTGGACACAGTGAGCCCCACTGAAGTGCTGCTTTGGGGTCCCATGGTCCTGGACAGGAATAAGGAGCTTCTAGAAGCAGCCATGAGGAAGCCATCATTCAGCGTGGGACGAGAACTCTCCATGGTGTGGCTGCTGTGGGGTCCCAATGCTCTGTAAGAAAGCCCTCATCTTGAGGCCGAGGGAGGAGCATCTAAGGAGTAATTGTTAAAAAATATTTATTTATTTATTTGAGAGAGATACAGAAATTGGCAGGTAGAGAGAGAGAGAGAGAGAGAGGGAATGGGCACGCCAGGGCCTCCAACCACTGCAAACAAGCTCCAGATGCGTGCGCCCCCTTGTGCATCTGGCTTATGTGGGTCCTGGGAGTCGAACCTGGGTCCTCTGGCTTGGAAGGCAAGTGCCTTAACCGCTAAGCCATCTCTCCAACCCTAAGGAGTAACTTTGACATGGGACTCTCCATCAAAGTGGCTGCTTTGGGGCTCCCACGTTCTTATAAATAAGTCCGCTTTATGCTCTGTAAGTGACCCTCCCCCCAATAAACTCATTTGTTCACAGAACTGGTTTTGATGTAATTGTATTTTGGTCTGCCATCTTTGCCCTATTTGGGGGTGAAGACGTCCCCAGGGGAAAAGCTTCCCACAACAAGAGGAAAGGTTTCATTTTGGCTTATAGACTAGAGGACAAACTCAGCGATGGCAGGGGCAAGTGTGGTATTGAGCAGAGGCTGGACATCACCTCCTGGCCAACATCAAGGGGACGACAGCAGTGGGAGGGTGTGCCCAACACTGGCAAGGGGAAGCTGGCTCTAACAACCCATAAGCCCGCCCCCAACAACACACCTCCTCCAACCCACCTCCAACACACCTGATGTAGGTGCCTCTGCCAGAACAGGACTGTTCAGCAGTAACTGTTTCTCTGCAGTCTTCAAGCACAGATGGCACTGCCAGTGGCTGGTCTCTTGCAGGGGCTCTTTCACAACCTCCAGGGTGATTTATAGCTGTGGCCAGCATTCTTATCACTGGCCCAGACCCAGCAACCACTCTCAGACTCTGCCCTGGGCAGCAGCCAGATTTCACAGGCTGCTTACAAATATCAGGCGGCCTGGTGATCATCCTGGGGCTTAGGGTGAGCTGGGCAGATTGAAAATGCATTTTCCCTTGTTCCATAGCAAATGATCAAAGATGGCCCCAAGTGTATGAGCCCCACCCTCCAATGTGGCTGCCACTGAACAGTTTTGCAGGCAACACAGGCCTTTAGTCATACAGATGTGTTGGGGATGGACTACCGATGGCTTGTTGGGGCCCATTTCTCCCCTGGTCTCCTTGTAATGTTGGAAGGAAGGCATTAAGATCCTCATCTGATTTTGTTCTTGGAATGTGATACTCAATGTTCTCTAACTGCTGAAATGAGAACATTTTGAACATTTCAGTTATAAGAGGGTAGGGGCAAGGTGTCAGCCAGCAAAAATATAAGCTAAACTGCAACATATTATATAGTGACAATAATTCATGGTTATTATCATTAAAATAGGTTACATTTTCAAAGTGTTCATTTTTTGTTTGTTTTTCCTTTGAGACAGGGTCTCACTCATGCCCAGGCTGGCCTGGAATTCACTATGTATTCTCAGGGTGGCCTCGAACTTACAGCAATCCTCCTATTTCTGCCTCCTGAGTGCTGGGATTAAAGGCATGCGCCACCATGCCTGGCCATTTTTTTTAAATATTATGCTATCATACACAATGATTTCATTTGCCACAGATATCTACAAATTGGGTGAAGACAGCAGTATCTGATTAAAAATGAAGATGCAAGAGGTGGGGAGATAATTTAGTTGGTAAAGTGATTGTCTCACAAGCATGAGGACCTGTTTTTGATCCCCAGTGCTCACATAAAGTGCCGGGGCAATGTCTGTAATGTAATCCCAGCTCTGGGCAGCAGAGACAGGCAGATCCTCAGGGATCTTGTTTGGCAGCCAGTCAAGCTGGTGAGCTGTTGACTGATGAGAGACTGCATCTCACAGGAAGTGGATGGCATTCTCTAGGATGACACTTGAGGTTGTCCTTTGGCCTACACGCACACATATGCGTACATGTATGTTCTCACACAAGCACACATGAGTAAAAAGTTAAAATTAAAAACTTAAAATAGGGCTGGAGAGATGGCTTAGTGGTTAAGGCACTTGCCTGCAAAGCCTGAGAACCCATGTTCGATTCTCTAGATCCCACATTAGCCAGACACATAAAGGTGAGGCAAGCGTACGGTTGCACATGCCCACAAGGTGGCGCAAGCATCTGGGGTTCTATTGTAGTGGCTGAGGCTCTGGGGCCCCAATTCTCTCTCTCTCTCTCTTTCTCAATGTCTCTAAAATAAAATTTAAAAAAAAAACTATAATAAAGACACAGAAACTCGAGTTAAGCAGAAGCCAGTTTTCCCATCAGAAATCAAACCGCAGCAGAATCACGTTAAAAAAACCAACCTCTCCTGGCTTTTGCTGTCTTATACTCTGACACTGACATTGACTGTGAGGGTCAAGAGCTTCAGTTACCATGAAAGCAGAGTGAAGACAAGGTCAAGTGAAAATTCTACTGGTTCAAGTCATGGATGGCCAGACAAAAATGTGCCTTTGGAAGAAAAGATCACTGAAAGTTTACAATAAAACTCGACAAAGGTAGAAGTCATTGCCAACAGATTCTAACCCTTTCTTACACACACACCACACACACACACACACAAACACACACACACAGCACTCACTATGACCTTCAAAAACAAAAGCCCTTTTAATTTAAGTTCTAGCCAACCAATAAACATGGCCAGTTGTCCAATGACAACACAACACCCTCTTACCTCTGCTAGAGTTTGGAACTTGAATGTTTCCCAAAGGCCCGTTTATTAAAGGGCTTGGTCTCCCGGTCAATAGGGGAGGTAACAGAGAGGTATAGACCGAGTAGAAAGACTTTAGGTCATTGGAGATGTGGCTTTATAGGGAATTGTGAAAGCCTAGTTCCCTCTCTTTAAAAAAAAAATTTCTATTTATTTGAGAGAGAGGGAGGGAGTGAAAGAGGCAGATAGAGAGAGAAAATGGGCATGCCAAGGCCTCCAGCTGTCACAAACAAACTCCAGATGCATGCGCCACTTTGTGTCTCTGCCTTACATGGGTCTTGGGGAATCGAACCTGGGTCCTCAGCACCTCAACTGCTAAGCCATCTCTCCAGGCCCTAGTTTCTTCTCTTCATCATGGCTTCCAGGTCATCCTGTGAGCAGTTCCACTTCACCATGTACCCCCCCCACCATGATATGATGAGACAAAATTAACTTTGCTCTTTATAAATCAATCGTCTCAAATATTGTGTTAGAGTAACAGAAAACTAACACAGCCTCTATGAAGCCCAAAATCCAATAGAATCTACATAATGTCTATGAATAAATTGAAGTTGAATGTATAAAGACTAATAAATTGGTGAAGACTTAATATTTGTGGTTCATTGAGCTTGAATAAAAGGTGAAATGTAAAAATGTAAATTCTTACTGTTCCTACTAATTATACTAGCAATTCAGCCTCTCCCCCACTTAAAAAGGAGATGTTTCTTGGAAAACATTTCTAAGCTGTCCCTGGTCTTAAACTTGACAAGAAATCTTGAGGGCCCCTTTCTCAGGGAAACGCAACACCTTGTCTTTTCATTTGACCCGTTGTTTAATTCTAGTTTCATCATCAAGGTTCACAATGCAATTTTTGGCAGAGCCAGTAGAAGGGCCATTCAATGCTTTAACTGTCTCTCTCCTGAAAGTTGTACTGAGTGAACTTGGGGAAATCCAATAATTTCCTTGCATTGAATGGGAAAATAATTCTTTTTTATTCTTTAAGTTTCATACAAAGGCTATTGAAGAATACAGTGATCTTTTCCCACATGGAAACCACCTCTTTACCTCAAAATTTTCATGTAAAATGCTACTTTAAAAAAAAATTAAATAAAGCCAGGCATGGTGGCACATGCCTTTAATCCCAGCACTGGGAAGGCAGAGAAAGAAAGAAAGGAAGGAAGAATAAGAGCTGGAGAGATGACTCAGCAATTAAGGCGCTTGCCTGCAAAACCTAAGGACCTGGGTTTGACTCCCCAGTACCCACATAAAGCCAGATGCACAAGGTGGCACATGTGTCTGGAGAGTTCATTTGCAGTGGCTGGAGGCCCTGACATGCTTATTCTCTTTCTCTCTCTCTGAAATAAATAAATAAAATATTTAAAAATAAAATATGCCAGGTATAGTGATGAACACCTTTAATTTCAGCACTTGGGAGGCAGAGGTAGTAGGATTACTATGAGTTTGAGACCACCCTGAGACTACATAGTGAATCCCAGGTCAGCCTGGGCTAGAACAAGACCATACATGAAAAAACAAAATAAATAACAAAATAAATAATAAAATAAGCTGGGCATGGTGGCACACACCTTTAATCCCAACAGCAAGAAGGCAGAGGTAGGAGGATTGCTATGAGTTTGAGGCCAGTCTGGGACCACAGAGTGACCTTCAGGCCAGTCTGGTCTCCTTGAAAACCACAACAAAAAGATAGTAAAATTTTTAAAAAATTAAGTTAAAAGAACTTCTTTCTTTCTAAGAGTCTCATCCCCAAACAAATCATTAAAATAGTTCTTAGTTTACAAAACTTTTTTTTTATAGATTAGTGAAAGTTTTGTCAGGTAAAGAATATGTGAAAGAAAATATTTTAGACCCAAATGGGACTTTTCTGGGAGAGACAAGGCAATGAACAGTTCCATTGTATACATCTAATAGTCTTCTCTTTGATTAGAAGCCTAATGACAGCTGTGACAAGTCTACTAGGTATGATGAATAGGGCACTGACCCCAGGACAAAGTCTGTCCGAGGTATAGCTTCTGCAGTTGTGAACTTTCTGACCCCCGGCAAAGTGCAGATTGTTCTGTGTGTGAACTTCATAAACACCCCAGCATCCTCTCCAGTATGCCCACAGCTAGTTTACCCCACTGACCATCAAAATGGGCTATGAAGGAGGGACTTTCTTACACACATTCACCTGCCTGTGCAGGGGCTCCGTCGACTCCTTGGTGCTTTATTGTTTGCAAACATTGTTCCTGCTTGTCCCAACAACTGTAGGACAGGAAGATCAAGAGGCTGAGCGCCAGTGGAGGAAGCAGCAGATGAACCTCAAGCCCAGACAAGGCATCAGGAGCTTCTCCAGGACCTCTGGGCTCATAAATGAGAGAATCAGATCTCGACTTGGGCCAGCAACTCATTTTGCCTCTAATTTTGGCTGTTCCCACCAACTCTAATCCTTCTGTCCTTTTCCTTCTAGGGGACTAATTGACTTGACAAATTAGTCAACTACTTGACTGACAAGAAACATATTAAGGGAGGAAGGGTTTCTTTTGAGTTACGGTTCCAGAGGACACAGTTTGTCATGGTGGGGAAGGCATGGTCGCAGCAGAGCGAGGCAGCTGCATCCTCAGTCAGTAGGCAGAGGGAGAAAGGTAACTGGAGCTGGGCTATTTCATGTCAAGGCCCACCCCCAAGTGACCCACTTTCTCCAGTGAAATACTATCTCCTAAAGGTTCCATAACATCTCCAAACAGCACCTCCTCCTGGGACCCAAATGTTCAAACACATGTCTGGTGATCATTTCCCAGACAAACCACAACTTTCCAACCCTGGCCTCCTTTGGCACATGGCCATAACATGAAACAGAATACATTCATTCCTACATCAAAAGTTTCCATAGTCGGACTGGAGAGATGGCTTAGCGGTTAAACACTTGCCTGTGAAGCCTAAGGACCCCAGTTCGAAGCTCAGTTCTCCAGGACCCACGTAAGCCAGATGCACAAGGGGGAGCATGCATCTGGAGTTCGTTTGCAGTGGCTGGAGGCCCCGGTGCTCCCATTCTCTCCCTCCCCTGCCTATTTCTGTATCTCTTTCTCAAATAAATAAATAAATAAAATATTTTTTAAAAATGTTTCCATAGTCTTGGAACGGAGAGATGGCTTAGTGGTTAAGGCGCTTGCCTGCAAAGCCTAAGGACCTAGGTTTGATTCCCCAGGACCCATGTAAGCCAGATGCACAAGGTGTCACATGTCTGGAGTTCATTTACAGTTGCTAGAGGCCCAGGTGCACCCATTCTCTCTCTCTCAAATAAATCAATAAAAAATTTAAAGAAAGTATCCATAGTCTTAATTATGTCATCACTGTTGAAAAGTCCAAAGCTCCAAGTCTCTTTTGAGATTCAGGTAATATCTTAACAGTTAGCCCCAATAACATCAAAAAACATGTTACAAAAGCCAGGTGTGGTGGCACACACCTTTAATCCCAGCACTCGGGAGGCAGAGGTAAGAGGATCGCCATGAGTTCAAAGCTGCCCTGAGACTACATAGTGAGTTCGGGTCAGCCTGAGCTAGGGTAGTGAAATCCTACCTTGAAAAACCATAAAAAACAAACAAATAGGCAAGAAAAGATTCAACCAAATTAAGACCAAACTCCAGCAAGGAGCACACCAAATCGCTTAGCTCTGTGCCTGGCATCTGGGGCTCCTAAAGGAATTACTTCAGCTCCAAAGTGCTTGGGCAGTCCAGCTGCTCTGGCTCTACTGTCTACAACATACACAGCCTCTTGGGCTGGCTCCACTCCATGCACACAGCTTTCCTTGCCTGACGTCCCATGGTTCTGGCATCTACAACATCCTAGGATCCTCATTACAGCCTGGACTGTGCCTTCACAAATTATGCAATGGTCTCTTGGGCCTCCTTACAGGGACTCCAACCCTGCACAACATAGCTTTGCCTCAGCAGCTCTCTGACACTGTGGAGGAAGAGTCCACAGCCCTCTCGATCTTGCATCTTTCATGCCTGTAAAACTGGCCCTACACGGACGACGCTGGAAGTTCTGCTGTCAGCTTGTGATGGAGTCCAGCCCTCTTAGACCAGTTACATGGGCCTCAGTGAGCCTTCTATACTGACCCTGCAGAAACATTTCCTTATGCAGTTGGTTTCAAGAAAGGAACCCCTTTGGTGGCATTCCTTAGTTCAGAACTTTCTTTTTAGTAATTTTTTCCTTTCTTTCTTCCTTTCTTTCTTTCTTTCTTTCTTTCTTTCTTCCTTCCTATTTGAGAGAGAGAGAGAGAAAGAGACAGAGAGAGAATGGGCACATCAGGGCCTATAGCCACTGTAAACAAACTCCAGACACATGTACCACCTTGTGCATGTGGCTTACATGGGTACTGGGGAATGGAACTTGGGACCTGAGGCTTTGCAGGCAAGTGCCTTAACCACTAAGCCATCTCTCCAGCCCTTCAGGCCATTTTTTTTAAATGAATTTGGATTTTCCTAAGAGGGAAACTTCCATGGGTGGGGTCCTGCCCTCAAGGCACCTTTCCTATTGTTCCAGTGAAATGGATGAGGATTCTCTTAAATGGTGTCAATCTCTTTCAACAATTGCAGCTGTTTTGTTTTGTTTTGTTTTGTTTTGTTTTGTTTTGTTTTGTTTTGTTTTGTTTTTAAGCTAGGGTCTCACTCTAGCCCAGGCTGACCTGGAATTCACTATGTAGTCTCAGGCTGGCCTTGAACTCATGGCGATCCTCCTTCCTCTGCCTCCCTAGCACTGGGATTAAAGGCGTGCGCCACCACGCCCAGCAACAATTATAGCTGCTTGTTCAGCATGTTCCTTATCAGAAGCTATGAACTTGCTCACATTACTTTCCTTGCCAAACTTTACATGCATTGTTCATATTGGCTCTATCTTACTGTAGGTAAATAGGCACAAGTGCAGTGATCAGTGGCTATGCTATAGCCTGAATGTTATCCTGTCTTGACATTTTCTCTGCTAAACAAATTAATCCAGTACATTTCAATTCAGCCTCAAGTTGTCAGGACATAGGCAGAATGCAGCTAGATTCTGTGTCAGATTCTACCTTGAATGGACTGTAATCCAGTTCCCAAAAGAGTCTCTGTTCCTCTCTGGAAACCTCATGAGCCAGGTCTCCACTGTCAGTGTTTCTCTTAGCATTCTGGCCTTCCAAACTCCCTCCAGAATGACTTATTAAGTTCTGCTTAAAGCATTCTAGGGCTTTTCAAGTCCAAACTTCCAAATTCTTCCACGTTCTTCCCACAAATTGGTTCAAAAAGCTCCAGGAACCACATGGCCAGGTTTATCCCATCAACGGCCTCACTTCCCAGTACCAAATTTCTGTGTTAGCTCTTTTTGTTTTGTTTTTCTCATTCTCTGATCAAGTATCTGACAATAGGCAGCTTAAGGGAGGGGGCTGGGTCACAGTTCCAGGGGATGCAATCACAGCAAGGAAGGCGTGGTGGCAGAAGCGGTAGGCTGCTAGTCACCCTGCACTCACAGTCAGGAAGCAGAGAGAGAACAGGCAGTGGGGCCAGGCTATAAACTTGAAGACCACCCTCCGGGCTCCAGTGACCTACTTCCTCCAAGAAGGCGTCACTTCCTAAAAGTTCCATCACCTTCCCAAATAGCACTACTAACTGAGGACCAAGTGTTCAGACACATGAACCAATGAGGGACATTTTAGAAAAGCATGGTGCCACACACCTTTGTAAAAATTATTATTTATTTATTTTATTGTTATTACTATTATTATTTATTTACTTATTTTAGTTTTTCAAGGTAGAGTCTCACCGTAGCTCAGGCTGACCTGGAATTCACTATGGAGTGTCAGGGTAACCTTGAACTTATGGTGATCCTCCTACCTCTGCCTCCTGAGTGCTGGGATTAAAGGAGTGCACCAGCTATTTATTTATTTATTTATTTATTTATTTATTTATTTATTTATTTATTTATTTAAGAGAGTGAGGCAAATAGAAAATGGGTGATCCAAGGTCTTAAGCTGCTGCAAACCAACTCCAGATGTATGCTCCACCTTGTGCTTCTCTCCAGCCTGGCCTCTGCATTTTAAACTGTAGGTTGACAAGTAGGAAAAAAAAAAAAAAGTCTAGTAAAACAATAGCAGATGCCTTAACTGGACTTCCGCAATCAAGTCGGTTCTACTATAACTTTGAGGACATGAAGTCTTGAGTTATTGAACAATGGATAGATGTGGAATCACCTGGAAATGTGAACTGGGTTTACAAATGTGTATTTATTTGATACTTCAGTAATGAATTACATACCCACACCAATATGGCTCTCCTTTACAAAAAGTGAGCATGTTGCTTCCAGGAGGACCTGTGGTCACCACTGTTTTTGATGTCACACAGCCCCATGGCACTTCCAGCTTGCTTTTCATTAAGAAGGAAGCCAACACATGGGAGGCAGAGGTAGGAGAATTGTTGTGAGTTCGAGGCCAGCCTGAGAATACAGAATGAGTTCCAGGCCAGCGTGGGCTAGAGTGAGATCCTACCTCAAAAAAACAAAACAAACAAAACAAACAAACAAACAAAAAAAAAACTAACCAACCAAAGAAAAAAAGAAGTAAGTCACGTGAAGGATGAACCTGACAGATGAGCCCCCTGGGAACTCCAAAGCCTCTTCCTTGGGGTGCACTAACATTGGAGTTGGGCAACTGGGCACCTAACTAGGACAAGAGGTCACAGTACACTGCCACTAACCGGCAGGGGCCCCAGGCTTGCCCCTTGGCATCACTCATTTCCATCTATTCTTAAGGAAGTTTATTAAGTTTTCATCTTCCCCTGGGAATACTTGCTGGAAAAAAACACAGTGTGAAAAAACTTCCCAAAGGGTGGCCACTCTCTGCTTGCTGCCACAGAGGAGGGGTTCTGGGCCCCCACATTCTTACTCCTGTGAGTGTGAAGAAGACTGTTAAGTCCCAGTTTCCAGCTGAGCATACTGCCCTGCAGGTTGGAAATTCTGTCTATAGTTGAAGAATTTGGAAGGCACTGCATACATTAGCATGCTGGGCTTGGGTTACAGTTTGCACTTTCATTTGCTGCCTGAGACCCTTTCCTTAAGCTCCTCAATATCCAAAGAATGGTTCAATTATATCTTGAAGCAAGAAAATGGGGTTAGTACCCACCAGAGATAGACAGCCTAAATTTAGAGAGAAGGGGAGATTCCACAATCTTGGAGCTTTTCACATCATGTTGTGGTAGGTATGTGTCATGGTTTGACTGTAAAATGACCCTTATTGGGTTAGAGATGGCTTAGTGGTTAAAGCACTTGCCTGCAAAGCCAAAGGACCCAGGTTCGATTCCCCAGGACCCACGTAAGCCAGATGCACAAGGTATCACATGCGTCTGGAGTTCGTTTGCAGTGGCTGGAGGCTCTGGTGCACCCATTCTCTCATCTCTCTCTCTCACACACACACACTCTCTCTCTGGCTCTTTCTCCCTCCCTCTCTCTCTCTCAAATAAATAAAATAAATGAATAAATAAAAGTTTAAAATGCAGAGGCCCAAAAGACCAGACAGCATCAGCCAGCCATAATTTCCTGTGCACAATAACCATCTTTGAATCTTAGTTGTGTGTTGCCTTCAACACAAATGATTTGGTTGTCCAGGATGGAGCCAGCTTCCGATGTTGGGACTCTAATTTGGGGGTACAGCTAGTTTTGTACAGACTTATTTGGATTTTATAATGGAATAATTAATTTCCTTTTTAAGAGGACAAGTTCAGCTGGGCGTGGTGACTCACGCCCTTTTTTAATCCCAGCACTCGGGAGGCAGCGGTAGGAGGATCACTGTGAGTTCGAGACTACCCTGAGACTTCATAGTGAATAACAGGTCAGCCTGGGCTAGAGTGAGACCCTACCTCGAAAAACCAAAATAAAAAAAAAAAAAAGAGAGAGAGAGAGAGTAAAAGTGCATGATAGCCAAGCGTGGTGGTGCATACCTTTAATCCCAGCAATTGGGAGGCAGAGGTAGGAGGATAGCTGTGAGTTCAAGGCCACCCTGAGATGACATAGTGAATTCCAGGTCAGCCTGAGCTAGAGTGAGACCCTACCTCGAAAAAAAAAAAAAAAAAAAAAAAAAAAAAAAATCATGATAAGTAGGCTGATTGAAAACAAACACACATACCCTAAAGTCTATGGTGGAGACAGGGAGGGAACACACCACCTGGGAAGTGATGCCTGCTGTGCGGCTAAGATGAATGGAAGGTTTGTTCAACTACCCTGCAGTAGCACAGCAGAGCCTGAGGCAGCTCCCCTCTGGAAGGAAATGAACAGACTTTATTATTTTTTTCCTTGGCTGAAGTACTTTAATTTACTACGCAACATCATATTCTTTGTATCCCGTTTCTCCTGCCAAGTTACTTATCCTTCATATAGCTTTGTTCTGGAAGGCCAGTCCCAGTTTTGAAGACGATATGCACACATGGATCAGTATTGGCAAGCAGCCATCCCTGGTCCTCGTAGTGAGTCCCACCCACTCTCCTATCCCCAAGTCCTTGCCGGGAGAGTTGCTTTAGCAGTTAAAGACAAGCAGAGGGCTGGAGAGATGGCTTAGGGGTTAAGGCGTCTGCCTCCTAAGCCTAAGAACACTGGTTCCAATCTCCAGTGGTTCCAATCTCCAGGTCCCATGTTTAGCCAGATGCAGTGACGCAAGGGCGCAATGCCGCACTTGACCACAAGGGGGCGCACACATCTGGATTTCGTTCGCAGCAGCTGAGACACTGCTGGCGCGTCCATCTCTGTCTTCCTTTCTCTCTCTCTCTCTCTCCCCCTCCCTCTTTGTCTCTCTCCAAAAAAATACTAAAAAATAAAAAGTTAAAAAAAAAAAAAGACAAGCAGAGATTTTAGCGAGTCTGTATGCCATCTTGAGCCTGAGAGGGAGAGGGAAGATGCATGCTTCAGACAGACTCTGAGGAAGCTGACACTGAGACAGAGTGGAGTGCAATGAATTTACGGGGCAGTGAAAGTGGCAGGATTGGGCCCAAGGGTACACTGCTGTGTGATGAGACCTAAGTCCCTATTCCACTGGCACTGTGGAGCTCGACTGGCCTTGCAGAGTTGTGTCCCTGTTGGAACACAGGAGCCAGACTTATATGCTGTTGTATACCCCTGTATGAACCAGTGTCACGATTCAGGCTGCTGGAGGCATGGGGTGTCAACTTGAGTTAAGCAGCTGTCTTCAGTGCAAGCATTTGTTGGGCCAGGGGCTCGGCTGTGAGCCACTGACAAGCAACACTCCAGGCAGCTGCAGGTGACGGCGCTCACTCCTTCTGGAACAGCGAACAGCAAGGACCCTGCGCGCTGAGCCCGTTTATCCCCCTTGGTCAAAGTTTCCTCCTATGCCTAGTCGAACGCCTCTCTTTAGTCTACAACTTAGCTAGGAATGTGCCCCAGTAAAAGACTGTTTCTCTTTTTAAATTAAGCCAGTTTCCTAAAAGGAACAATTTTAAGAGCAGGTACGTTTTTGTCCAAAATATAACCTGATTTGCCAAATTCAGCTGCTTAAAGAACATTCCAAGTCATGGCTGATGGCATAAGGCCAAGTGCACACTTACTCAGAGGTTTTTCTCCAGGGACCACGGCTTCCATTGAGGTCAAGCCTTACCATTCTCCAGAAGCAACTTATAGCCTGTTGTTGGAAAAGTACACCTTTTGACTAACCCAATTTCAGATTCTTAAGCTTAAAAACTCATCTGTTTTTTTCTCTGTTGTTTAAAATCTCCCTCTTCCACCGTAGAATGAAGAGCATAGGACGCCCTTTTCTTGAGAGATGGCCTGGGGTTGGGACATGGACATGGCCTTGGAGCCAGAAACCTGCTGGGGGAGACAGCTCAGCAATTAAATGCACTTGCTTGCAAAACTGCTTCTCAATGCCATCTCGCCCATCTGTGAGCTCCACGGGTTCACAGCAAATCCCTTATCCCCTCTGGGTCCCTGTATTCTCAGCTCATGAAATGGACATGTCATGTAACAGATATGCTACGGCTATGTAACTTGGAGTGCACACGACACAACGTTAGAACTAAAGGATAGCTCAGCCATCGTTGCACTGTGTTCTACAATGGCCAGAAGACCTTCCCATGAAGTCCA
The DNA here is from genome assembly GCA_036365145.1 of Orientallactaga sibirica. Lineage (NCBI taxonomy): Eukaryota > Metazoa > Chordata > Mammalia > Rodentia > Dipodidae > Orientallactaga > Orientallactaga sibirica. The sequence continues at coordinate 21,642,961 of JAEOAD010000007.1, read as the reverse complement.
GAGAAGGGCCGAAAATGGCACAACTGGGGAGGTGCAGAGCCAGGGCCAGCATCTAGCCCTCCTGCTTCTAGTTAGCACTTCTCCACTTGAGCCACCTCCCTTCCCTCTTCCTGTCACGATTCTCCTGCTGCAGTACTGAAGGGTTGTGTGCCACTTAGTCCCGTGGAGCCTTCCAAAAGATGACAAAACTGTGCCATGCTTGCCATTGCTTGGAACCTGTGTACTGGAAGCAAGACACACTCCAGATCTGAAGGACTATTATTCGAAAAATAATTGTTACCTGAGCTATTATGCTAAGATCCACCTTGGGCTCCAGCAAAGAGGAGGCAAGGAGGCCATTGTGTATCACTAAAAGGATTGTGAGTATGCACATTCATCAGGGATGTAGCTGTCGCAGAGGAGATGGGGAGAGAAGAGACTTTTAAAAAGCAAATTACAGTGCTGTGTATTTTATGTCATTGCCTGCCCCACTTATTTAATCAATCTAAATTGAGAGTTCTCGTAGTTCCCGAGCATCGATGGCTCAGCTCTTGGCATGCACAAGTGCCTGTAGGGCTTGCAGTTTTTCTACCCTTCTGTAGGTATTCATTTCCAAAATTTCATTACCATCCCACATGTGAGTCATCCCCTCCCATGCAATCCACTTAAAACATCCAGCAGCAGAGATCAGAAGAGGATGAGCCTATTGATTTGGTATGTTGAGGACTTGTCAAAGTGACATGGGACAGGAGGGTCTCACAGGCTCCCTCAACAAAGCCACCAGACAGTGAGGTAGAATTTGATCCCTACTCACCTGCCCACCTCCCTCCCCAGGAGCTACTCCACCCTCCATGCCACCTCCCTCCCCAGGAGGTGCCCTCTGATTCCTGCAGTTGGGGGCAGGACCATTGCTGAGGGAGACTAAAGATGGGACATGTTCTTTTGTCAGGATAATGAAAACAGGAGCTGGGTATCCTATTGCTGAGAAGCCTTCGCACTAGCCATGAGCAAGCACCTCAGAAAACAATCAGAGGACCTTGATCTAGCCTTGGACTACCCATCGAGCACCTGAGTGGTCCAGGTGACATCACTCAACCTCCCGGGAACCTTAGTGTTTGATACTATCAAGAGCAGATGTGCAGGGCTGGAGAGATGGCTCAGTGGTAAGGCACTTGCCTGCAAAGTCTAACTACTCAGGTTCGAATCCCCAGTTCCTAGGTAAAACCAGATGCACAAAGTGGTGCATGCATCTGGAGTTCGTTTGCAGTAGCTGGAGGCCCTGGTGTGCCCATTCTCTCTGTCTCTCTCTATTTATAAATAAGAATTTAAAGGGGGGAGCTGGAGAGATGGCTAAGTGGTTAAGGCATTTGCCTGCAAAGCCAAAGGATCCTGGTTGGATTCCTCAGGACCCACGTAAGCCAGATGCACAAGGGGACACATGTGTCTGGAATTCGTTTGCAGTGGCTGGAGGCCCTGGCATGCCCATTCTTACTCTCTCTCTCCCCCTTTCTCTCTCTCAAATAAACAAATAAAATATATTTTTAAAAAAGATGTGCACATTTGTCCACTTAGTCTATAGAATTCAAAAAGAAAAGAATTTTCAGAGCAAACCCCATAAGTAGCTTACAAAAAGTCTCAACAGTTGAGGTTGTAGCTCAGTGGTAGAGAACTTCCGGGAACTAGAATATACCAGGCCCTGGGTTTGATACCTGGCACTGAAAAAGAGAAATCTGAAAAGCTGGGCGTGGTGTCACACGCCTTTAATCCCAGCACCTGGGAGACAGAGGTACGAGGATCACCGTGAGTTCAAGGCCACCCTGAGACTACATAGTGAATTCCAGGTCAGCATGGGCTACAAAATAAACACAGTGATACCATCATCAAAGGGGCAAGAGTGAAAAGGGACCCTTGTAAATGATTTCTGTAGGTCAACCTCACCACCAACCTTATCTTGCCCCTGAATTTGAACTTGTGAGTCCAGACGACTTTAGGTGATATCGTGCAGAGTGACTGGTCATCTATTGAACAACTAACTTCACTATTGATTTGTGTTTCAGGAGTGTTGATCACAGAGCCACAGGTTTGCGTGACAATACAAGTGACAGTGCACACTCACAGGAATGACCCAAGAGAGGACTGGCTATGAAAAGGTCAGCAGATACAGAGGAACCCTAGGGATAGGTGCAGAATCCCAGGGCTGGGGACAATGCAGCTGTCACTACCCTCAAAGCGGAAGGAGACAGAGGAAGGAAACAGAATTCCCAACACGAGTATTGTGCTGAGCAGAGTAACCTAAGAGTGGCCGTTAGTGTAGACAAATAACTTCTCAAGGAGGGAACAGGGATGTGAGGGCGATCTGGCTGCGACATCTGTCACCCCATTGATTGCCAGGGTTGATTCGGCTGATCTGGCTGGCTAGGTGGGTGTCCCCTTCTTCCCTCACGGCTTCACGTGCGTCTCTTAGAGAACGACCTTCCTGGAAGAGAGGAGAACCGGTCTTGGGTCAAGGGTATACAAGTAGCTGCGCTCCCCTGCTAGAACCTCCAAACAAACTCTTAAGGAGGGAACAGGGAGCTCATACACAAGCATCCCATTCCCTTCCTCCCTCTACATCTGCTTGGCTCCTCCATTGACCAAGACCTAATACCATCCATTTATGTGATCAAGTCAGGTCAGCCTGCTAGCCACGGAGCATTAGAGACAGAAAAATTCTGGGGCTAAAGCAGGCGACACCCCACCTCAGAAAAGGTAAAGGATTCTGAATACAGCACACTAAAATTTGCCTGTTAGCATTTTCCACCCCCACCAACATAAGTTTGTTGTATCTTTTAAAAATTGCTTTAAAATTTATTTGTAACAAGAGAGAAAGAGAGAGAACGGGTGTGACAGGGCCTCTAGCCAACTGCAAATGAACTCCAGATGCATGCACCTGGCTTTTTGTACATCTGGCTTTATGTGGGTTCTGGGGAGTCGAACTTGGGTCAGCCGACTTTGCAAGCAAGTACCGTAACCGATGAAGCATGTCTCCAGCTGTCAAGTCTGTTGTATCTGACGGCTGGTGTTCAAAACCAGTGAGGCCAGAAAGAAAAGACTGAGGAAGTCAACATTTCCCAGAGCTGCTCCGAACCGCAGCACTCTGAAGGCGCTTCGTTAGTCTTCCAGGGGCGGAGGATGGGCCAATCCTGCCTTCCACCTGTAGCACCCATGTTTCCTTGGAATATTGGCTCTAGAATCGCATGAGCCTCACTGTCAGTCCTCACTGCTGCTGGATAGCTTCATGGCCTCACGTCCTATTTTATGTTCTAGACACCTTAGTTTTCTATTTGAACTTTTGTGCAGCGCCTCCCTCCCAGAATTTTAGTGAGCCGTGAAGAAATAGGTGAAGTTCTTTCATTTCCAATGAGATCTGACGTGACCAGGTCAGGAAGGGTGGGGGTGGGGAGGAGGAAGAAGTAAAAGTGGTCTGATTCGCATATGGTTTGAGTGTGTGCCCCAAGATTCATGCGCTCAAAAGCCCAGTCTCCAATGCAGTGTGGGAGGTGGCAGAACCTTTAAGAGGTAAGGCCTATGGCAATAAGATTAAGTCATTGGGGGTGCTGACAGAAGGCATCTGTGTAAATCTCAGAGGACCCCAGTTAGTTGTTTTTTTTTAATTTTTTTTATTGTTTTATTTATTTTGGGGGAGAGACATAGACAGAAACAGATAGAGGAGAAAGGAAAACAGATAGAGCTGGGCGCACCAGCAGTCTCTCAGCTTCTGTGAACGAAATCCAGATGCGTGCCCCCCCTTGTAGTCAAGTGTGGCATTGCGCCCTTACGTCACTTTGCATCTGGCTAAACATGGGACCTGGAGATTGGAACCGCCGTTCTTAGGCTAAGCAGGCAGGCGCCTTAACCGCTAAACCATCTCTCCAGCCCTTTTTTTTTTTTTTTTTTTTTTTTTTTGGTTTTTCGAGGTAGGGTCTCACGGTAGCCCAGGCTGACCTGGAACTCACTATGTAGTCTCAGGATGGCCTCAAACTCACGGCGATCCTCCTACCTCTGCTTCCCAAGTGCTGGGATTAAAGGCGTGCGCCACCACGCCTGGCCTCAGTTAGTTCTTGAGAGAGTAAGTTCTAAGGACTCTAGGCCACCTTACCCTTTCTGTACACAGCAGCTTTCCTTTCTACCTCTCTGGTGCATTGTGATGCAGCCAAGAGGGCCCTCACCAGAGGCCAAACAAATGGGGACATGCAGCCTTGTACTTTTTAGGGGGAAGGAGTCATGCTCTTCAGTGGTAAGCTACCCATGTTCCAGTAGATAACCCTCCACCATACACATGCAAGCAAACCCTAGTGAAACTCAGTGGCGCGTGTGCACATGCACACACACACACACACACACACACACACAAAGACATGAAGTAGAACAGAGACTAGCTGGGATGAGGAAGGGTCAGCAGATGTAGGAGGGGGATAAGGGAAGGTCAAGGTCATGGGATGAATATGATCAAAGCACATGTACACATGTATGAAATTGTCAAAAACGAAATCTAAAAATTTCAACTCAAAGTCAATATTTTATTAAAAATATCATCTTCAGTCCTAACTAATATTTCAAAAATTATCCAAGGTAGATCACCAACAGCATATTTCCTACTATTCTGTTCAAGGGATGAGAGTTTCCTGACACCATATTTCTGAGACAAAGTTGAAAGAGAGAAAATGCCAGCAACAATTATCAAACGCCTGGGATGAACAAAGGTTAGAAAGTGGTGGCAGGTATCTTGAATAGTTGGAATTCCTAGGTCATATTCAAAAACTAAAGGAAATATGACATATCCGACTCTAAACTGAGTATGATGGTGCACACCTTTAATCCCAGCACTCGGGAGGCAGAGGTAGGTGGATTGCTGTGAGTTCAAGGCCACCCTGAGATGACATAGTGAATTCCAGGTCAGCCTGGGCTAGAGAGTGAGACCCTACCTCGAAAAAACAAAACAAAAAACAACAACAAAAACAGACTGTGCATGGAGAAAACTAACATCAATTTGAAGTAGGAATGAGATAAATTTTCCTCAATTTAGAGATGGTTTAAAGACTTATTTAAGGCAGATTATACTAGAGAAAGACTTGCTTATGCAAACATTGATTTACTCATGGACATTATCGCCAGTCAATGATTATCTAAGAGACAATATCCCTTTAAAGTCGAGTGTTTGCAGCTCTGGCATTTAGTAGGGAATGGTGTATATGTACATTACATAGAGGTTAGGCTTGTGTTCAACACAGAACAGAAAATGCAAATGAAAGTGGCTTAAATGAGAGGCTCACTATGTCTTTATCTCCTATACCATATTAGCTACTTTTCTTTTTTTTTTTCTTTTTGGCTTTTCAAAGTAGGGTCTTGCTCTAGTCCAGGCTGACCTGGAATTCACTAGTTAGTCTCAGGCTGGCCTCGAACTCACAGCGATCTTCCAACCTCTGCCTCCTGAGCGCTGGGATTAAAGGCGTGCGCCACCACATCCAGCAGCTACTTTTCTTGTTGCTGTGATAAAACACCTGACAAGAAGCAACTTGGGGAAAGAAGGGTTTGTTTTGGCTTGCCGTTGGGGCTACGCAGTCCACCATGGCCGGCAAGGATGGCAGAAAGAGCATTAAGACAGTTGACAAATTGCACCCACAGTCAGGACACAGAGTGAGATAATGCTGGTATACAGCGCTCGCGCTCTCTCTCTCTCTCTCTCTCTCTCTCATCACATTGCACCCACAGTCAGGACACAGAGTGAGATAATGCTGGTATACAGCGCCCTCTCTCTCTCTCTCTCTCTCTCTCTCTCTCTCTCTCATCACATTGCACCCACAGTCAGGACATAGAGTGAGATAATGCTGGTATAAATTTCTCTCTCTCTTTCTCTCTCACCTCTTCATTCAGTCGGGGACCCCACCCATGGAATGATGGAGGAAAAATTAGGCACATTATCAGGCCCACTTTGCATAGCTGGCTGAGTGACCCATTGCCCATGAAGCCTGTTCATTGGGTCCCCAGCCTCAGCTCAGGCCCACCCGAGTGCATGAAATGAACTGGGACCAGCTCAGTTGGCAGCAAGGAGAGAAGAGCAGTTTAGGAAGGAAAGTGGCTTACAGTTTCACATTTGTCACATTAGCTGGAAGGAAGCATCCAGAGTGAGCTGAGTTGGCAAGGAGAGAACTGGATTATAACATCCTAAGGCTGACTCTGGTGAGTCACAAGGGTTTTCATGCCTCAGTTAAATCTTTCTGAAAACTCCCTCACAGGCTCACCCAGAGCTTTGTCTCCTGGGTGATTCTAAATCTTATCAAAATGACAACCAAAATTAACTATCACATATATACATATCAACCCAAGGCTGATATGAAACTGCACTTAGCAGAAATCTGGCCATTTTCTTTGTGTTCTACCTTCCTTAGCTTCCGTCCTCTAAAACTGCCTCATTGCCCATGATAGCTATTGAAACTCCAGTCAGCAAATAATACCACTGCAGCAGAAGAAAAAGAAAGGCCAGAATAGCAAGTGGAGGCATTTTCCAATGGTGCCAGCTCTATTTTGAATTGTTTCCCAGCAAGCCCCACTCAGTGGCTTTCAATTATTCATTGACTCTTCCTTCCTTTCTTCCTTTTTTTTTTTTTTTTTTTTTTTTGAGTTAGGGTCTTGCTCAGGCTGACCTGAACTCATGGCACTCCTCCTGCCACTGCTTCCCAAGTGCTCTGTGTATGTAGGGCCATTTTGTTTTAATTGACCAGGGCACGCCATGCTAACTTAATAACATGGGATGCCTTTTCCCAGGAATCAGTAACTTGTTTTTTGATGTCATTGGAGAGGAAAATTAGAAACACTAAAAAAAACACCTGAATTTTTGTCAGGCATACTTTGTGTGGTAGAGACCTGCCGTCACTAAGGGCTGAGTGACCCATTGCTTCCATGGGAGCAGGGATTGCGGCCTTTCTGTTCATTGTAGACCCCAGCCTCAGCTCAGGCCCACCCAGCATGCCCCACGCTGCATGAAATGAACTAGAGACCAGCTCAAGGTTCCGGCTCAAGTGCAGCAGTTACCTTCTTGTTGCTGGGACAAAACGTCGGACCAGAAGCAGTTTATGAAAGGAAAGGGTTTATTTTGGCTTACAGTTTCAAGGAGAAGCTCCATCATGGTGGAGAAAGCACAGCCGAATTGAGGCCGGGCCTCACGTCTTGTCACATTAGCTGGAAGGAAGCATCCAGAGTGAGCTGAGTTGGCAAGGAGAGAACTGGATTATAACATCCTAAGGCCTGACTCTGGTGACGCACCTCCTCCAGCAGGACTCTACCTCCCAAAGGTTCCACAGCTTTCTCAAATTGTCACCAACTGGGGAGCAAGTATTCCAAACACATGAGCCTAAGGGAGACATTTCATTCAAGCAAACATCACAATAAGGATGTGGATGAGTCAGAATTAGAACCTTGTCTAATGCCAAAGTCCCATTCTGCCCACTATACTTTGAAGCCTGCACAAAGGGGATCAGGAGGGAGCTGGGGGTGGGGAGCTGAAGAGGTGGGTTTGAGGCTGAACAGTGATTCCCAAATGCCCTTCACCTAGAGCTTTCAACACAAATCCCACAAGTGATGATGAAAAATGGGGGGGGGGGATGAAAGAACATCCCAAGTGGCTTGGCAGGGGTCAGCAGGAGGGAAGTGGACTTGAGGGACATGTCTTGCGATGCAGAGGGCAGGGACCTTTGGCTGTAGGGACAAGGAGGCAGCAGGAATCCCAAGCTTCTAGTTTATGAGGTACATAGATGAAGAAAGCATTTATCATAACTAATTGGGGATTTGGCAGGTTTTTAATAAACATGGAAAGAGTTTTTGTTTTTTTTTTCCATAGAAAACCCACAAAAGAACAGCCAAGGAGAACAATGAAAAAAACTAAATTCAGCCAACAGACTGGCAGTGGAAGGAGCTTGTTTTTTAACCTTTTGTGATGATCACATGGCCGGCCAGTCTGCCTTCTTTATAGAATTGTGTCTGGTCCAAACTGAGCAACCAGAAGAGGAGAACGCCTGAGAATAAACCCTCTAGGAAATAAGCTCCCTTTTCTAGAATTTTCCCATGAAGTCAAGAAGGTTGCTGCCCAGACTGGCCAGCATGTGCAGTTCTAACTATTCTGGCCTCTTGGAAAACTAAAGTCAGCATGAGACTGACTTTGACAGGGGGATATTTTTAAACCTGGGCACTGGGAATGTCTACTCCTCTCTTCTGGTTATAATTATCCGAGTTGTTTCTATCCTTCCTTTTTTTTTTCCTCTTCCTTCTCCTTGTCCTCTTTCCCTATTTCTCATCTTCCTTCCATCTTTCCACTCCCCCCGCCCCCTGCTTTAAGTGCCACGAAGCTTCAGAGGACACATGCGTCTACAATAGATGATGCTGGTTGTCCCTCTGGTCCAAAAGTCATGGAATGTTAAAGACAGGCAAAACATTTGGAAACATTTGGACCTGAATTGTCCCCGTGGCCGTAGTTCTGGCTCTTCCCTGTCTTGATTACCTGGATAATTCACAATTCACTAGGCTTTACTTTGCTAATGATTACTGTTGCTAGCATTTTCCATCTAAGTATTTATGAAGTTTCTGAAATAGGAGCGCATTTGATTTCTGCCATGGAACATAACATTAGCCAGTTGACTTAATTATGAGACCAAGATTCATATGGGATTGTTTAAAAAGATTTTTCATTGTCAATTAAGTTTTGAAAACAAGGAAAATTCAAACTCTTAAATCTGAAGAGTCTCGCAGTAAGCCATGAAAGGATATTTTAGGACCAGCAATATGCAACGTGCTCCCTTTGCTTATTTCCACTTTCTCTCCTATCTCTTCCTCATAAAAATCTTGTCTCTATTAAAATGTTTCCCTAACATGCTGTTGTCTTCTTTTTCCCAAGTTAAATCACAACCTGACGGGTTTATTTCATTAATAATTTATAAAATATTAAAAAAATATCCAATAATATTAGAAATAATATACCAACCCAAATAAAGTACAAAGTCAAGTAGAAAGCAAGCCAAATACTCTGAAAACTATAATGTATTCATATCCCTAATTTTAGTGACTTACAACCCATTTCTATAATAATGTTTGTGTCCTCAAAAAACCATTGCCAAGTTGCTGTTGGTTCTTTGAGATTCCTTAGAATTTATGGCTCATGTGTTCAAGTAAAGAAATCCCTAGCTTCTGCCTTTTCAAGTGAAAATAGACATTAGTTAGCCTGTTTTCACTAGGAAATCCTTAAAGACTTGAGGATATAATTGTCCTCACTTCATTAATTTTCTGAGAAAAAGTGTTATTTTAAACATATTGAGATGTCTTGACATTTTGTTGTTGTTAAGAATTGCCAGTTATAGGGCTGTGTGTGGTGGTGCACACCTTTAATCCCAGCACTTGGGAGGCAGAGGAAGGAGGATTGCTGTGAGTTTGATAACTACAGAGTGAGTCCCAGGTCAGCCTGGGCTAGAGCAAGACCCTACCTTGAAAAAACAAAACAAAACAACAACAACAACAAAAAGCGAATTGTCATTCAAGGGCTGGAGAGATGGCTCAGCAGTTAAGGCACTTGTCTGCAAAATCTAATGACCCAGGTTAGATTCCCCAGTACCCACATAAAGCCAGATGCATAAGGTGGTGCATGGGTCTGGGGTTTATTTGCAGTGGCTGGAGGCTCTGGCACACCCATTCTGTCTCAAATCTCTCTCTCTCTTAAAAATAAGTAAAATAAGCCGAGTGGAGCATATGTCTGGAGTTCATTTGCTGAGGCAAGAGGTCCTGGCATGCCCATTGTTTCTCTCTGATTGCAAATAAATTATAAATAAAAATTGAATCCCAAGACTTGGGAAGCAGAAGTAGGAGGACTGCCATGAGTTCAAGGCCACCCTGAGACTACATAGTGAATTCCAAGTCAACCTGAGCTAGAGTGAAACCCTACCTCAAAAAATAAATAAATAAATAAATAAATAAATAAATAAATAAATAAATAAGTAAGTAAAATATTTTGTTTTGAAAAGAGAATTGCCGGGCTGGAGGGATGACTTACTGGATTAGGCATTTGCCTGCAAAGTCAAAGGACCCAGGTTTGATTCCCCAGGACCCATGTAAGCCAGATGCACAAAGTTGTGCATCTGGAGTTCATTTGCAGTGGCTGAAGGCTCTGGCATGCCCATTCTCTCTATCTGCCTCTTTTTCTCCCTCTCTTTCTCTCTCTCTCTCCATCCCATAAATAAAAATAAAATAAGTTAAAAAGAATTGCTAGTCAGGCCTGGCATCCCATATTGCAACCCATCTCCCACAGCATGGACATCTTCACAGCCAGTGTTCCCATTTGTCAGCGTGTGGTCCACTCCTGGGGAGCTAGAAGGAAGACTCAAGGTCTGAAGATCTGTCTGGCGCTCAGAGGTTTCTGGTTAGACTCCCTTCAGTGTTTCCCTGTGTGTCACTGAATACTAAATCCTATTCATTGCTGGGACCCTGTCACCTCATAACCCTTCTAAGTGAGTAGCCCCTGGCCTACCCAATGTGACATTTCACGTCACCTGCTGACAGATGTTCTTATAAAAGAGAAATAGACACCACTTTAGAAAATTTGGTCCAAATTTTCCAGCACATTTGAAATGCCTCAAGATTTTAGTCCAAATGTGACCAAATACCACCCCCCATGAAACCCTAGAAGCATCCAAAATTCTCTTTTATCCTCCAGAATTACATCCAACATTCAGCCAGGGAACAAAACTTAGGCCCGAATAACTTTTAAGCTGATGGAAAATGACATTTTAAATTGATACCACTCCAAAGAATTTCAGCTCTCTCACTGCTTAAGGACTTATTTTCAAAACATAGTTGTAAGTGATAACCCACTGTGAGCTTCCCCAAAGGTGCAGGTATTATTGTCAGCAAATATATCACTTAGATGGAAAGCCAACTTTGTCACATAGTGCTATTCTAACTCCAACCACAAATCCATCTTTAAGACAAAGTCCCCTCTTGTATCTGCAGGACAGGCAGTACATTCTGCACAAGTTAAAACTTACTGGTTTCTGAGCATCAGCCAGGTTCAGTTATCTTTCAAATACCCACAAAAGCTCCCAGCCCTTCCACAAAGGCCCCCTCAGCTTGATATCAAGTAAATTCAAGTCTATGGCCTCCAACTCAGATATGCCAGTACCATGCAGCCACAGTAATCTACTACAAAAGAAATAAGTGAATGGGGCATAGTGGTGCATGCCTTTAATCCCAGCACTCAGGAGGCAGGGATAGGAGGGTCACCGTGAGTTTGAGGCCACCCTGGGACTACATAGTGAATTCCAGGTCAGCCTGAGCTAGAGTAAGACCCTACCTGGAAAAACCAAAAGTAAATAAATAATTAAGCAAACAAAAACCCTAGCAACTGCTTATTCTTAGAGTTCTTAACTGTTCCATGGGGCTTTATTTATTTATTCATTTATTTATTAGAGAGAGAAAGGAAGGGTACACAGGCCCTCTAGCCACTGCAGATGAACTTCAGATGCATGCACCACCATGTGGATCTGGCTTATGTGGTGAGGTGATTTTGATTCAGGTGTCCCCCATAAACTTAGGTGTTCCAACTGTTAGGTTCCCAGCTGATGGAGATTTGGGGATTAACACCTCCTGGAAGCAGTGTACTGTTAGGGGCAGGCTTATGGGTAGTATAGCCAGTGTCCCCTTGCCAGTGTCTGGCACACTCTCCTGTTGATGTTGTCTGTCTGATGTTCACGAGGAGGTGATGTCTACCCTCTGCTCATGCCGTCATTTTCCTCTGCCATCATGGAGCTTCCCTCGAGTCTATAAGCCAAAATAAACCTTTTTCCCCCCCACAAACTGCTCTTGGTAGGGTGGTTTCTGCCAGCAGTGCAAACCTGACTGCAATAGTAAAGTTGATACTAGGAGTGAGATCATTGCTGCTTGAAACCCGACTGTGTGGCTTTGGCCTTTTGGAGCTGATTTTCAAGAAGAATGTGGAAGGATTTGAAATCCTGACCTCAGAGATGCCTTGCAGTGCTATAAATACAGCCTGATGGACTATTCTAGTTGGAGTTGAAAGACCTGAATGCATTAAGAACTCTGAACTGTGAGGTTTGGCTTATGAGGGTGAGAAAGAGCCTTGCCTGGACTGGGCTAGGAGCAGTTTGTGTGAGAGGCTTACTGTAATGTCTGTGTCCTGAGAACTTGTGCAGGGTTGCATTGCATAGAAACAGACAGTGTATGCAGAGGGTTATAGCACAGAAAGAAATCTTTGGGCTGAAACTTCTGCCCATTCTGATGCAATTGTATAAGAGATTACAACTATTGAGATTGGGCCAGCTGATGTGTGTTGAGACAACAGGAAGAATGCAGTCTTTTGAAGGGGCCTGAATGCTGAAGGAGTGTCCTGTTCTTCAAAGTCTGCTTTATTCCTCCACCCCGGATTAACAAATTGGCACCCCATCTGGTATTATGCAATATAAGAAATGTAGGAAAGAGAGGATCATTGAATTTGCAACACTCTTGTGTTTTGGAAACAGCCATGGAGAGTGTGAAGCAGGTTGGCTAAGGATTGCCTGCATGGAGACCCAATGGACTGTGGGTTGCAGTGGAGACCCAGTAGAGCTGCCGGGACCATGATATGGCTACTAAGGAGAGCTGCTGGCCCTGGATGAAGTTTTCCAGGACTGTGAGTAGCCTAGCTGGAGGGGCAGAATTGGAACTCCAGAGACTTGTTGCTGGTTAGAATTATGGGACTTGGAGACTTGTCACTGACTAGAGTTGTTGGACTTGGAGCTACAGAGTTTGATGTCTGCCCTGTTTAAATCTTGCATTGTTTGAATATTTCTTTGCTATGCCCAATGCCATCTTTTGCAGTGTGAATGTTTTTTCTGTGCCATTATGGGTTTTGAGGGTGTATTTTTTGGTATTATGGCTCAGTTAAAAGATCTCTGACTATGGGAATGTTTTAACATCATCAGGATTGATAAAAACTATGGGAAATTTTAGAGTTGGACTGAATGCACTGCATTTTACATCATGGATGGTTATCAGTTTATGGGGGCCAGTGGTGGTTTGATTCAGGTGTCCCCATAAACTTAGGTAATCTGAATGCTAGGTTCCCAGCTGATGGAGATTTGGGAATTAACACCTCCTGGAGGCAGTGTATGGTTGGGGATGGGTTTATGGGTGTTATAGTCAGCTCCCCCTTGTCAGTGTTTGGCACACTCTCCTGTTGCTGTTGTCCACCTGATGTTAGCCAGAGGGTGATGTCCACCCTCTGCTCATGCCATCATGTTTCTCCTGCCATCATGGAGCTTCCCCTTGAGTCTGTAAGCCAAAATAAACCCTCCCCCGCCCCACAAGCTGCTCTTGGTCATGTGTATTCTGCCCACAATGCAAACCTGACTGCAACATGTGGGTTCTGGGGAGTCGAACCTGGGTCCTTAGGCTTTGCAGGGAAGTGCCTTAACTGCTAAGCCATCTCTCCAGATGTGTTCCATGAGTTTTTAATCTTCACTCTGTAGCACCCTTTCTTCACATTGGGTTCTGAGTTCCTGCCAAGGACAGCGGTTCTAACTCTCCAAGGACCTCATGCACTTCCTCACACGCAAGGGTATTTATCATAGACAGACTCTCTTGATTCTTTCATTTGGGCAAATCAAAGCACATCGATAAATACCCACGATAAATGCTGTTCACTAGCTTGCCATCTCTTTTGCCTTGTATCATTCTCCAGTCCAACTAAACACAATGGACAGGAAGGATCAGGGTTCTTATTTAATGGAAGTAACTAATGGACTATGTCAATAATCAAAATGACCCAGCGACATAAGAACAGTGTATGTGTGTTCCACTGTTAAGATTTTCTTTTTTTTTTTTTGCTCAGGAATCTTTTCGAGTGGTCCTAGTAGATTCTGGAGTCTGGTGGGCTTGAAGACCTTAGTCTACCACTCCCAACCCTGGGGTTTCCCAGGTGTTCACCATCATTGTGTGTGGGGGTGAGGCTGTGGTGAGTATGAGATGGCTGACGGGCCCTCCCCCAACTCCTTGCTGCCCCTGTTTGGGGTGTGGCCCCTGAGTGTCTGTCACACACTTTCTGTCTCCTGCTGCTCTTCCCAGCCCCAGGGACTAATTGCAAACATCCCAGAGCCCAGAATTCCACCGTTGGCCCAGCATTTGTGTCAGAGTGCTGTACAGTGCATTCGTGTGTTTTGGCAAGGCCTGCGTAGTTCATCCACAGCTTAAAGCTACTTTTGTAAAATATGGGATTCCACATGAGCTGGGGCTCATACCGGAGGAGGCCTTTGTCTGCTTTCCTATTCCTGCCTCGAGGCTGTTAACAATTTCATAGCTCCCCATGGCTCTAGTCAGCCCACCATTCCAATTACACTTATTAAGGGCTTGCCATGTGCAAGCCACCCTGTTTGTCATTCGCCTTATGCGCTATGGACTAGATATTCTTTCTCCTTTGCTGAACTATTCCTTTTGGCTTATAGGAGAACTGAAATACAAGAACTTAAATAACATGCCCAAGACCACATGAAATGGACCAGGCTGGTACTCAAACTAAGTCCTCTCTGCCATAGAAAGCAAATAGATATGAACAGTGTACCCAACCTGATCCATAGGAGATGGCAAGGGCTGGGTTAAAAAGCAGAGGGAGGGCCAGAGAGATTGCTCAGTGGTTATGGCGCTTGCCTGTGAAGCCCAAGGACCCATGTTCAACTCTCCAGACCCCACGTAAGTCAGACACACAAAGGTGAGGCAAGCGCAAGGTTGTACAGGCCCAGTAGGTGGCACAAGCGTCCAGAGTTCGATTTCAGTGGTTGAGGCCCTGGCACACCAATTATCTCGTTCTCCTTCTGTCTCTGTCTCTGTCTCTGTCTCTCTCTACAATAAAAATAAATAAATAAAGCCAGGCGTGGTGACACACGCCTTTAATCCCAGCACTTGGGAGGCAAAGGTAGGAGGATCTCCATGAGATTGAGGCCACCCTGAGAATACAGAGTGAATTCCAGGTCAGCCTGAGCTAGAATGAGACCCTACCTCGAAAACACCAAAATAAACAAATAAATAAACATTTAAAAAGAAGTAGAATGAGCTGTGTCTGGTGATATAAGACAGTCATCCTACATTGGGAAGCTGGGGCAGGAGAATTACAGGTTCATGGGCCTGCCTGAACTACAGACTAAGTTTAAGGCTGGCCTAAGCAACTTAGCAAGACCCCCCAACTCAAAATAAGAAGTATAATCCCCGCGCAAGGGAAGCCAAGGTAGGAGGGTTACTGTGCGTTTAGCCCAGCCTGAGACTACATAGAGAATTCCAGGTCAGTCTGGGCTAGAGCAAGAAGAGTGCACTGGGGGCTGGAGAGATGGCTTAGCGGTTAAGGCACTTGCCTGCAAAGCCTAAGGACCTAGGTTTGATTCTCCAGGTCCCACATAAGGCAGATGCACATGGTGGTACATGCATCTGGAATTCATTTGCAGTGGCTAGAGGCCCTGGTGTGTTCATTCTCACTCTCTCTCCTCTCTCTGTCTCAAATAAATAAATAAATAAAAAATAAAATAAATAAATAAATAAATAAATCTTAAAAAAAAAAAAAAAGTGCACTGGTCAAGTGCTTGCCTAGTATGTGTAAGGCCTTAGGTTCAATCTTCAGTAGAAAAGGAAGAAAAAGATGTGAAGAGGAGGAAAGGAAGGAGGGGGAGGAGAACTGGAGAGAGAAAATGCCTTTAACAGCGAGTCACCTTCACTTGGGGCACCGGTGGAAGAAGGGTGCCTTTGACATATTCCTCTGGTTTCTACTTTCTGAAAGGGATAGGGGTTCATTCGCCTTCTTGGCATATTTCTTTATATCTTTGAATGCTTTTCTGTGCCTTTCCATCAAAGGAAAATGTCTCTTGCTTAAAGCTTTTACCTCCCCCACCAAAGGTCCATCTTTGCTGCTGGTCCTTCCGCTCAGTGCTGATTTCGGGCTCCCGCATTGCAGGGCAAACAGAACAGCTTGATTTCACACATCACCTTGCAATCAGAGCACCTTCCCTTACCCTGATAATTTTGCTATCTAACTTTCTAACTTTGGAGCCTACTTCAGTATGTACCAACCAGATTTATGGCCTGGAAGGCAGCTATGCTAATTACTGTATCACTAATGCCTCAAGATTTATGGCCTGGATGAGTTGATAATCTCTCTGCATGTAGGTTCTTTACCTCTCTTTAAAAAAAAAAAAAAAAAAAGTCTGTGGCAGCAGGGGGAGGAGGTTTTTTTTAACCAACCCATAATTCTGATGTGTGTGTGTGTTATTATCTACCAATAATTCTGATGTGTCTTTGTCTGTGTGTGTATGTGTGTTGAGGTCAACCAATAATTCTGGGGTGTGTGTGTGTGTGTGTGTGTGTGTGTGTGTGTGTGTATTAAGGTCAACCCATAATTATTGTGTGTGTGCATGCACGTGTATGTATGTGCAAAGGATATGCACTGAGATCCTTGGCCCTTCCTGTAGTCAGAATCAGTAGGGTAGTTTCAGAGTCATGCCCATGTCTGGGCTCCTGTGTGGTCCTTGCATGGGTTCTGGGGATCCAAACTCAGGTTGTCAATCCTGTACAGCAAGCACTTTTACCTATGGAGCCATCTCCCCACCCAGGAATCATGGGGTTTTTTGTTGTTGTTGTTTTTTGTTTTAGAAAGAAAGAAAGAAAGAAAGAAAGAAAGAAAGAAAGAAAGAAAGAAAGAAAGAAAGAGGCAGAGAGAGAGGCAGAAAATGGGAGAGAATGGGAGTGCCAGGGCCTTCAGCTGCTGCAAACTCCAGAAACATGTGCCACCTTGTTTATCTGACTTACATGGGTCCTGGGGAATTGAACCTGGGTCCTTTGGCTTTGCAGGCAAGTGCCCTAACTGCTAAGTCATCTCTCTAGCCCAGGAGTCATGTTTTTATAAGCACTTGTAGCAATGAGTCAGCATTCTGAAAAGGAAGGGAAAGGATTTGCTTATGACACCACAGGACGTGACGTACATGACAGTTTAGTAAGCGCTATCTGACCATTGTCATTGTGAAACATACAAAACACTGACTTGCATTTGTACATTGTCCATATATGTAAGCATATATACCTACATGCATCTATATGTATACATACTTATGTGTGCATTTACAAATATAGACAGAGAGAGCATATACTATACTTTCACTTTAATTAAACTCTTTCGTTGAGGACAATTACTGAGTGTGTGTCTTTGTTTGGTTTTCAGTATATATAGATCTTGAGGTCAGGATCGATGGGCCCTGCTGAGCTTTTCTGTAAACAGGTTTAAACCAGAGCATGCTTTCTTTGCTATATAAAGAAACTGCCTAGGTGTTGGTTGATCTAGGTGTCAATTTTTTTCAGTATTTTTAAAAGTTTTATTTTTATTCATTTACTTATTAGAGTCAGAGAAAGGGAGAGAGAAGGAAAGAGAGAGAATGGGTGTTCCAGGGCCTCCAGCCACTGCAAACGAACTCCAGACACATGCACCCCCTTGTGCATCTGGCTTACGTGGGTTCTGGGGAATCAAGCCTTGAACCGGGGTCCTTAGGCTTCACAGGCAAGCACTTAACCACTAAGCCATCTCTCCAGCCTAGGTATCATTTTTTTTTTTTAAGTTTGAAGAGCCCTAGAGTATGAAGAGCTCCAGCTCTTCAGGAGAAGGCAGTAGAGGGTAAAGCCCTCCTATAGACCCAAATTGGGGTCATTTATAAGTTCTGAATGGGGCCTGAGCTAACCAACCACAATAGGTGCCAATGGTTTTTAAAGCATGGTTTTTAGACATAGTGGTTTTCTTTTTTTTTTAATTTTTATTTATTTATTTATCTGCAAGCAGAGAGAGAGATAGAAGAGAGGCAGACAGAGAGAGAATGGGTGCACTAGGGCATGCAGCCACTGCAAACGAACTCCAGATGCATGTACCCCTTGTGCATCTGGCTTATGTGGGCTCTGGAGAATTGAACCAGGATCCTTTGTCTTCACAGGCATACACCTTAACTGCTAAGCCATTTCTCCAGACTGATATAGTGGTTTTCTTGAGGACCTAGTACATAATTACATTGTTGGGTTGTTACTCTTTATAATAGGTAAGGTTCTGATTTGGCTTATAATTCTTTGTATTTGACAAATCAAGTAGTTCTCCAAGTACCATCTTTAGGCTATCCTCATTACAACCCACTGACAGTATTCTTTAAAGAAAATGAACATTCAGCCAGGAGTAGCAGTGTACACCTGTAATGTTAACACTTAGGAGGCTAAGGCAGGAAGACTGCAAGTTCAAGGCCAGCCTGGACTACTCTGTCTTGAAAAACCAAAACCAAACAAAAAAAGAAAACTAGGGCTGGAGAGATGCTTAGTGGTTAAGGCGTTTGCTTGCAAAGCCAAAGGATCCCGGTTCAACTCTCTAGGAACCACGTAAGCCAGATGCACAAAGGGGTGCATGTGTCTGGAGTCTGTTTGTAGTGGCTAGATGCCCTGGCATGCCCATTCTCTCTCTCTCTCTCTCCTTCTCTCTCTAAAAAAATTTAAAAATAAATAAAAGAAAAGAAAGAAAGAAAACTAGAGATTCCCAGACTCCCGTGAGCCCTATTGGAGTGCAGAAACCAATCAACCATCTAGTGTTAGGCGAGGGAATAACGGGCCTTGGAGTTGAATTCCATGTTCAACTTGCCATTATCATACTCAGAGGTTAGCCTCAGTCCCTGAATATTTTGTTCTTCCTTCTTGTCTTAGTAAAGTGTCTAGAGCTTATTTCATAAAGCTCAGGCATCATTAATACATGGATACAAAAGCCTCTGAACATCTGATACAAAGCTCCATGTAATGTCCAAAGCAACCCTTCATTACATTAGCAGGTGAGTGACTTGTTTTGGTAAATCCAGAACTCAGTTATGATGTTTTCTAGTATGGAGTGTTCACTACAGACAGACAGAAAAGGGAGGCTTAAGTACGGCTGATGGTAAGGCTTAGGTCTCATGAGCAAGTTTCCTTCCAGAAGGAACCTTGTTGTCCTTCTCCTCAGATGTAGGACTATTGAAAACTAGGGAAGAAGAATGGAGTGACGATGACATCAAACCCTAGCTTCCTCCAGAATGTGACTATCCACAGCCGATCCATGAAGTCATATTCTCCTGTATCTAGAAATGCCTGGGAAATTTCCGAGTCATTTTCTTTGGTTTTCTGAAAGGACGCTCCCTTTTGCCTCGTAGTCTATGATGATGTCCGAACGCTTCCAAATACACGGCTGTTTCTCAGCAGATGTGCCCGTTTGGAGACTTAGCTCGGGGGCTCTGGAGACAAATACCATCTGGATTAGGATACAATGAGCTCATCCTCCTGGACAGCAGGGAAAGCTGGCCTGCCATGTCTGCTCCCAACCTGCCTCTCAGATAGATGGTCATGATTCTTCAGTACAATGAAGCTTGATCTACCCAGAGTTCCTATGGCACTCTGGAATATTCTAAAGCTAACGAGGAGTAAGAATAATTTCATGAGGTCATCTTTTCTAGACAAAACCATGCCTCATCTATAATGCAAACAACAGCCAGCACTTTATGGCATGATGCAACCAAGCATTTTGCAAACGTTCCTGTGTGTTATTTCCTTTAGTTCTCCCAAGAAGTCAGAGAGTCTTTATCATCTTGTTTTTACAGAAGACATTGGGGCACACAGGTAAGCCACAGTGGTCATGGTCAGGGGAGCAGGTTAACCAAATCTGTCCAACTCCAAAGCCTTTCCTTTGCCCAAGTGACAACTGACGGTGCTTTGGTGTTATTGTTGTTTGTTTGCTTTTTGTTTTTCTAGGTAGGGCCTTTCTCTAGCCTTGGAATTCACTATGTAGTCTCAGGGTGGCCTCGAACTCAGTGCGATCCTCCTACCTCTGCCTCCCTAGTGCTGAGATTAAAGGTGTGTGCCACCTCACCTGGCTCTTAGGGTGCTTTTGTAATAACAAAATAATGATACCTGGGCTGGAGAGATGGCTTAACGGTTAAGGAGCTTGCCTGGGAAGCCTAAGGATCCCAGGTTTGATTCCCCAGAACCCATATAAGCCAGATACACATGGTGGTGCATGTGTCCGGAGTTCGTTTGCAGTGGCTGGAGGCCCTGGCACCCACTCGTTGTCTCTCTCAAATAAATAGATAACAATGATACTGCAACAAATAAGCCTCAGACAAGTTGGATACACTGCACATGTAATAAGTCACCTCGTTAAGTGACAGATTATCACCATTTTTCAAGCTAAGAGAGGTTAAGAAATTTGCCCAGTGTCCCAACTAGAAAGAGGCCGAGTGACATCTTCGACTGAGTTGGCTGTGCCAGTCAGACTGCATTGGATTCTCTAATAGCTGTGGATGAATTGTCAAGAAAAGAATTAGAGCTGGTTGCAGCGGTACACACCCATAATCTCAGCATTCAGGAGGCAGGGGCAGGAGTTCAAGGCCAGCCTGGATTACATAGAGGGCCCTTGTCTCAAAAATGAAGAGAGTTAGCTGGGTGTGGTGATGCACGCCTTTAATCCCAGCACTTGGTAGGCAGAGGTAGAAGGATCACTGTGAGTTCGAGGCTACCCTGAGACTACAGAGTGAATTCCATGTCAGCCTGGCTAGAGTGAGATCCTACCTCAAAAAACCAAACAAAAGAAGAAGAAGAAGAGAGTTAGAGCCACAGCACAGAGCAGAGCTGCTTTTGGGCCGCCACCTCTCCTGAGCATATGGAGTGTGGAGCTCCAACCTGGAGGGAGTTATAGAGGCTGACAGGACATGGCAGGGAAGCAAAGCTGATCGACCAGTGACCTGAGCAGTAGGCAGAGGGTTGGATGTACAAGCAGGTGCAACAATGAGTGTGTAAACAACGGACGCAATGGCCAGATCAGAGTGACTGGTGAGGGGAACAAGTGTATCCAAAGCAGAAGCTCTTCCATCAGCATAGCAAGGTAAATTAGTCATGGGGTGGGGGCTGGAGAAATGGCTTAGCAGTTATGGCATGCAAAGCCAAAGGACCTCGGTTCAATTCCTTAGGACTCACGTAAGCCAGATGCACAAGGAAGACAGTCATGGGGGAGGCTCTGAGGCCTTGGTATCTGGAAGCAGAACCCACATGCAATTTAAAGACAACATGGTCAGAAAGCCATGGGTTGTGGGGAAAGAGCAGAACCAGTCATGATGGGCCTGACATCTTATCTCTTTTCCATAAACATACAGAAGTTCTTGGGCTAGCTAGGGTGCCCCTTTGACATCTATGCCATCTTCTTAGATATCTTTTCTTTTTTAAAAAATATATTTATTTGTTTATTTATTTAAGAAAGAGAAAGAGGCAGAGAGAGAAAGAGAGAGAATGGGCACACCAGGGCCTCCAGCCACTGCAAACGAACTCCAGATGCATGTGCCCCCTTGTGCATCTGGCTTATGTGGGTCCTGGGGAATCGAACCAGGATCCTTTGGCTTTGAAGGCAAATACCTTAATTGCTAAGCCATCTCTCCAGCCCCATTTTTGGTGTTTCAAGGTAGGATCTCACTCTAGCCCAGCCTGACCTGGGATTCACTATGTAGTCTCAGGGTGGCCTCAAACTCATGGTGATCCTCCTACCTCTGCCTCCCAAGTGCTGGGATTAAAGCGTGTGCCACCTCTCCAGGCCAATGTCATCTTCTTTGGCAAGAGCAGCCACTACAATCACTGAAGGATTCTGGTTAGCTGTGTGAAGAAAACATGTTTTGCTTTGTTCTTCATCAGTTCATCTCCCTGGACAGCCACATAAGCATCCTTTTATAAACAAAGAGGCTTTGAAGCACCAGGAGTCCTGCAAAGCTGAGAGAGAAGAGAATGAGCTGCAGGCTCCCTGATGTGAACCCGAGACTGGAAATCTTTCATAATATGCATTGTTTTGTGTGTGGTTTTTTTTTTTTTTCTGACTATGGAAGTAATGAGTGCTCATTGTAGGAAACACATAAAACTTCAAGAAAAAGCCATTTTCCAACAGAGATAAGCAAACATTTTCATTTAGAATATTTCAACACAAGTAGATAGCTGAAGAGAAAGTTTAAAAGAAAAAAAAAAACTTAGAGCATTAGATTACATGTGGTTATTTTTCCTGATATTTTCCAGTTGGCATAGTTTGAAAATACACTGCCTGTAAGTGTCTTCAGTGACTGTATGTTGGTCCAGCCTACGGAATATCTGGTAGCTGCACTTCAGGGTTCCTGTTGCCTTCATGGTAGGTTGCCCATTTGCTCTGGTGCTACCCATTCCAACCCTGCCTCTTCCACTTCCTCTATACATATTTGGAAATTTAAGACATTGATTCTGAGATCCAGAAGATTCTTCTAAATTAACCCTGACTTGTAGACATTCTGGGTTTGACTTGAGCTCTGCCACCAATTCCCTGAGCAGCTGTGGACAATCACTCTTCTCTGGGTGCCACCTCCCACATCCGTCATGTTACAGGGTCAAGTTAAAAGTAGCACAGTATGGATGGTAAAGAAGATTCCACCTGGCTAGCCTTGGCACTGAAGTGCAGGTCGCAGTCCAAAGGAAGAACAGCTGGTCATTTTGACCAGACAACCAGTATGACATCCTGTGTCAGGCATTAAGAGAAACACAATTCACACACTTTTGTCACTGGCTCCTCTCAACATTGTAGTGTAGTAAGAATTATTATGGGGCTGGAGAGATGGCTTAGCGGTTAAGGCACTTGCCTGCAAAACCAAAGGACCATGGTCCGATTCCCCAGGACCCATGTAAGCCAGATGCACAAGGTGGAGCATGCATCTGGAGTTTGCTTGCAGTGGCTGGAGGCCCTGGCACTCTCTCTCCCCCCCCAGCCTCTTTCCCTCTCTCAAATAAATAAATATAAATAAAATGAAAAGAATTATTATGATTTATGTGTAATGGAAGAGGAAACTGAGGCTGGGGAAGTTAAATAAAGTAGCAAAGGCCGCGCAGGTAACAGGGTGGGAATCAAATGCAGCATGAGAAAACGGCCGCAAGGCTGAGGAGTGCTCGGAGCTTTTCCTCCCTTTGCAGGGGGAAGCACTCTTCATCAAGCATGAGCCCGAGCTAGAGCCAGTGAAAGAGCGCTTGACTGGCTGCTCTTGAAAGTTAACATTTTGGGGCTGGAGAAATGGCTTAGCAGTTAAGACACATGCCCTCAAAGCCAAAGGACCCAGGTTCCATTCCCCAGGATCCACATAAACCAGATGCACAAGGTGGCGCATGTGCCTGGAGTTCGTTTGCAGGGGCTAGAGGACCTGATATGCCCATTCTCTTCCCCTTTCTCTATCTGCTTCTTTAAAAAAAGAAATTTAAAAAAAAAGAAAGAAAGAAAGTTAACATTTTAGAAGCCAATGGAAGTTCATGGGGAAAATTCATTTAATGTTCAAGGGGGAAGGACTGAAAACAGATGTGTGACATGTGGGAGAAGTGGAAAAAAAAAACGGATTCTTTAGACAAAGAAAATTGAGACGACTGGAGGACCCAATCTGAATAGGAACCCTCAGATCCCATGTTTCCGAAAGCCCTGCTCTTCATTCTCCTGTTTGAGTATTTTAATCCTAAAAGCATGCTGCTCTGTGGCACCCTCCTTGCTCTGCTCCTCCCCTGAGCTAGGAGATGGTATTTTGAGTCTTCGTAACTACCCCGCAGATACGGACCTATTTTTGTGACTGCAGACACATCTTTTCATACCCCCTTCCCATCCCATTCTCTGCTCTCCCTCCTCCCTCCCACCCACACTCACACATACACACACACCCCACTGTGCAGTGGCCTCAGAATAGAGAGAGCTCCCTCCCTTCCCCCTACAATGACACACACTGCCCAGAGCACCAAAGCTCTAGAGGACTCATCCCAGACAGCCATTGTCCCGCTTTGTTCTGAGCCTTCACAGCTAAGCCTCCACTAGGCCTGCTACCGTCTCTCTTCAGCATCCAAAGGAGAGCCATACCGTTCTAGGGGGAGGAAGGAAATGGAGGTGAAGTGATGGGCAGTTTTGAACTGCTGAGACTAAAGCGTGCTGTCCAAGTCAGCAGCGACTGAGCACTTGAAATAGGGTTGTCTAAATCTAAATTGAGATATACTGTACGATCAAAGGTCCATTAGATTTCAAAGATTTTATTATGATACATATTTTTTAGATATTTTTATTTTTTTTTATTTGAGAGAGAGATAGAGAGAGGAAGGAAGAGGTGGATAGAGAGAAAGAGAATGGGCACGCCAGGGCCTCCAGCCACTACAAACTCCAGACACATGCACTCCTTTGTGCATCTGGCTTACATGGGTCCTGGAGAATCAAACTGGGGTCCTTAGGCTTTGTAGACAAATGCCTTAACCACTAAGCTATTTCCTCAGCCCATGATATATATATTTGAGAGTGACAGACAGATAGAGAAACGCAGAGAGAGAGAGAGAGAGAGAATGGGCACACCAGGGCCTCCAGCCACTGCAAATGAACTCCAGATGCATGTGCCACCTTGTGCATCTGGCTTATGTGGGTCCTGGGGAATCAAGCCTTAAACCAGTGTCCTTAGGCTTCACAGGCAAGCACTTAACAGCTAAGCCATCTCTCCAGGCCCCCATGATATATATATTTTTTATATAAAATATCTGACTAAAATCAAGTTTACCTATTTCTTCTTGCTTAAATCAAGTTTACCTGTTTCTTCTTGCTTTTGTAATCTGGACACCAGGAAAATATTACATTTCACACATAACCTACATTAAATCTATGCTGCATTTTTATCTGCCTGCCCCAGAGTTACTAATATATCTGGAGGCCCAAGTAGGGGAGGTAAGATTTAAGTTTGCTGCTTCAGCAGAGGGGCCATTCAGACCCCCACGTCACTAGCTTTGGTCTCCGACTCGGTGAGTCAGTAAGTAGTCCACAGGGCATCCATGGACTTGAGATGAAATGACTGTGTTCCAGCATTTCTAGGACACCAGTCCTTTTCAGATTTCTTTCAAGCTCAGCGCTTGGCTGAGGGGCATAGGAAAGGGGAGGAAGGACCTTCACTACACTCCGTTTCCCTTCCCTCATCATTAATCAGAAGGATCCCTCTTAGAAAAGGCTGTGCAGGGAAAAACGTCTTCACCAAAGCACCTGGAAGAAAATCCCTTTATAGAGAGCTCTGGGTACTTCCTTTAGCCAAGTCCCATCATCCTCTGATACTCTGGAAGGGCAGAGAGGATGATCATATCAAAGAACATGTCGCTGTGCACCTTCCCCAGGGCCAATCCTGCAACTCCCCACACAAAGCCTGCCCCAGGATCAGGCTGCTTCAGGCAGCAGCTGCAATGTGAAGCTCACTAATCACAGCGCGGTATGTGTTCAGGCTTGGTCACACCAGCATTTGTGTGTGTGTGTGTGCTGCACATGTGAGTGGAAGCCAGAGAACTTCAGGTGTCATTCCTCACATGCTGTCCACTATTTTTTTTTTTTTGGACACAAGGTCTCTCACTGCCTGGAACTCACAAAGTAGACTAGACTGGCTGACCAGTAAGCCCGGGGAATTCCCATACACACACTTCCCCCAGCATGGGAAGTCCACATCATCATGTGTAGCTTTTTAAAGAGAAAGAGAAGTGGTGGGGAGAAAGAAAGGGCCTGCCAGGGCCTCTTGCCACTGCAGATGAATTCCAGACACATGTACCACTTTGTATATTTGGCTTTATGTGGGTACTGGGGAATTGAACCCCAGCCAGCAGGCTTTGCAAGCAAGCACCTTTAGTGGCTAAGCCAACTCTCCATCCCACTTATATTTTTATTTTATTTAAAAAAATATATGGTATTTATTTGAGAGAGAGAAAGAGGAACAGAGAGAGGGGGGTAATGGGCACACCAGGGCATCTAGCCACTGCAAATGAACTCCAGATGAATGCATCTGGCTTACATGGGTCCTGGAGAATCAAACCAGGGTCCTTTGGCTTTGCAGGCAAACACCTTAACCGCTAAGCCATCTCTCCAGCTCCCCCCTTTTTTTTTTCAAGGTAGGATCTCCCTTTAGCCCAGGCTGACCTGGAATTCACTCTGTATTCTCAGGGTGGCCTAGAACTCTTGGCAATCCTCCTACCTCTGCCTCCGGAGTGCTGGGATTAAAGGCGTGTGCCACCACGCCCAGTTTCAGCCCACTTGTTTTTTTTTTTTTTTTTTTTTTTTTTTTTTTGGTTTTTCGAGGTAGGGTCTCACTTTGGCCCAGGCTGACCTGGAATTAACTATGTAGTCTCAGGGTGGCCTTGAACTCACGGCAATCCTCCTACCTCTGCCTCCCGAGTGCTGGGATTAAAGGCATGCGCCACCACGCCCAGTTTCAGCCCACTTGTTTTTTTTAAGAAGGGTTCTGGGCATTGAACTTAGGTCCTCATGCTTATATGGCAAGCACTTTACTCACTCAGCTGTCTCCTCAACCCAATCTCAGCATTCTTAAAGATGTAAATTCACAGGTCTCTCCATGTTTTATGAATTCGAATCTTTGAGCTAGGTATATATTTCTAGAATCTTAGCCACTAGATCACCAGCAACAGCTGAGTCGGATATATTTTTTCTAACAAGTCCCTAGGGAGACTGGTGTGCACAGTGAGGTTGCAGGAACACTACCAGGGTTGGCAACTGTATTGTTTTTGCCTGGCCAGTGCCTTCATTCACTGCTCTTCTTCCAATAACACCCCATGGCTTGCCTGGGGAAACCGGTTTCCCTCCCCTCCCCTTCTCAGATGAAAGGCTAATGTGTTCCCTTAATGACAGAAGACAGTTTGAAGAGGCAGCCAGGCCATAGAGAAACACTGTCTTAAAAAAAAAAAGCCAGTTTGAGGAGGCAGACACAGGGCTTCACAGTCAGGCCTGGGGTCAAGTCACTCCACTTCTCCCAATCTTAGACCTTCTAGGAAGTTGGAGATTCTCACTTGACTTTGTGGACCTCTAGCTGCCACCCCGAACCATGGTAGCAGTGAAGAATGGTAATGGAGCACTTCTGGTACACAGGCGGTACTCAGGGCTGTTAACAGCTAAAACATCTGAAGGTCTGGACTGTGGTGTAAGAAGCTCACTATTCCTGGGAAGGCGCTGGCCTGCCTTATCCACGGCAGGCCTGTGGTGGTTTGAATCAGATGTTCCCCATAAACTCAAGTGTTTTGAGTGTTGAGTCACCAGCTGATGGCAACTTGGAAAGTGGAGCCTTGCTGGAAGAGGTGTGTTGCTGGGGTAGATGTTAAGGTTTATTAGCACCTAGCTTGCTGAGGTTAAAGCAGCTCACTCTCTTGCTGCTGTTGTCATCTCCCTGCGGTGGCAGAGGTGACGCCCAGCCTCTGCTCATGCCATGCTTTCCCCTGCCATCATGAAGCTTCCCCTCGAGACTGTGATCTAAAATAAACCCTTTCCTCCCATCAGCTGCTTTTAGCCAGGTGCTTTATCCCAGCAATGAGAAGGTTACTATAACAGAGCCCAGCACGCTCAATTTAAAGAAGGAAAGAGAAGACAGATTGGTAAGGAGACGTTTAGATTTATAGACTAAAGTCTCAGAAAAGAAGCAAGATGGAAAATATTTGCTTGCTCTTTCTCTCGCTCGCTCTCTCTCACTCGGCCTCTTTCTCACTCAAATAAATACAAAAACAAAATATAAAAATAAGAAAATATGAGCCAGACGTGGTGGCACATGCCTTTAATCCCAGCACTCGGGAGGCAGAGGTAGGAGGATTGCTGTGAGTGCGAGGCCATCCTGAGAATACATAGTGAACTCCAGGTCAGCCTGGGCTAGAGTAAGACTCTACCTCAAAAAAAAAATTATATATATATATATTTATTTATTTATTTATGTTTGCTTAGCACAAGAGAACCTAGTGGAACCTGAGATTATGGATTCTCTCTTGGAAGAGCAGATCCTTCAAGAATTTAACTGATCCCAGAGCAACTTCAGGAGAAAAACATCTGCTAACAGGCCAAAAGCTAACAGAGTTCTCCATTTTCTGCCCATAGCTGTTTGTACTGCCCTGTGCTTTTCCCATTTCTGAGTAAACTGTGTTCTGCTTATTGCTCTCTGACAGCCAGTCAGAAACGGTGTTAGTGACTCCGTTCTTCGGCAAAGGGAAGAAACTTTGGGGATCTTCTTAACTCTGTGACCCTAGACAAATCATTTCAATATCCAGCTCAATTCAAACGGTAAATATCCAGGCATGGTGATGCATGCCTGGAACCCAGCACTCAGGAGGCAAAGGCTGGAGGACCACCACAAGTTCTAGATAGGGCTGCATAGTGAGACAAGAGAAAGAGAAAATGCGGGTGGGGTGGGGAGAAACAGGAAGAGGAAGAAGGGAAGGAGGTGAGGAAGAGAGGGAGGAAGGGGTGGATGGAAGGAAGGAAGAAGGGAGGAAGGGTAAGATGAAAGGAGGGAGGGAGGAAGAAGGGCAGGCCTAGAAAATAACCAGCTGGGGGCTGGAGAAATGGCTTCGTGGTTAAGACACTTGCCTGCAAAGCCAAAGAACCCAGGTTCGATTCCCCAGGACCCACATAAGCCAGATGCACAAGGTGGCACATGCATCTGGAGTTCATTTGCAGTGGCTGAAGGCCCTAGAGTGCCTATTCTCTCTCTGTCCGCCTCTCTTCTCTCACTCACTCATTCAAATATTTTTTTTTTATTTAAAAAAAAAGAAAATGATCAGCTGGAACCACATGATCTCCAGGGTCCCTTTCAGCCATGACCTGCTGAATGCAGACCTCTGAGGAGAAGTTGATCCATATTCCCAATGATGCAGCCATAGACGGCGCAGCCTCTGGCTGGGAAGCACACATGTGTGACCAGCCACACCCTGCTCCCATCCAGGCCTGTGTCCCCTTAGGCATTGAGGACTGGCAGCCAGAAATCCCTTATGGTACAGAGTGGCCAAAAGGCACCGCTGTCGGCTGTCCTTCCCTATTCCCCTGGAGCCAGCTACTTGGAGATCAAAGCTTGGAAGAGGCTGTGTCTACAGGGAAACAGCACATCTACCCTGAGCCGGAGAACATCCGGCTTCCCCTAGGACCAGACCCCCTGAGGGACACAGGGACTTCTGGGTAGCAGTCCTTCCTCCCTTCACACAGAGGACATCTGTGCAATCCCCTCGGACAAACCACACTTCCACTGGCCTCTGCTGAGATAGCAGATGGTGCAGGACAAGACTCTGGAGACAGGCTGAACTTTGTTTCCACAGCTAAGGAGATGGGAAAGCTGCCCATGGACAAAGTCACTGAAGGCTGGGCCTCCTGACTGGAAACTCAACAGAGAGCTGCTTAGGACAGCATATAGCTTACACCTCCTGCTCCAGGCTCACCCCACTATGAGAACAACTCCAAACAAGGCTGCGGCTGGATCAGAACCAGAAGGAAGGATCTGTGGAGCCCAGCAGAAGAGCACGGGAGCCTGTCCGATGCGGCCATCAGGATCCATTCCTTCAGGCTGTAGGCCTGACCCTAGGGCTTCAACCCTATCTCAGAAAACTTGCTGTGGCCCCAGGCGTGGTGGCACACGCCTTTAATCCCAGCACGTGGGAGGCAGAGCTAGGAGGATCACTGTGAGTTCACCCTGAGACTACATAGTGAATTCCAGGTCAACCTGAGCTAGAGCAAGACCCTACCTTGAAACCCATCCCCACTCCCCCCCCCCCAAAAAAAACGAAAGAGAAAACTTGCTGTGGCTCTAGGGCACCTGGCCTCCTTTGCAGGCTTGTTAAACTACTGTGATTCAGAATCATCTTGGAAACTAATCTCTGGGCATGTGTGTGAAGGATTTTCTAGATGAGGTTAACTGAGGTGGGGAGATCCACCCTAAACGTGGGCAGCACCATTCGGTGGGCTGGGGTTCTAGAGCACGGAAGAAGGAGACAGCTAGCTGAGCAGGGTGATCCATCCCCCTCTGCTTCCTGATTGCAAAGACACTGTAACCAGCTCTGCTTCAGGCTCCCGCCACCATGCCTACCCTTCCACAATGGACCGTAACCTCCAACTGGGAGCAAAAAGGAACCCTTCCTCCAAAAGTCGCTTCTGCTTGGGTATTTGGTCACCACAGTGAGCAAGTTTACTAATGTAAACTACCTTTATGATTTTTTTTTCCCCAGGTAGTGTCTTGCTCGAGCCCAGGCTGACCTGGAATCTACTATGTAGTTTCAGGATGGCCTTGAACTCACAGTGATCCTCCTACTTCTACCTGGGATTAAAGGCATGTGCCACCACACCCAGCTCCTTTATGAGTTTTTAAAAATTTTTATTTATTTATTTATTAGAGTCAGAAAGAGGGAGAGAGAGTGATAGAGGGAGAATGGGTGCGCCAGGGCCTCTGGCCACTGCAAACGAACTCCAGACGCATGTGCCACTATGTGCATCTGGCTTACGTGGGTCCTTAGGCTTCATAGATATGCACCTTAACCGCTAAGCCATCTCTCCAGCCCTCCTTTATGAATTTTTAAGCAGCTGTTTGCAAGCCTTAGATAGAGTTTTCCTTATTTGTTCATCTATTTGAACAGTCTATGTGAGCACATATTCATAGTGTTATTTTTAGCAGTCAAAAGGTAGAAGCAAGCAGCTGGAGAGATGGGTCATTCAGGAAAGTGCTTGCTGCCTAAGCAAGAGGACTGGAGTTTGGAACCCTACCACCCACATAAAAGCCCAGGCATGCTGGCCCATGCCTGTAATCCCAGCACTGGGGAGGCAAAGACAGCAGGTTCCCTAGGGCTGGTTGCCTAGCTAGTCTAGCCAATTCAGTGAGCTCTAGATTTAGCAAAATACACTGTCTTTAAAAAAAAAAAAAAAAAAGAAGGTGGTATGGTAGTGTACACCTTTAAACCCAGCACTCTGGAGGCAGAGATAGGACGATTGCTGTGAGTTCAAGGCCAGCCTGGGACTACAGAGTAAGTTCCAGGTCAGCTTGAGCTACAGTAAGACTCTACCTCAAAAAAAATTTTTTTTAAATCAAGGTGGAAAGTGATTGAGGACACCTAATGTTATTTTCTGACTTTTACATGCACACACATGCACACTCACACACATATAAACATTCCTGCCCACACACAACACACATACACACAAAAAAAGGCCACAGAACCCACGTGCCCATGGATGGATTGATTAATGAATAAAATGTGGTATATGCAGGCAATGAAATATTATGCCACCTTAAAAAAAAAAGAAATTCTGAGCTGAAGAGATGGCTTAGTGGTTAAGGCACCTGCCTGCTAAGCCTAACAATTCCGGTTCCAATCTCCAGGTCCCACATTTAGCCAGATGCAAAGTGACACAAGGGCGCAATGCTGCACTTGCCCACAAGGGGGCGCACGCATCTGGAGTTTGTTCACAGTGGCTGAGAGGCTGTTGGCATGCCCATTCTCTCTCTCTGCCTCCCTCTCCTTCTCTATCCATCTCTCTCTGTGTCTCTCTCCAAAAAAAAAAAAAAATTCTGACAAAAGCTACAATAAGGAACAACACAGAAAATATTTATGCTAAGTGAAATAAGCCAGAACTAGAGGGCCAAATATTATGATTCCATCTATGACTTACATAGAGTAGGCAAACCCAGACACAAATAATAGAGTGGTCGTTTTCAGAGACTGAAGGGAGTGGTGGAAATGGGTTCTCTGTACTCTGCAGGTATAAATATTCAGTTTGTAAGATAGGAAAATTCTAGATGATAGAACTGTTTCAAATGTGGACTATAGAAACAGAACACCTGAAAGCAGACTTTGGCTTTGCCCACTTTTCTTTTTTTTCTTTTTTTTTTTTTTTAATTTAAGAGAGAGAGAGAGAGAATGGACACACCAGGGCACTCCAAACGAACTCCAAACACAAGTGCCACCTTGTGCATCTGACCTATGTGAGTCCTGGGGAATTGAACCTGGGTCCTTTGGCTTTGCAAGCTAAACCATCGCTCCAGCCCTTGTTCATTGTTTTGATGTGAATTGATCAACCTTTCTGACATCCGTCTTTGAATGAGAATAATGTTATACAGGCGTTTGTTGGAGGGGTTTTTTGTTGTTGTTGTTTTTAAAATATCTTTATTTATTTATTTTCAAGGAGAGAGGGAGATAAAGAGAGAGGAAGAGAACAAAAGAGAGAGAATGGATACACCAGGGCCTTTTGCTACTGCAAATGAACTCCAGATGCATGCGCCACTTTATGCATCTGGCCTTGCTGTCAAGTTTTTGCAAGCAAGTGTCTTATTTGCTGAGCCATCTCTCCAACCCTTGTTGGAGTTTTGAGATGACTAAATGAGGTTCTGTATGGGAGTCTTTCTCCTAGTACATAATATGGGCTACATAATACACAATACGCAATAAATGAGCATGTTTATTCTAGTTTATTCTAGTGTCTACCCAGTCTCATCTTAGCCAGGTGCCAAGAACCAGCACAAGCCACTTGTCCCTAAAGTCTTCCAGGGCCCTGCCATGAAGCAACAGCTCATCATGAGTTCTCCCATGACACTGTGACCATTTGCATCCTTTACCCCTGCGTCAACCAGCCAGGCCAGGACTCGTCGGATTGGCCATATGCAGGATGGAGAGGGTTCACAGCCATCCTTCTTACAACTCCCAAATGCGCTGGATAACAAGCCAGGGGTTGATTGCCCTTGGTAAGTCACAGCGAAGAAACTCAAAACACAACCCTGTTCTCCCAGTGGAGAGTCACCTTAGTCGTCACCTAGTTTAGGGATACCAAAAAGATGGCCACCCCAAATCTCTGTGCATGTGCAAGAGACCTTCAAAGCTGACCACTCTGGACTCACCACAAGGTCTATGACTCTTAAGTGTTGATCTCATGCTAGCCTGACCTGAGTGATAGTTTGATTTTCTGAGACCATATTTGAATTGTGCACATAAAATCCTATTGATTTTTTATATTATTTATTGGTTTTTCGAGGTAGGGTCTCACTCTCTGGCCCAGGTTGACCTGGAATTCACTATGTAGTCTCAGAGTGGCCTCGAACTCACAGCGATCCACCTACCTCTTACCTCCCAAGTGCTGGGATTAAAGGTGTGCTCCATCATGCCTGGCTTATAAAACCCTACTGAAACAGGGCTTCAGAAACCAAGAAAGGGGGCTGGAAAGATGGCTTAGTGGTTAAAGTGCTTGCTGGCAAAGCCAAAGGACCCAAGTTCAATTCTCCAGTACCCCACATAAGCCAGATGCACTAGTTGGCACATGCATCTGGAGCTCATTTTCAGTGGCTGGCTGGAGGCCCTGATGTGCCCGTTCTCCCCTCTCTCTCCCCTTCTCAAATAAAGTATTTTTTTAAAAGAGAGAGAGCGAGATGGAAGCCACAGGAAAACCTAACCTTCTGTACATTCTGCCCATTTGAACATTCATTCAGTAAAGGTTTCTTGAACATCCAGCATGTGTCAAGCACTGTTTGCCCTAGTAGGTGTGGCCTGCTCAACAGCCCTACTCAAGCCTCTGAGATGGGCATTCTCCAGTCTTTCCAATGATGCCTTCGCACCCAGTGCCTTGGGTATCTTGGCCTGCAGATAAAATAAACATAAAATTTTCAATTGAGCAATGTTAGTCCAAAGACTGTGATCCACTTGTCTTATAACTGAAGTGCCTCATATGTTACCCAGGCCATGATAGTTTTGCGGATGGATGGATGGATGGATGGATGGATGGATGGATGGATGGACAGACAGGTTAAGATGACATGAATCTTAGATTGGATTCAGTAGGAGATGGGGACACATGGATTTGTGTGATTGTCATGTACTTAGGAAATGATGTCAAGAGGTGCTGATAAGGGAAAGGAAGTCAATAAGAAATGGTGTGTTGTCCAGTCCCACTGAAGGACACTATAAAACGTCCTACCGAAGGTAAGAGAAGCTGGACCTTCCAGGCTCTCAGTCACGTCCAGCATTAGCTGAGGGGCATAAGCGGTGGGAATGACTCCCAGCCCTTGGGCTGAGGAAAGGCCTCGAGCTTCGCTGAGAGCAGGACTGCTGGAAAAGCCTGGAGGGGGTACATGCTGGGAGGCCAAGGGTGGGACCTACAGTCTTGGAATCAGCGGAAAGTTCATCTTGTCATCCCTCTCCAGTGGGCAGGGTCCTTCTGTACAAAAGGGCAAAGTCACTTGCTCAGTCTTCATTGAGCACTTCCAGTAACCTCCAACCCTTCTCCATGTTCTCCTCCCAGTGCCCCAAGGGTAGCAGGAGATTCAGAAGCTGCCCTAAGCTGGGAGGATCTTCTTGACCTTCTGCCAACTCTTGTCAGTGTGACCCCTGCACCCTGGCCAGGCTTGGACCCACTCAGTGCCCTGGAAACACTGTGCAGTGTTGGTGCAGTGTTAGGGAGGAGGCCTCTCACCCTCCTCACGTGCCAAAGGGGAAACTCGGGTATAGCAGTCCTGGCCCCGTGCTTATCTGGTTGTAGAGGGTGGAAGAGTGCTCCACCGTGATTGGTTGAGTGTGGAAAAGTGCCCCACTGTGATTGGTTGAGTGTGGAAAAGTGATCCACCATGATTGGTTGAGTGTGGAAGAGTGATCTACCATGATTGGCTGAGCCTTGTCTCCTCTCTCCCAGGAGACCCCTGCCTGCAGGGCATATATATTACCTTTTCCTTCAAGATAGGTAGGCATTCCCACCACCTTTAATCCCAGCACTTGGGAGGCAGAGGTAGGAGGATTGCTGTGAGTTTGAGGCCACCCTGAGACTACATAGTTAATTCCAGGTCAGCCTGGGCTGGAGTGAGACCCTACCTCAGTGGGGAGTGGGGGGGGAGATAGGCAGGCCTGTGGTTGTCCAACACAACGAGGAACTGGGTAAATAGGTTTGACTCAGTCTAAGGAAAATATTAGTAAACTATTGAGGCCACACGTCCTACATAGCACTGTCAGTAAATGTGGTGGGTATTTCTCTCTCTGGCTTTCTCCAGAGGAAGGAACCCCAGGTTTCTTGACCTTACTAAAGTACTCATAGCCATCAGGACTTCAAGATAGCATTCAGTGTTCTTCAACGATAACAGCCCCAAGTTCCTCGCCACAGGTGGGCAGTGCTGCATCCTGTCGCTTTGTCTTGAGTATTCACAATGTTCATGAGGGTCTTAAAGGATCTCATAAGCTTGTCAGGATAAATAAGCTAGCAAAAGTCTTGCCAAATTTTGCTTAGCCTATTTGACTTTGAACTTATTTAACATTTTATTCATTTATTTTGAGAGAGAAAGTAAAGGAGAGAGAATGGGTGCACCAGGGCCTCTAGCCACTGCAAACAAACTCCAGATGTATGCGCCACCTTGTGCAACTGACTTACGTGGGTCCTGGAGAATCGAACCTGGGTCCTTAGGTTTGGCAAACAAGCACCTTAACCACTAAACCATCTCTCTAGCCCTGAACGCTTTTATTTAAACAGTGCCCATAGCAGTCTAGAAGAGAGCGTCCACAGAATACACTTTAGAAAAGGTTGCAGGCGATGTTCCTTCCTTCTGGGATGTCTTCTCACACTGTCTTCAAGGTTTGAAGAGTACCCCAAGAATTGAAGGCCCTGACCACTCTTTTTTTTAAAAAAATAGTTGATTTATTTGACAGAGGGAGAAAGAAGAAGATGGGGGTTGGAGGTGGGGAGAGAGAATGGGTACACCAGGGTCCCCTGCCACTGCAAAGGAACTCCAGACACATGTGTCACTTTACTCTGTGCATCTTGCTTTATGGGGGTGCTGGGGAATTAAACCCAGACCATCAGCCTTTGCAAGCAAGCACCTTCAACCACTGAGCCTTCTCTCAAGTATCCCTTTTAAAAATATTTTATTTGAGAGAGGGAGAGAGAGAGACACCTCTCTTTAGTTGGCCATTTACTTGCAGTGAGCATCTGGGAGGGGTGAGATAAGACCTCCTCTCAGGACACAGTGGAGGCTCAGTAGGCATAAGGGACATTCCCCAAGCAAGCTCCTGCCTACATATCACCAGCCCCGCTCCCCTACACACACCCAGGGGCCAGGGAGAACTAGATTCCATTCTGCTCACCTTGCATGCTGCACTATGACTTCTGACCCAGGAGTCTTAGGCCTTCTGCTAGCTTTAGCATTCACTCACAGACCAAATTATCAGTTTCCAGGGAAAATTCCCTGACTATGATACCTAACAAACTCTCTCCTTCCTGAAGATCAGACTCAGACTCTACCTTTTCTTTTATTTTTATTTATTTGAGAAAGAAGGAGGCAGAGAGAGAGAGAATGGGTGAGCCAGGGCCTCCAACCACTGCAAGCCAACTCCAGACACATGCGCCCCCTCGTGTATCTGGCTTATGTGGGTCTTGGGGAATAAAACCCAGGTCCTTGGCTTTGCAGGCAAGTGCCTTTAACCGTTAAGCCATCTGTCTAGCCCAAACTCTGCTTTTTCTGTGGAATCTTCCATAAGTTCCCTTTTCTTTGTCTGAACCCTCATAGTCCTCTGACCTTATCTCTATTCAACTTAGCATTATACTTGTTAGAAAAAGTGGGAAATGAGGCTGGAGAGCTTGCCTGTGAAGCCTAAGGACCCCGGTTCAAGGCTTGATTCCCCAGTACCCACGTAAGCCAGATGCACAAGGTGGCACATACATCTGGAGTTCGTTTGCAGCGGCTGGACCCTGGTGTGCCCATTCTCTCTCTCTCTTTTCTCTCTCTGCTTCTTTCTCTGTCTCTTGCTCTCAAATAAATAAATAAAAATAAACAAAAAAATTAAAAAAAAGAAAAAGTGGGAAATGAAAACGAGAGAGAACAGTGAGCTGACACCAGACAGGTCTTATTCTGGGAAGCCTGAGAAGGGGTCTGGCCAGGCAAGGTCAGAAGCACCTTTCCTTACAGACTAGCGAATGAATACTCATGGGGCAGTGAGAATCACTAGGAATTCTTTGGTTGCAGGGCAGTCCACCTTGCCTCAGGTAAGGGTAGTTGGGTCAGTCTTGGGAAACAAGAGTTCAATGAAATGGCCGTCAGAATCCAAAGATGGAGTCGTTCTGGTTCTAACAATACCAAACTCTAAATCTTTGGCAACATATTGTCTCTCCTCTTAGACTGAGAGAGAATGTCCACAGACAAACATCATACTGTTGTGTTCATCTTCGACACCCAGCATAGCAGGCAACTAATGAGTTTTTCTGAATGAGGAAATGTCATTATGTGCATAAAGAAGTTATTGAGAGATTGGATGAAGCTGGCTTTCACTGCAGATTACAGAAACCACTTCAGTTGGTCTAGGCAGAAGGGGACTTAATATAGGGAATTAGATGCTGCCAAAATTCAATGGGTAGATGAAAAAACAAAACAAAACAAAACAAAACAAAAAGACTCTAGGTGGAGCTTCCAGGAATGTGCCACTGTTCAGGAAACACGGCAGGGAATGTAACTTTAGCTTCAGTCCAGAAACCACAGCATGAGGAAGCTGCTGCTTCAAGGACTGCTCCCCGCCTGTCTCTCTGCTATGATCCTTGCTCAGAAAAGTTCTGCTCAAAACCCACGAAGTTAGGGCTGGAGAGATAGCTTAGCAGTTAAGGTGCTTGCCTGGAGGTTCGATTCCCCACATAAGCCACATGCACAAAGTGGTGCATGTGTCTGGAGTTTGTTTACAGTGGCTGGAGGCCCTGGAGTGCCCATTCTCTTTCCCTATCTGCCTCTCTCTCTATCTCTATCATTTATCTCTCAAAATAAGTAAATTTAAAAAATTTTAAAACAAAACCATGAAGTCTTGTTATCTGTGCAGCAGAAAAACCAGCTGTGTCTATGCTGGGGCGTGCCCATAGAAGCATGGCCTTGAGCTTATTCCCACTGCCAGTCTCACCAGCAGCACCCTCTGGGTGGGAGCCAGACAGAGAAATCGTCTTAGCACATCAGTCTTTATGATGCAACAAAGCATGCACAGAGGAGTGGAGATGCCCCTGAGAGAGACACAGATGCCTTTCCTTTGTACATGGATGATATTTGCAAGATGCCCCACTGAGTAATCTTTGCAACTGAACCTGCTGTGTAATCAGGAGACAGTTGCAAGACTAGGGGAAACCACTCTGCCTGCGGTCCATGCAGATGTTCCAGCTGGGGAAAGAGCAAGGGAGTGAGAGGCCTCACTGCTGCCCTGCTGTTGCAGCTACAATCTTTGACAGGATCTCATCTCAAAGACCCAAAGACCTGGTTGGAAGGTAAAAGTTATGTTTAGTTCCGTGCTATAGGTCTTCATTAAACAATCTGGTACAAAAATACCAGGCATGGGGCTGGAGAGATGGCTTAATGGTTAAGGTGTTTGCCTGCAAAGCCAAAGGACCCCAGGTTTCATTCCCCAGGACCCATGTAAAGCTAGAGGCACAAAGTGGCACATGTGTCTGGAGTTTGTTTGCAGTGGCTAGAGGCCCAGGTGAGCCTATTCTTTCTCTGTGTCTCTCCTCCCTCCCTCTCTCTGCTTGCAAATAAAATAAATAAAATTTTAATTTTTTTTTTTAATACCAACATGGTTCCATGAAAAGACCAGCTCCTCCAGGACACATCT
Organism: Orientallactaga sibirica; assembly: GCA_036365145.1. NCBI lineage: Eukaryota > Metazoa > Chordata > Mammalia > Rodentia > Dipodidae > Orientallactaga > Orientallactaga sibirica. Next base: position 21,604,504 of record JAEOAD010000007.1, on the reverse strand, counting down.
GCCTTGCAGTAGATTTCACAACATCATGGCACAAAGCCCCAGCCTAGCAACCTTCCCTCCCATGTACTTTCATGCTATAAACAACTTATAAGGAAAAAAGGTTTATTTTCACTCCTTGTTCCAGTTAAATGTCTTCAGAGTGATTGGCAGAGGATTACTTGATAAATGCACTGCAAACTACTCTTGTTATCTCTGAGAATGAGTCAAAACGTGTGATAGGGGAATTTTAAAATTCTAATTCCATTGATAGCATTAAAAGTACAGCCATATAGGGATATGAAGACTAGCTAAGACACGCTGGAGTTCTGACACAGGTTTTGAGAATTTGTGACCCCTCTACTAAGAAAACAGATGAATTGGCCAGGTATGGTGGGGCACACCTTTAATCCCAGCACTCGGGAGGCAGAGGTAGAGGATCACCATGAGTTCGAGGTCACCCTGAGACTGCACAGTGAATTCCAGGTCAGCCTGGATTAGAGTGAGACCCTACCTTAAATTTAAAAAAAAAAAAAAATTTTTAAAAAGAGGAATTGGGCAAATTCCAGCCACTGCAAAGGAACTCCAGACATATGGTCTACTTTGTACATTTGCCTGTATGTGGGTACTGGGGAATTGAAACCAGATCATTAGGTGTTGCAGGCAGGCGCCTTAACCACTGAGCAATTCCGCCAGCCCAATAGGGCCAGTTTTGAGGGCTCACATGAAAGCTGTTTCAAGAGCCCAGATATTTAACATTTAAAGAATTATTCAAATAGCTCTTTATTTTTTATTTTTTATTTATTTTTATTTTTAGGTTTTCAAGGGAGGGGGTCTTGAGGTAGAGTCTCACTCTAGTCCAGGCTGTCCTGGAATTCATATGTAGTCTCAGGCTGGTCTTGAACTCATGGAGATCCTTCTACCTCAGTCTCACAAATGCTGGGATTAAAAGTGTGTGCCCCCACACCCGGCAGGATCAAGTAACAACTCTTTGTAAGAGAGCATTCTCTCTCTCTCTCTCATGAGTAAATAAATAAAAATTTTAAAAATTTAAAAAAGAGAGAGAGAGAGCACCGCTATAGCTCGGTATATGTGGTGGTTGATTCCCCAAATACCAAAGAGTGAAGACACTTAAGTCCCGTATATAAAATGGCATACTATTGGCACATTATGCATGCATAGCTCTCTATATAAGTTAAATTACCTCTAGATTTCTTATAAGACCTAATTCAATGTAAATGCTACATAGACAGTTATTTTATCTTATTGTTTACAGAATAATGGCAAGAAAAAATTTAATGCAAGTTGGAGATGTGGCTTAGCGGTCAAGACACTTGCCTGCAAAGCCAAAGGACTCAGGTTCAATTCCCCAGGACCCACATAAGGCAGATTGACAAGGTGGCACATGTGTCTGGAGTCTGTTTGCAGTGACTAGAGGCCCTGGCATGCCCATTCTCTCTCTCTCTTGCTCTTTCTCTCTCAAATAAATAAAAATAAAATATTTTTATGTATTTATTTACAAGCAAAGAGAGCGGAAGAGAGAGACAGACAAAGAGAGACAAAGAGAGAGAATAGGTGTGCCAGGGCCTCCAGCCACTGCAAACGAACTCCAGACACATGCACCACTTTGTGCATTGGCTTTACATAGGTACTGAGGAATTGAACCCAGGTCATTAGGCTTTGCAGGCAAGTGCCATAACCATTGAGCAATCTCTCCAGCCCTCAGTACAATTGTTTGCACACATTTTTAATTTTTTTTTTTTTTTTTTTTTGTTTTTTCAGATCTGCAGATATAATGTGTAGTCTCAGGGTGGCTGTACTCCTCCTACCTCTGCCTCTGCATTAAAGTTCGCCACATTTTGTTTGCACTTTTTAATCCACATCTGCAGATATAATGAAACATTAGCCATTTGCAAGAATGCCCAAGATGAGACATTCTCAGGGCAAGTCCTCTCCCTCCTTCTCACTCCCCACTCCCAGGCCTAGGCCAACAAGGGCAATTCTGCTGCCATGCTGGGAACAAGAGAATGATCCTATAGGGACCATCTCATTTCCTTCCTGATTCACAAATGAGAACACCCAATCCCCACACATTCTAGGCATCTTGTCCAAGGCCAGATAGCCGAGAGAGAGGGAGAGCGCACAGCATGGCCATCGGGTGTATCATCTTTCCGCCTGAGTGGATAGGACTGTAAGTTCCCATCTGCAGCAGCCTCTCCAGAGAGCAGTGTGATTGCCTGAGGGCTGTCATGAGCTGTGAGGGAGGACACTGCCCTCCAGTACCCAAGCCGGCATGTTGTATTCCCTCAGAAGCCATACTACTACATCAGGGATAGAATATTAGGTTGTAGGCTGCAGATTGCAGTGGCGAGGTATTAATGAGCAGAGGGGACAGACCACCCCTCAGTGCCAGTAGTCTCTAGAAGAAAATACCTGAGCTCTGGACTTGGGCCAGGAGATCTGAGCAGTACTAAGTGACTGGTTTGCCCAGGATGGATCTGACTTTACCACTGAAAGTTCTGCATCCCAAGAAGCTTCTCAGATTCTGACAAATAGGGCCACTTGGTAACTGTAATGATTAATTTCTCTGGTCAACTCGAACATACTAGGAACTAGGTCAGAGACAGGCCTTTTGGGCAGATTTGTGAAGGCGTTTCTAGGAAGGATTAACGGGGAGAAGAAGACCTTCCTCCAGCTTACATATTCCAGTGGAAGCCTATATATAAGGAGGCTCCTGGGAAAGGCAGTACCTTTTGGCTGGCTGGCTGGCCTTAACTACTTGCTGTGAAGTACATCTACCCTGTTGCTTCCATTCTTTGAGGACATAGGAACCCCCACCTTCTTCAGCCTGCCCATATCTGCAAAAGACCAGCAGCTCTAAGAATCCTCCTGGCCCTCAGCTCCAGACTGGAACTGATAAGGCATCTAGCCTTATGGTCTGAGCAGCTACCAGGTTCTCAGACTTCCCAGTCTGCAGACAGCCAGTGTTGAACTACCTAGCCTGCATCATATAATCCAATCTAATAAATCCCCTTTATAATATACAACCTTTCTACTGGTTTTGTCCCGCTAGAGAACCTAATGTAGTCACCTGGCCTACTTCTGTTGTTTCTTTTAGGTAGTAAAATCTAAGGATGCTCAATGGAACCTAGGAGAAATGGGGGACTGGAAGGAACAAGACAACTGGTCTACCACATTGGATCCAGCACAGCTAAGAGTCACTTGTTGAGTACCAAGTAACTAAGAGGCACTGTCTAGGTCCTTCTTCAACACCGAGTCGCCAATGCTAATGTTTTGAGGTACACACCTAGGATCAAGTGGATTCCACAGTACCCCTATAGGACAGATCCTACCACTCTCTGGGCACAGGGAGGAGGAGGATGTACCCCAAGTTCACCAGCTAGAAGGTGATAGGATTTGGGTCAGGCAGAGTCCAAGGTTTGTGCATTTCTTTCTTGCTATGATGTCTCAGAAGGAGACAAATACCGCTTCTGCTCAAGAAGGGGCTAGGCAGATATTGCATTATCTTCGTGTTACTGGCACAAAAGCAGCTTGTGAGAGAAAAGGAGGTTATTTTTGGCTAACAGACTGGAGGATCAACTTCATGATGGCTAGGAAAAGATAGCAGAGAAGAGGCTGGGCATCAATCCCCCTGGCCAACATCAGGTAGACAACAGCAGCAGGAGAATGAGCCAAACACTGGCGAGGGGAAGCTGGCTATAACACCCATAAGCCCACCCCCAACAACACACCACCTCCTGCAAGCCTCCAATTCTCAAATTGCCACCAGCTGTCATTCAGAACATGGGTTTATGGGGGACACCTGAATCAAACCATCACACCAGGTGTAATGGGGCACACTCATAATCCAGCATTCAGGAGGGTAAGGAAAGAGAACTATAAATTCTAAGCCAGCCTAAGCTACATAATAAGACATCATTTAAGGAGAGATAGAGAGAGAGAGAGAGAGAGAGAGAGAGGACTGGAGAGATGGCTTAGTGGTTAAGGCACTTGCCTGTAAAGCCTAAGGACCTAAGTTCAATTCTCCAGGTCCCACATAAGCCAAATGCACAAGGGGCGCATGCGTCTGGAGTTCATTTGCAGTGGCTGGAGGCCCTGGCATGCCCATTCTCACTCCCCCTCTCTAATAAATAAATATAAAGAGAGAGAGAAAGAGCACTGGAGAGATGGTTCGGCAGTTAAAGGCACTTGCTTGCAACCTGATGACCTTTACTCATGTAAAACCAGAGGCACAAAGTGGTACATGTATCTGGAGTTCATTTGCAGGGGAAGGAGGCCTTGGTGTGCCCATACTCACTCACTCTCTCTCTGTATGTGTCTGCCCCATTCTGTCTTAAAAAAAATAAATAAAGGGCTGGAGAGATGGCTTAGCCATTACTGGAGAGATGGCTTGCTGTATGTGGCTGGAGGCCTATGACTCCAGGTGCCTAAGCCAGATGCTAAGGACCCTGGTGTCTTGCCCATTCTGTCTTAAAAAAATAATAAAGGGCTGGAGAGATGGTTTAGCAGGTCCCATTAAGGACCCTGGTTCGATTCTCCAGGTCCCATATAAGCCAGATGCACATGGTGGTGCATGCGTCTGGAGTTCGTTTGCAGTGGCTAAAGGCCCTGACACACCCATTCTCACTCTTTCTCCCCCTCTGTCTCAAATAAATAAATAAAATCTTTTAAAACATATTTACAATAAGATGTCTATCATGGGTGACAAATACTCAGACCCCAAAAAGTAATGGCTGACATTTATTGGGCAGTCACTATGGGCAAAATGTCTGCTGTGCCCGTCATCGCAATCACTTCCTATGACGCTGTTGTCACCACTTTACTTACCTTCAGACCGTGGCTGGAAGAGGTTGAACTGGAATTCAAATCCAAAGATGTAATCTTCTGAAATGTACAACTGCAACTAAGTCAGGCGTTCCGCCTCTCCTCTGGGGAGGAGGATGAGGGCCCAGGGAGAGTTCTGGAGTGCCTGGACAGTTGGCTGTTTCTGCCGATCTGTTTATTGATCTCTCCAGTTTGGAGCCAGGGCCTGTGCTCTGCTGGAGGGGGCCACTATCCTTCTACAAGCCCATGAAGCAGAAACCACGCTGAGAGTCACACAAGGCACCGCATGTTCAATCCTGCTAAGATGTGCGTCTTTCTTTGGGGATAAATGCCACAGCGTGGTGCTATTCTGGGAAGCAGCCCTCCACACCCACTGTCAGCCTACTCGCCCATCATCAGTGTGGGCCTGCTGCTCCAGCAATGCGGCAAAGATACATCACCTACCTACACACGACAGCCGTGGGGGAAGAAGCCTCGTCTACCAGGCCAGCTCATCCTGCAGCTGCCACACTCGGGCTGCTATTACTGCATGGCCAAAAGACACCAGGAGCATCCATACCTTCTGGAAGTGACTTGGTTCGGCATCATTCAAGAGGAGAGGTGCCCAAGAGAGAGGCTGTTAGACCCCCAGATCTGTCCTCAGCAACAACTTATTGTGAGAACGCCAGCTTCCCCACGAGAGCCTTGGGTCACAGGGAAACGCCGTGCCGTGGGAACCCTGGCTCCTTCACCAGCTATGTTGAGTGACAGTGTCACTGAGGCTCTCTGGCAGCTGGTGGTCTCTAGGAAGAGCCACCTCATCCTTCCTGTAGATGAAGTGAGGCTGGGGTAAGAACGGATGGGTGTTGCAGTCAGGCTTGCATTGCTGGCAGAAAACACCTGATCAAGAGTTGCTTGGGGCGGGGGGAGAAGTTTATTTTGGCTTACAGACTCATGGAGAAAACGATGGCACCTGCAGAGGGTGGAAATCACCTCCTGGGCAACATCAGACAGACAATAGCAATAGAAGAGTGTGCCGGACACTGGCTATAACATCCATGAGCCCCCCCCCCCAAAAAAATACACTACTTCCAAGATGCGTTAATTCCCAAATCTCCATCAGAACACCTGTTTACGGGGGACACCTGAATCAAACCACCACAGATTGGCTCTTTCGGAAACAGATGGAGCCCTGCTGCATCTCCCATAACCAAAAGAGAGAGGGAAACTGGAGTAGAAGAGAAGGGCATCCTTCTGGACAGCTGTCACAAAACCTCACACTGCTAATGACAGGAAGGACCCTGACCTCATGTGTATTAGAGACGGAGACAGGCAATCAGCAGATAAAGTACAGGGAGATTGAGCTACCTACCTCGGACCACACAAGCAGACAGTAGGAGAGCTAGAATCCGAACCCAGAAGGTGTCAGGAACCCCATGGGAGTTCCAAGTCAGTAAGGGAGCAGAGGGTGGCACCACGCCTCCTTCCAGAAGGCACATGTCCCCGAGTCTCTGGTGGGGACCGTGAGGGGGCTCTGCATGCTACAGACTTGGGAATGATGGTTTCCCTTTCTTTTCTGGCCCTGTATGCAAAGTGCTCCCAGGCCCTAAGGACTGCTCAACCGAAAGAATTCCCCCAGAGTCCTCACTGGAAGCTGGAGCGAGAAAAAGTATGTCATCTCTGACGCAAAGTGTCTGACACCATGGTCAGCTGTCAATGTATTATGCACCCTGCTTTACAAGTGGGGCTAGACAGATCTCTTTTATCTCCTGAAAGCAAAGGTTTTTCTCCACTTGTGTGGAGGTGAGAGAGTGTGCGTCACCTGCTCAGGCTCAATCTGAGGACTCTTAACTCTGCAGGCCTCATGAGGATCACACTGTGGTGGTTTGACTCAGGTGTCACCCATAAACTTAGGCTCTCTGAAGGCTAGGTTCCCAGCTGATGGAGATTTGGGAATTAACACCTCCTGGAGGCAGTGTATTGTTGGGGGCAGGCTTATGGGTAGTATAGCCAGTTTCCCCATGCCAGTGTTTGGCACACTCTCCTGTTGCTATTGTCTACCTTATGTTGGCCAGGGGGTGATGTCCACCCTCTGCTCATGCCATCGTTTTCCCCTGCCATTGTGGAGCTTCCCCTCAAGTCTGTGAGCCAAAATAAACCCTTTTTTCCCCCAAAGCTGCTCTTGGTTGGGTGATTTCTGCCAGCATTGAGAACCTGACTGCAACACACACTTTGTTCATCTCTCTCGTGACTTGTGCCCTCTCTTAACATGCCACCACCCAGATCAGGCCCCAGAGTGGTGCTCCTAGAGAGCCCTGGGTATTCCTTCGAGGGCTGGCTAGTGGTTTTCTGGCATGGTTGGCCTGTTGACGTACACCCCTAATAAGAGGTGGTTTGCTGGAACAAAGAACCTCCAGACTTGGAAGCAGTGTTTGTGCTCTATCTCTACATTTAAAGACCAGGTTATAAATACTAAGTGAGTTTTGTTGGCCAAAAAATAATAATAATAAATAAATAAGTAAATAAATAAATGCAACGGCTAATGCTTGTGGAAGGGTTCCTGTGTGCCAGGCACTGGCCTACACTCCTTTGTTAGCTTCCAGAGAGACATAGTGATGTGGGGATGGGATGGTCTACAGATATGAGCACAGGAAAAAACCTACAAAAGTTAGTGCTGGAGAGATGGCTTAGTGGCTAAGGCATTTGCCTGGCAAAACCAAAGGACCCAGGTTCAATTCTCCAGGACCCATTGTGAGATCTAAGAAATTAACATATTGTCTTTAGCTTCTGTAGCTCACTTGCTAGCGCTCCAGCTTGACAGTAGTACTGCCATTTTTAAGCAGATAGCCATAATAGTAAAACAGACTGCCATCTGAAATAAAAAAGCCCAGGCCTGACTCAGATGAGGAACTTGCGAGCTCATGTACTGACCTTTGCTTCTTTCCCAACCCCCTCCCTCTCTCTTATTGTTCATTCCTGGGAAGTCTTAGGACATCCCGGAGGTAATAAAGGATCTGCAAACAAGCAGCTGATCCTAGATAAGCAGCTCAGAATGTTCCCGAACGCGCGCTTTTTGAACCAACCATTTCAAATGTTGCAATACGATGTAACTGCTGTATCCCTTCTCCATATAAACCCTTTCCCCCAAGAGTGGGGGCTCTCTCTCACACTCCCACTGCGTTGGTTTGTGTGGACAGAGTCCCAGTCTAGGCTTGGTAATAAAGAATTCCGTGTTATTGCAGTCGAGCTTCTCGGTCTTGTTGTCTCACTGGGTGACTCCCAAGGACCCCAACCCACATTTGGGGGTCTTGGCACTACACCATGTCAAGCCAGATGCACAAGGTGGCGCATGCATCTAGAGTTCATTGGCAGTGGCTAGAGGCCCCGATGCACCCATTCTCTCTCTCTCTCTCTTTCTCTCTCTCATAAATAAACAAACAAATAATTTTTTAAATTAAAAAAACCTACAAAAATTAAATAAACTACCCAAGCTATATGTGGGGCCAGGAATTCAGCCAGAATGACTGATAACTAAGACTCTCTTTAACCCAACTCCAGCCAGGCTCCTCTGAGCCCTCACTGAACTATAGCTAGGCCTGCAGCTATCACAACATGAATAAAACATACAGATAGGTTTGAACAGCTCAAAGACATCCTTTCTAGGATGAATGCCCCCCCCCTTCTCCTACTTAAATCTCTTGCTGAGAAAGCTCTAGGCTTCTAGACAGACAAATCTGTCCATGTACTGGAGAGATGGCTCCATGGTTAAAGGTGCTTGATTGCAAAGCCTGCTGGCCTGGCTTCTATTCCCAGTACCCACATAAAGCCAGATACATAAAGTGGTGAATGCATCTGGGAGTTCATTTGCAGTGGCAAGACCTTGGCACACTCAATCCCCACCGTTTCCTCGCAAATACATTTAAATATATACATATCTGTCACCCAGCTCAAGGAGAGGGTAGGAGCATGGCTTGGAGAAGCCTATTTGAACAAACCCCAATGGGATTCACAAGGACCACCCCCACCTTACCTCCGGCTTTGATAAATTTTCACTTCCCTAACTCTTGAGCCCTCATACACCTCCCCCTCTAGTCCATCTTTTTTTTTTTTTTTTTTCTTCGAAACACCCATTCAGGAACTGGAAAGATAGCTCGGTCAGTAAGATGCTTGCCGCATAAACATGAGGACTTGAGTCCAACCCCCAGAATCCATGTTAACAAACAACAACAACAAACAACAACAACAACAACAAAAAACAATTTTGGCCTGTGCCTGTGATCCTAGCACTTTGGAGGCAGAAAGAGGTGGATCCCTGGGGTTCACTAGCCAGCCAGGCTAGCCTGATTAATAAGCTGAAAGCCAATGAGAGACTCCGTCTTCAGGAACACCATCCGAGTCTGCCCTCTGCCTTGCACATGCATACACATATATGTATCCCCACACACTCATGTATCTGCATGCATGCACACATGCACACACACATTCATCACACCATAAATCAAAGTGGAGCCTGGGCTCTTTTTCCCTATTGCAAAAGCACATTGCTGGTAGAGAGTTCCCCTTGATGCTTTATCCAGAGTCTACCTGTCCATCTTTCACATTGACCAAACATCCTGTCCACGTCACCCTCCCACCATCCAGCCTCCACACTGACCAAGGTGTTAACAGTGGTGAACAGGTCTCGGCTGACTGATGAGGTCATGTTAGTGCCCACGTTGCTCAAATTTTCTGCACTAGGATTTCATCACTTTTGCCTTTAAGAGGAAAACATTTCTGAAAAGAGAAAAGAGGGGTATGTTTGTGAGAAAGAGCACAAACACAGAACTACCAGTATGGATTTCTGCAGCTCACGAGACCCTTAGTGAAGTCAATTCGCAGCTGGCTGGAGTCCTCCACCTGTCTCCATTCCTGGCCCACCTTCTCATTGTTAGGAAACAATTTCCATGGGCATTTGCGTTTCTGCCCTGACTGCCCTTTGCTCCAGACCCCTTTTAAGGATATTTGCAGAATGAGAAGTATTGAAAAACAGAGAACTGTGTCCCCTCAGAAAAGACAAAAAACGACAACAGTAACAAAATCAGGCTTACTCACTGCCCATTATAAAATATTTGGATTCCTTAAACTCAGGGTTCCTCCCTCCCTTTCTCTTTTTCTTTCTTTACGAATTTGTATGTCATCCTTGCTAGGGGCCATGCTAATCTCTGTGTCATTCCAACTCTAGTATATGTGCTGCCAAAGCAAGCACTCTTTCTTTCTTTCCCTCTTTCTTTCTTTCTTTTTTCTTTATTTTTCTTTTTTGGTTTTTTTCAAGGTAGAGTCTCTCACTCCAGCCCCAGCCTGACCTGGAATTAGATTCAGGCTGGCCTGAAACTCACAGTGATCCTCCTACATCAGCCTTAGGGTTCCTCTCTCTGATACAACCTGCTAAAATACTAGAAAATAGCATTAGCCTGAAAATGTCTGCTGACTAATGTTATTTTTTAGTCCGGGTGTCCTCAGGCCTGATTACAATCACACTGTGAGAGTGAGAGCTCGAAGAAAACAATGCAGAGAATAATGCATGGCTCTTTCTCCAGGAGTCCCATATCTTCCAGCAGTGTCTATAAACCAAGGCTAACTTACAAGGAGGCTCAAACTCCAAAGCCTTCGCAGCTTGTGCCATGCAGCCAGCGGGCTGTGACATGTAGAAGTCTACTTTCCTCCATCTGGGACACCGCTCTCCACTACCACGGCGGAGGTCTCTTCTCTTGCTATCGTTTCCTTTGCAGTGGATAATTTGAGTGAATTGTGACTAAAAACATGGCGTGCAAGTAACCATGCTTGATCTGCTGGAAATAAATTGGGGGGGAGAATCCCACTGGCTGAAAATGATAAGAAAAATGGAGGTATAAGTCTTCCAAGAAAATGGTCAGAAAATCAAGTCCTGATCAAACTGAGCAAATGGGATTCTTTGTTATTTAAAAAAAAAAAAAAAAAAAAAAAAACTTAAAAAGGCTGGGAGTAGTGGCGCACGTCTTTAATCCCAGCACTTGGGAGGCAGAGGTAGGAGGATCGCCGAGAGTTCAAGGCCACCCTGAGAGTACATAGTGAATTTGAGGTCAGCCTGAGTTAGAGTTAAACCCTACCTAAAAAAAAAAAAAAAAAAAAAAAAAAAAACAGGGGCTGGAGAGCTGGCTTAGCAGTTTAGGCACCTGCCTACAAAGCCAAAGGACCTTGGTTCAATTCCCCAGAACCCATGTAAGCCAGATGCACAAGGGGCACATGCATCTGGAGTTTGTTTGCAGCAGCTGGAGGCCCTGGTGCACCTATTCTCTCTCTCTCTCTCTCTTTGCCTCTTTCTCTCAAATAAATAAAAATTTTAAAAAACTACATAAAAGCTGGGCATGGTGGCGCACGCCTTTAATCCCAGCACTCGGGAGGCAGAGGTAGGAGGATCGCCGAGAGTTCGAGGCCACCCTGAGACTACATAGTTAATTCCAGGTCAGCCTGGACCACAGTGAGACCCTACCTCGCAAAAACAAAAACAAAAACAAACAAAAAAAAACTACATAAAAAACAAGCAAAAAAAAGGACACACGAAAACATTAGAACAGCACAATGCGTTGATGAACAGTTACAGAAAAAAGAGAGAGAGAGTAGAAACACAATGGCCTACATACATCACTACGAATGCATCCTCTCTGGCTGTGCCAAGAAGACCCAGGAGCACTGATTTAACTCAAGGCTTCTGTCTTCAGCACAACATCTGCTAAATAAGATGCCCTATTCCATCATATGGCGCAGATTATAAGCACCATAGAAATTTATAAACTGGAATTTATTCTTGATTCTAGCCCTACAGTAGGTTAAAAATTGGCTGTGATTATGTAAGTTTGGCCATATTTAGACTTTGTCCTAAAATACAGCTGGGCCAAAAAAAAAAAAGAAAGAAAGAAAGAAAAAAGAAGAAAAAAACTGTAATTAGAGGGTTTAGCTGAAAACATTTCACACAATTATTCCCTTTAATTTTGTTTTCAGCTATGGAAAGTAATGACCATGGTACAAAATAATAAGCTCTGAAAATAGAGCATTCAAGGAAAGAGTTTAGTAATCAAAAATGCATGATAAAATTAATTTGGCCAACATTTTCAGTACAAATAATCATTGTGCTACCTGGTGACTAAGCGTAAACAAATCAAGCAAACAGACGTGATGAGGGATGATTGTGACCCAAAAGCCATGGGTCGGCAGTTCTTTCTGTTTGCTTTCCTTTCATTTCCAACATCCTTTAACCTCACACATCAAGGAATCCCAGGGACATATAAAGAGACTTCCACACCATAGGATCAAGCCTTTAGTAACAACTAGAGGAAAGCCCCAAATGAAGCCCTCAGCATTGCTCCCCTCCAGGATAGAGAGCTGGCAGTGGTCCTCTGAGGCACACAGGGTCCTCAAGGAGACAGTGTCGTAAGAAACCCACACCTGGGTTTGAGGGACAGAGAGGTTTGTCCCAGTTCTACCTGACTTCGCAGAGCGGGAGAAGAGAAGCTCAAATCCAGGATAAAGAATCGGCATGGCACGTGCCCTTGATGTTCGTACAAGAACTCTCAGCAGGAGAGTAAGTAACTATTGAGTGCTCAGAGCTGAGTAAGACATCTATATCCATCACCCCGTCCAGGCTCAGCAAACACTGCGGAAGGGAGCCCAGAAAGAAGGTAAAAGCCAGAGGATGGGGAGAAGTGTTGTGAAACACTATCTTCTAGACGTGACATGGTATTTGACATCGATGAACTGGCAGAGGCTGCTGTGACCTGCATAAGATCTGCATATGATTAGGCCAGCCAACATGCTGCCATTGATCCTGGAGGAGCTTATGAGGTCCCACCCCTCCCTGAGGAGTTATTGGCAATTAATGGCTTGCTGGGGAAGGAAAGACATTTTCTTCAGTAGTGTAGCTGCTGGAAAATTGCCCAAATTCCAGTTAATATCCCAATCTATGTTCATGCAAGCAATCCTAATTCAGTGGGACTAAATGGAAATAGACGGTATTCGGTGCGAAGGGGAGGGAGCCAAAAGAAGGTAATAGGAGATGTATATGATTAAAATTTATTATATAGCTGGGCATGGTGGTGCCACAAACCTTTAATCCCAGCACTCGGGAGGCAGAGGTAGAAGGTTCACCATGAGTTTGAGGCCAGCCAGAGACTACATAGTGAGTTCCAGGTCAGACTGGGCTAGAGCAAGACCCTACCTCAAAAAAAGAAATTATTATATAAACACTTTTTAAAATTGTCAGAAAATAAAACTTCTTTTAAATGTCAAAAAATGAAATGAATTTTTAGAAAAGCTACCTCAGCAGAGCCAGGTATCTGAGAGAAGAGGTGAGGGAATCTTTGTCTCTGGTTTGGTGAAAATTGTTTCCCCCCCACCCCCACCCCCACCCACACAATGCCAGCACAGGTACGTTCGTGGCTGTCAGCATTCTCATCACGCTCACCGGATGGTAAACATTTCTGAGGGGCACTTCTGTCTTATAAGGTCCCCTCAGTTTCCTGAGCAGTGAGAAGCCCCACCTTGCTACTGCCCTGATACGGAAATGGATCATTGTAGTAGGAAGCTCCAGGTGGCTGGGATGAACTTCAAACCAGGAATGGCATTTATCTGATGCTTACAGATCCAGGGAAGGTTCCAGAAAGGTGAAAAAGAGAAAACTCACCACCAAAAGCAAGAGCAAAAACCTGCAGCCAAACCTCAGGGAGCCCAGGCACTTAGCATATCTTACACTGGAATTCAGATCCGCCCCCAGTGACACCTCTTCCAGCCAAGTAGCTGGAAATCCAAGAAGCTTTAATAAAACTCCCAAATCGGCCTGGAGAGATGGCTTAGTGGTTAAGGCGCCCGCCTGCGAAGCCTAAGAACGCCCAGACGCAAAAAGTGATGCAAGGGCGCAATGATACACTTGCCCACAAGGGGGTGCACTCATCTGGAGTTCATGTACAGTGGCTGAGAGGCTGCTGGCACGCCCATTCTCTCTCTCTTTCAATCTCTCTCTCTCTCTCTCTCTCTCTCTCTCTCACACACACACACACACATCCTCCCAAATCTACTGGGCAACATCCAAACTACCACAATCATACTTGACTTTCTAAGAACCTATTGTCAAATCCCTATTATTTCTTCCTACTTATGGGGTCCCTGACGTTTGCCATTTTATGTAAAAACTTTAGTGAGCTATAATTCATAGTCTCTAATTGACTGATTTACAAGGTGTAGGTCAGTGGCTTTGGTATAGGCACAAAGTTGCGTAATGATCACCACAATCTTGTAACATTTTCATCACCCCAGAAAGCCACCTGAAGCAGTCGCTTCTCATTCTCCTTTCACCTTCCACCCTATGCCCCAGGCCTGGGCAAGCGCTTGCCTATTCCCTGACTCTGTGAATTCTGCAGATTCTAGACATGTTGCACAAATGGAATCATATGACAGACATGGGATGCTTGTGATTGGTTTCTTTCACTTTGCATAAATATTTTCCCAGTCTGGGCTGGATGTGGTGGTGCACGCCTTTAATCCCAGCACTCAGGAGGCAGAAGTAGGAGGATTGCCATGAGTTCAAGACCACCCTGAGACTACATAGTGAATTCCAGGTCAGCCCGGGCTACAGTGAGACCCTACCTCAAAAAATAAACAAACAAAAAAAAAGGGCTGGAGAGACGGCTTAGCGGTTGAGGCATTTGCCTGCAAAGCCAAAGGATCCTGGTTCGATTCTCCAGGACCTACATAAGCCAGATGCACAAGGGGGTGCATGCATCTGGAGCTCCTTTGCAGTGGCTGGAGGCCCTGAAACCCATTCTCTCTCCCGGCCTCTCTCCCTCAAATAAATAAATAAAATATATTAAAAATATTTTCTGGATCTGCTCAGATTGCTTATATTTATCAGCACACCATTCCTTTTCACTGGTGAATAGTATTTCATTGTATGGATAAGCCACATTTTATTTACCTACTCATCAGTTGATAGACATTTGAATTATTTCCTCTTTGGGGCTATTATGAACAATGCTGCTATAAATATTCACATTCACCAATTTTTGTGTGGAAATATGTGTTCATTTCTCAGCTCTATCTAGGAGTGGAGCTGCAGGCTGAAAGCTAAGTCTTCAGACAAGCAGCCATACCATTTTAAATTCCTGCCAGTGATGTTTAGAAGTTCCAGTTTCCTTTTATCAATACTTGTTACTTTTATTTATTTTTATTCAAGAGAGGGAGAGTATAGACGCACCAGGGCCTCTTGCTGCTGCAAACGAACTCCAGATGCACGCGCCACTTTGTGCCTGTGGCTCTATGTGAGTACTGAACCTGGGCTAGCAGGTTTACCTGGTGAGCCATCTCCCCAGTCCGCTTGTTACTATTTTTAAATGATAGCTTTTTGCAAAGGCAGGATCTCATTCTGCCTTTGATTTGTATTTTGCCCTATTGGCTAATCACGTTAAGCGTTTTCTTCTTTCATTCACCATGTGCCGGGGCTTTTTTCCCCTCACCACCGGCAGGTAGAGCAAAAGAGAGAGAGAGCCGGGCCAGCCGTTTCTCTCTTGAGGCTGAGCGAGAAGACAGGTGTCGGCGACTCAAACCTCCCCAAATCACCGGGAAAAGAAAACCACATTGAGTCGCGGAGAAACGTCTAAAGCGAACTCGTCGTTTATTGTCAGGGGAGATATTTATGTGTTTTGAGAAGGGGCGGGAAGAGGGGATGAGAGAAAGGTATAAGGGCCAATATACTTTGAGGAAGGGGTGGGAAGAGGGATGAGAGAAAGGTATAAGGGCCAACAGTATTTCATCACGTCAGCAGCAGCTGGGTGGAGGCAGTTTCAGCTTAGGTGCTGAGTCAAGGGCAGGTACTCAGGCTCGACTAGGCCTTAAGAATAGGCCAAGATTGGCTGGGCTAACCACTCGGCTTCACACGGGCAGGGCCCAACATCTCCCCCTTTTGTTTTTGTAAGAACGGTGGATGGCATAGTCCCTGTCCTAGGTTGTTCCCCTCTGGGAACCTTACCCGTCTCTGGGCACTATGCCTCAGCCCGTTGACCACTCCACGCCCTGTCTTAGGTTGCCTCAGCCTGTCTGAGAGCTTACCCGTCGTTGGTTCGATGGAGGCCGGGGAGGGATGTTAGGTGGATAGCCAGTAAGTGGAAAAGCCATTGTCTTTGAGTCGCAAAACCTGTGGTGCCTTGGCCTGATGAAGTTTAATTGCCTCAAGCTGTTGGTGAATGAATTGTTCTTATTAATTACACAGGGCCCGGAGTGAGGATAAGAAGAAGGAGGGGTTCAGGGGAGGGAGAAGGTAGGGTAAAGAGCAAGAAGAAGGAGGAGTCCAAGGGAGGGAGAAGGTGGAATAAAAGGCCATGTTTCTACAGCAGGTTGTCTTAGGAGTCCCGACTCCTCTTCTGTAAATCTTTCTGGAGCTTTTCTGGCTTCATTCAGGTCTAGTAGCATCCATACCTTCAGTTGTTCCTGGGGAAGAAATAGAGGCATAGTTCTCAGGGGTGTGACACTCCTGGAAAATTGATTATTATCATCCCCTTGTTGGGGTAAATATTTTAAGTCTCTTGCCGGTACCCAAATAGGTCTTTTTTCCTCTTGAGGAAAGACACATCAAATCCTCTCCCTGCTGTGAGGAGGGTCTGGTCCCCTCCATGCCCCAGTTAATGGGTCCCTCCATTTGACCCAGATGGAGCTGTAGGTGACAGCTGAGGTCAATGTTTTTGAAAAGGGGGACAAGTGTCTATCTTCTTTAGAAAAATTTAAAATATTTAGGGTTAATAATGCCTTTTTAGTTGGTCATGTGGGGGTAGAGATTCCCCCTTTTGTTTTTGTAATTGAGATTTGAGAGTTTGATGATATCTTTTCACGATGGTTTGGCCCAGCAATATGAGATTTTCAGGTTTGGAGGAAATCTATAAAAGTTTTGCTGTGCAGGGACCATTATCGGTTTTGATTTGATCTGGCAATCCAAGGGTGGCAAAGCATTGAAGCATATGGCTAATAGCATGTTTAGTTTTTTCCCCAGCATGTGCTGATCCTGTGACCTCATGGGAGATAGACTTTATGGGTATAGACTTTTCTCCCCTCCTTAGGGGAGGGTAAACAACTAGGGAAGCTCCCAAGCGCCCCCCATCAGTGAATGGAGAAAATCAGGGTTGGGTTTAGATAAAAAGTCGTGGGGTCTCCATTCCAACCTAGAGAAGGAGCTCATCCATTTATAAGGACCATAGTGACAATCAATTATACCCAGAAACCCCTCGAGGGCAATAGCAACCCTGTTGTTATTTCTCTGAAGCCAAGTGAAGTCTGTTACCTTAAAGGGGGTGACAATGACATGAGGCTCCGTGCCAAACAATCGGACAGAGGTGTCCCTGTCCTTCATAATGCAGTCTGCAATTTGGTTAGTTATAGAGTAAACTTTGGGGATTCCACCAAGGGAGAGGTGAATCCATTGGATGGGTTCTCCTTCCTGGGCCAACAGCGCAGTGCATAATGTTTCCCCAGAGAAAATACAGAGGGAGATAGGTAAGTTAGGATTAAACCTCTTTAGGACTGCAGCATTAATGGCCCGTTGTACCTTATGTAGAATTTGTTCATGACGAGGGGGCAAGGTTATCTGAGAGGAGAGAGTAAGACCCTTTAAGAGGTCAAATAAAGGGGACAGTTCCTCAGTAGTTATGGGTATCCAGGGCCTCATCCAATTAATTTCCCCCAGCACTTTTTGGAGTTGAGGCAAAGTATAGAATTTTTGAATATGGAGTTGGGGTTTGACAGGAGAAACAGTATCAAGGAATAACTTGGAGCCCAAAATCTTGAAGGGAGAGGCAGTCTGAATCTTTTTTTGGAGACACCTGTAAAATGGCAACGCATTTAGCAGTGAGGTCTTGGAGATCAGATGGGTTGGAATGACCTAAAATAATAATAAAATATTAGGATGATTAATCAAGGAAGAAAAGATATGAGACATGTAATGGCAAGGCATTTAGCAGTGAGGTTTTAGAGATCAGATGGGTTGGAATGACCTAAAATAATAATAATAAAACATTAGGCTGATTAATCAAGGAAGAAAAGATATGAGACATGTATTGTTAGGGTTAATCCAGGGCTGACAGTTAGCAGTTTTTTATGATATTGAAGTTTATAGATCTAGGGGAAGTTCCATATTGGCAGAAGAAGTTGGCCTGTCTTTATAGAGCCATGAAAGAGAGAAAAAGAAATTAATTAGTCACATAGTACATAGAGCAAAATTATTGTAGTCAAGTCACAGTAAGCTTTAGGAATTTTTGTTAGGCACACTTTGTATATCTTTATAATGAAATTTTAAATCATTATTACACCTTAAAATTGGCCTCCAGTGACATTGTCTTTAGTAAGGCAATTGTAGATGTAAACTATAAATTAATAAAATACTGAATATATTGGGGAATTACCATATTTTGTCCCTGGCTTTTAATAGATTTATAATATAGTAACAATAATACTTGGTATAAGGCATAGTAAGGAGAGACTAGAAAAATTTAAATTTAATTATCATTAGCCGTTATTAAACTTTTGTAGTAACCAGAGACTGATAGTTTTTAGGTTTTTTTTTTAAATTTTGTCCCTCTAGCTGGGCAGAGCTGCCAGGGAAAACTTTAATCTCAGGTTAACATTGTATTATCGATTGAGTTAGTTGGGCTTAGTATGAATTGAGTTAGGCGGGTAGAGAGAGAGAGAATGGGCGTGCCAGGCCTCCAGCCACTGTTTACATGGGTACTGGAGAATTGAGCCTCGAATCAGGGTCCTTAGGCTCTACAGGCAAGTGTTTAACAATTAAGCCATCTCTTTATCTTTATGTTAATGGGAAGGCAGTGGGATAATGGTGTGTAGATAGCCATATAGACTTGAAAAACAGGTTTTTTACCTCTAGTAGGGCAATATGAATGTCTTTAGTTTTTTTTTTTTTTTTTTTAAAGTAAATACTTTGGGCCCCGAGGGAGCATAGAGGAGGCGTCTAGAGGCAAAGGGGCGGGACAGCAGCGGCTTCTCATGGCCTCATGGCGGATTGTCTGCCCGTTTTAAGATATTTTAAAGTAAGCTGACAAAAGTGACCAAAAATGACGCCTGGAGGAGCAGGTGAGGCGCAGCCAGTGAGGCTTGGGGTAGTGCTCGGGCCTGGAGCAGCTTAGGATGTCGGCGGAGCCTGATTGTTGTCCTCCGCTTGAAGTGTTTTGTTTTGTGGACCAGTGGCTTGTGTTCCATGCCTGCGAGGAAAGTTAACCTCGGTTTGTATTTGATCACAGTTTACATTCACAGAAAGCTACATGGAGGAGCTGTCCTTCACCAGGGCTTTGAGCACATTTGCCTTAGGCAGTAGTTAGGGGCTGAAAAGAGCTGAAAAGATAGTTGCCGGGTGGCTTGGGTGGCGACCTTGGGAGAAAGGAGATTTTAAAAGTCAGTTTTAGTTTTTCTTACAGTTTTTAAGGGCAAAAATGAACTTTTTCCTGGAAGAGCCTTTAAGGTTGGCAATTAAGGCAAGGAGGACTGAATTAATCCATGGGGCTAAAACAAAAGTTTTGTTCCAAGCTATTTTTTTTTGTTTAATAGTAATATATATGAGTACAACATAAGTATAAAGTCCCAAAAATAGTTAAGCATGTTGTAGAATTTTTTTTTTTTTTTTTAAGATGGCGCCCCTCCAATGAGGGGGCAGGACACTGAGAGTTCTCCAGGTTTGCCCACGTGGTGAGCCTCCTCTGGGTTTGTCCACGTGGTGAGTTTTCTTTTAGGTCTACCCACGTGGTGAGTTTTTTTTTAGGTTTGTCCACGTGGTGAGTCTCTACCCACGTGGTGAGTTTTGTTTTTAGGTTTGCCCACGTGGTGTGTCCGCCATGAAATGGTGTTTCTAGATGGCACCCCACTCCAATGAGGGGGGGCAGGACACTTTGAGAGTTCTCCAGGTTTGCCCACGTGGTGAGCCTCCTCTAGGTTTGTCCACGTGGTGAGTTTTTTTTTTAGGTCTACCCACGTGGTGAGTTTTTTTTTTTTTTTTAGGTTTGTCCACGTGGTGAGTCTCTACCCACGTGGTGAGTTTCGTTTTTAGGTCTGCCCACGTGGTGCTTCTAAGATGGCGCCCCATTCAAATGGGGGCAGGACAAATGGTGGCACCGCAGAAGCGGTCTGTCGGAAACCCAAAAATGAGAGGAAAGAGAAAAGAACAAGAGATGTTGAAGTTTGGGACGGAGTTTTTATTTAAATGAGGAGGCAAAGCATTTAAAGTCTCCTTTAGGTCTGTCCATGTGGTGTGTCCGCCATGAACGTACCCGTTTAGAAATGGCGGCAAACGGGAAATGGAAGGAAGAGAAAGGAAGTTGAAGTAAGCACAGATTATAGAAGTAAAGGTTAGAATATTAAATATGAAGATTACCTCATAACTTATGAGGATACACCCGTCAGCAGTCCGATTAGCTCAGCTTAATGTTGAATTTTTTCCTTCATCCAGCAGTCTGTAGTCCGTTTGAATCCTCACACGTCCTCATGGGGCAGTGGTTGTTTAGCCCCACGTTGGGCGCAAAATGCCGGGCTTTTTCCCTCACCACCGGCAGGTAGAGCAAAAGAGAGAGAGAGCCGGCCCGTTTCTCTCTTGAGGCTGAGCGAGAAGACAGGTGTCGGCGACTCAAACCTCCCAAATCACCGGGAAAAGAAAACCACATTGAGTCGCGGAGAAAAAAACTTTATTGTCAGGGGAGATATTTATGTGTTTTGAGGAAGGGGGCGGAAGAGGGGATGAGAGAAAGGTATAAGGGCCAATATACTTTGAGGAAGGGGTGGGAAGAGGGATGAGAGAAAGTATAAGGGCCAACAGTATTTCATCACGTCAGCAGCAGCTGGGTGGAGGCAGTTTCAGCTTAGGTGCTGAGTCAAGGGCAGGTACTCAGGCTCGACTAGGCCTTACCGAAATAGGCCAAGATTGGCTGGGCTAACCACTCTTCACACCGGGCAGGGCCCAACAACCATGGTCCTTCTTCTTTGGAGAAGTGTCTGTCTAGAAATTGTGTCCACTTTTGAGAGCTTGTTTGGAGGTTCTAGCAGGGGAGCACAACTACCTGTGTACCCTCTACTTCAGAAGAGCACACAGCTCTTCAGGAGGGACACACGTGGAGCAGGAAGGAAGGGAGGGAAGGGACACTTATCTAACAAGTCAGATCAGCAGAGTCAACCCTGGTGGATCAATGGGTGACAGATGTCACAGCCAGATTATCCTCACAACCTTATCCACTTTTTTAAAAAAAACTTTTTTATTTATTTGAGAGAGCCAAAGAAGGAGAGATAGAGGCAAATAGAGAATGGGTGTGCCAGGGCCTCCAGCTGCTGCAAATGAACTCCAGACACGTGCACCACTTTTGTACATCTGGCTTACGTGGGTCCTGCAGGCATTTGTGTTAACCGTTAAGCCATCTCTCCAGCCGCCTTATCAACTTTTTAAATCGGGCTGTCTTTTACTATTGAGTTCTGAGAGTTCCTTAAACAGTTCACATACCAATGTCATATCAAACATATGACCTGAAGATATCTCCTCCATCCAATGGATCGCCTTTCACTTTCCCAATGGTATCATTGAAAGCAAAACAAACAAAACAAAACTCTTAAAAATTTTTTGTTGTTGTTTTGTTTGGTTTTTCGAGGTAGGGTCTCACTCTGGTCCAGGCTGACCTGAAATTCACTATGCAGTCTCAGGGTGGCCTCAAACTCAAGACCATCCTCCTACCTCTGCCTCCCGAGTGCTGGGATTAAAGGCGTGCACCACCACGCCCGGCTAAAACTCTTAAATTTTGATGAAGCGAATTTATTAGTTTCTTTTTCAGTTGTTAGGTCTTTTAGTCATATTCAAAAACACTATTGTCTAACCGGGTAAATTCGGGCCCTGGAGATTCATTCCTGTGTTTTGGTCTAGGAGTTTTTGCTCTTGATCTCATCTACTTAGGTCTTTGTCTAAGTCTCCCAGCATGGTGAGCTGAATGTGTTTGCTTTTTGAAAAACTTCCCACAAGAGATCATCTGACCCTTTCAAGAACTTTCTTGGAAGTTGAGGTTCAACCATTTTAGTTCTGTTCCCAAAGAAATTTGCTTTAGGGTTTGTGTGTGTGTGTGTGTGTGTGTGTGTGTGTGGTGATTATGCTTCACTTGATATGCCTGAGGAGTGTGTCACAGAGCCCATCCTCACCCCAAATACATGCCAGGCTCCTTGGGTTCCCTAGCCCCAAGCAAAGTCACATCCCTGGAGTTCACTCCTGGAAGCAGGAAAGTAGCTGTTTTACTTGTATTTTCAAGGACCCACGGTCACTTCATGAGCATGGGAGGAGAGGTGATGAGGGTGAACTATAGAGAACTCTGTGACTGTAGCTCCTTCTTTCTTTCTTTTTTTAAAATTATTTTTCTTTATTATGAGAAAGAAAGAGAGAGAATGGGTGTGCCAGGGTCTCTAGCCACTGAACTCCAGATGTGTATGCCACCATGTACATCTGGGTTACGTGGCTACTGGGGAATCAAACTAGGTCCTTAGGCTTCACTAAGCCATCTCTCCAGCCCACTTTTTAATTTTTTTTTAAGTTTTTAAAAATTCATTTATGAGGGAGAGAGAGAGAATGGATGCTCCAGGGTCTCCAGCCACTGCAAACAAACTCCAGATGCATGCTCCCCCATCTGGCTTACATGGGTCCTGGGTAATTAAACCTGGGTCCTTTGGCTTTGCAGGCAAATGCCTTAACCACTAAGCCATTCCTCCAGTGCCAAAAGTGCATTCTTTTTTCTTTCCAAGGTAGGATTTCTCTCTAGCCCAGGCTGACCTGGAATTCACTATGTAGTCTCAGGGTGGCCTTAAACTCATGGCAATCCTCTTACCTCTGGCTCCCAAATGCTGGGATTAAAGGCATGCTCCACCATGCCCGGCCTGAAAGTGCATTCTTAATGAGCAACCAGGTGATTCTGATTTGAACTCTTCCTGCCTTGGCATGACTTTGGTACACTGAAGGAAGGTTGACCCAGTATTGAGTTACTTTTCTGTACCCCTTGGGATGGTTCTGTCAAGGCCAAGGTGCGAACCAAGACTGAAATGAAGGAGTGGCAGTGCTAGGAGCTGGGAAAAAGAAGAGTACCAGTAGAAGTGATATGGCCAGAAAGTTTGAACAATGAACACACTGGAAAGCTGTGGAAGATGTTCGAGCCATTAGAGAAGATGAGGAAACCTGTCATCCCTGCGTGTCAATCACATTCTGGCGTTTGTGTTTGTCTTCATATCAGCTCATCCAGCAATGCCACCTCCTTTAGCCTTGTCCGTGAGAGGGAGTCAGGCCGCTTTGTGAGGCAGTTAGGGGACTGGCCCCTGAAAGTAAAAAGCAAGAATGTCCTTGGGTTTTGCTAGAGATCACAGAGGAAGCTGGATTCTCCTTATCTCTTGACTAAAAGAGTTCCTTAGAGCTGGTTTTCCACAAACAACCTGAGCCCCTCCTGGGAGGGAGGTCCCTTCCCGAGAATTTAAATCTCATCCTGACCTTGTGGTTGGTCAAGTTCAGACCCCAGAACTTGGCATCATGGCTGACCTCTTTCTGAGCTAGCCTCCTAACCCCGACCAATCAGCCCTCACTGTGGTAGGGCCCACACTATGACATTATAAGTAAGCTGACCAGGGGAAGGAAAGCTCTCTTGGCATTCATCACTCCTGAGCCTCCAGGTTCTGGTAAGTCCTAGCTGGGCCCAGAGGAGGGGGAACCCCCTTGACCCCTCTCTGTCCCCTCCACACGGCAGGATCTCTCTGTACTTTCTCTTCTCTTCTCTCTAAATCTCTTCTCACATTTCTTCCAGGCCTACTACATGGGCTCTCAGACCACATGGGTGTGTCAATTTTCCTTCCCTTGGTTTCGTACTTCCCTAAATAAACATAATAATTTAATAATTATCCTTCTCAGTTGGGTTTGCCTAATTCTTTGGTTAAATACAAACACGAACTCAGGGTTTGGGGTTCAAGGACTTTCCTAGACCCCTTATTATTCTGAGAATTAATAGCCAGTGTAGAAAAGTTTCATCAATAACATGTTACCAAAACTCTGTAATGACTGACATTATATATATATATATTTATTTATTTATTTATTTAAATTTTACATTCATGTTGGTGCCTTTGATAGCCTCCTTCCTGTCCTCCCTGCTCCGAAGGGACCCTCCTCGTTGGGGAATGTGGATGACTGACATTTTTTAAATGCCTATGAACTGATGAAGTTTAGGCAGATCCAGCAGGGGTGACAGTGTCATTCGTAGGGAAAGGTCCCTTTGCTCTGTGGGCTTCTGAAGGTAGAGGTGACAGATGCCCCGTGCCCCTTCCTTGGCAAATCCTCTGAAACCTACTCGTTCCAAGACTGAGGAAGTTTGCCAAGAAAAAAATCTGGTTTCCCAAGTCAAGACTAACCTCTCATCTGCCTTCTAAACAGAATGTAGTAGCTCATCAGAGGTTGAGAGTCAAGAGTAATTTGATCTCAGAGTGTGCACAGACATGATTGACACTGTAAAATGCAAATGTGATATAAATTAAAGATTAATGCAAACCCCTAAGGGTGTTCGAATGACGATTAGAGCTCTACTTTGTGTTTTCTTTAAAAGTTCCACCTTTCAGGTACAGCTAAGGAATTAAGAAAGTGTATATAATATCCCAAAGAATATAAATTCAAGACCGTTAAAGGAAATTTCTCTGAAATGAAAAGGAAATGCACAATGCAATCTCTTCTTGTGGGTGTAAGTTCTGTGTTACTACAAAGAGTGCACTCAGATGAATTTCAACTATGTCTTTATCAGTAGCCATTCCTCCTCCAACATTCCTTAATAAAGAAGCTCTGCCTGCTCGGGCAATAGTAAATTCCTATCTCAGTGTGCCAGGAAATAATGTAATCATAGTTTGCAGATGCAAATTTCGGAAAGTCACCAGACTCAGTAAATAAAGATTGATGACATTGCCTCATTAATATTGCTTGGACGCCAAGTATCACACAAAGGGGTGACGTGAAATCCTCCACAGCTTCCTGAGCATCCAGCTCACAATGAGATATGTAAATGTTGCGAACCGGGCAGTACATAATGATGGTTTCACACACACAGGAAAGCTCCGTCTTGTTTATGATCTATGCCGTTCAATTCGTTGTAGGAGTGCTGTGTTCGCACCAGTCACCATTTTGCAGGACATAAAAGGGAAGCACAAATTGATGTTGCTTCTCCTGGTTTAATGTTTTCATCATGCCAATCCAGTAAACATCCACAGGGGAAAAGGATGGGCTCGAGGCAGAATGGAACTTTTGTATTTTCATCAAAGCGCTAGTGTCTTTTGTTTGTGTGCTAAAAGGAGGAGGAAAAAAAAAAAAGAATATCTGTATGTAGGAAAGACACATGGGGAGCATAAAACCCTGAAGGGCATGCTTTCTTTCATTTTAAATGATTTTTTTGAAAAAAAAAATGTTTTCTGATACATACGTGTGGGTAAGTACGGTTTCGGAAAGCTAAATGTCCTTCCAGGACCAAACTAGAGCAACTGCTTAGGGAGCAATCCAGATGTGCGTATGACACAGCCTTCTGGGCTTTGGATGGTGAGCCTTGCTCTCCCAAGGACATTGGTCATTTCCCCCGAAATATGCTGACCCTGGATCTTTCAGGGTGAATGTGTTCAAACAAATAAAATGCTCCTGCCGAGGGCTTCATGGACCATTTCTATCATATTTTCTCAGGAAAAGTACTCACTTGCATACAGATTTCATAGGCTCTTAAAAGAAAATGGCTAACTCAACTGGAATGGAATGGGAATTGAAAGTCAAATCCGTATTTGTGTAATTGCTTGTGCAGCGGAGTAATGTAACTGCAACCTGGCTGGCGGCGGCCGCCCTTTCCCAGGAGAAGGAGCAAGACTCACGTCTGAGGCGTGTTGTGCCCGCCACTTCTCCGGGAAGCTAGGACTTCCCTTTCCCTCAAGGGCATTACACTGTACTCACTTTGGATTTGCTAATATTCAAGGAACGTTCCAGAAATAAACAACTCTCAAGCTACACACCACTCTAGCAACACAATGATGAATGCTCCTTCCCACCTGCCAAGTGGCTCTCCATGCTCCAGGCTGTCCACACTGTGTAGACACCTGTCAGTCACTCAGTAGCTGTCTGGGGGTATTACATCCACTGTCAGTGTGCACAGTGCTTGTGGTCCAAGTAGCCCTGAGTGTACTTAATACTGACCCTCAAGCACAAGAATAGTGATGCTGGCAGTCCTGAAAATGTCAAAAAGAAGCCGCAAAGTGCTTCCCTAATGTCAAAGGGTAAAGGCTCTTGAGAAAAAAACTATGCATAAGTATAAACACTGAGCTATTTATTTTTAAATATTTTTATTTACAGAGAGAGAATGGGCACACCAGGACCTCTGCCACTTTGTGCCTCTGGTTTTATGTGGGTACTGGGGAATTAAACTGCTAAGCCATCTCTCTAGCCCCCAATAAGATATTTTTGAATGGCCACATTTGCATAACGTTTTACTACAGTATGTTGGATTTTAAAAAATATTTTATGTGTTTGTTTGAGAGAGAAAGAAGAGAGAGAGAAAGGCAGATAGAGAGAATGGGTGCACCAGGGCCTCTAGCCACTGCAAATGAACTCCAGATGCATGCGCCACCTTGTGTATCTGGCTTTACACGGGTACTGGGGAGTTGAACCTGGGTCCTTTGGCTTTGCAGGCAAGCGTCTTAACAACTAAGCCATTTCTCCAGCCCCAGTATGTTGTTTTAATTGCCCCATCTTATTGCCATAATATCAATCTCTTATTGTACCTAACTTATAAATTAAGTGTTATCATAGGCATGAATAGGGAAAAAAAAGTATGAGTAAACTTTGGTATTGTGGTGGTTTGATTCAGGTGTCCCCCATAAACTTAGGTGTTCTGAATGCTAGGTTCCCAGCTGATAGAGATTTAGAAATCAGCGCCTGCTGGAGGCAGTGTATTGTTGGAAGTGGACTTATAGGTATTATAGCCAGTTTCCCCTTGCCAGTGTTTGGCACACTCTCCTGTTGCTATTGCCCACTTTATGATGGTTGGGGGTGATGTCCACCCTCTGCTCATGCCATCGTTTTCCCCTGCCATGATGGAGCTCCCTGTCAAGTCTGTAAGTCAAAATAAACCTTTTTTTTTCCCAAAAGCTGCTCTTGGTTGGGTGATTTCTGCCAGCAATGCGAACCTGACTGCAACAGGTATTGCCTGTGGCTTAAAGATTCCATCTGGGTTCTCAGAAAATAACCCTCAGCACAGGGTACGGAGGCTGTACTATATATTTAGTGAGCATTGTATGTTATCTATCAAGAGGTTTCAGAGACTCCTTTCTGCCATATGCCCTCCAATCAGTTTATTTCCAACTTTTATTTTATTTGAGAGAGAAAGAAAGAGGCAGAGAGAGAGAGAGAGAGAACGGGTGTGCCAGGGCCTCTAGCCACTGCAAGCAAACTCCAGACACATGTGCCACCTTGTGCATGTGGCTTATGTAGGTACTGGGGAACTGAACCTGGGTCCTTTGGCTTTGTAGTCAAGAGCTTTAACTGCTAAGCCATCTCTCCAGCCCCTGCAATCAGTTTTTAATTATTTCATTATGCTGGCCACTTCAGATGTCTAGAATCTTTCTCCTAACCTTTCCTTTCCTCTCATGTTTCTGAACAAGCCCTTCATAGGGCCCCCACAACAGAGAGGACAGGGGCTGTTTCAGAATGATAGTCAGACATCCAGCATCCTCCGCTGTCACCTTCACTGCCCGTCCAGACTTATGAACCTGCCTGTACCTCAGCTTTTGTCATCTGTAAGGGACAACGCCATCCTAGGACACCTTGCTAGATAGTTTGAGTCTCACATGTTCCCCATGGGCTCATGCGTTTAAGTACCTGGTCCCTACTTTGTGGTGCTGTTTTTAGAAGGTTGTAAAACCTTTGAGACATGGGACCAAGCTGCCAGATATAGGCCACTGGGATGTAGCATGGTAGTTGATACCCACCTCTGTTCTCAGTCTGTGCTGTCTGCACCATGTAAAGAGCTCTGCCTCGTGCATCTGCTGCCATGGGCTGAGTCCTCCTGGCTGCCATGCCTGCCCCCTACATTGATGGACTGTGCCAGTGTAAACCCCTCCTAAGTTGTTTCCAACAAGCATTTTGTCCCAACAATGAAAAAGGTATAACACACACCTCAAAACCCCCTGTCGGCCTGAACTTTTTTTTTTTTTGTCTTATTTAAAAAAATATATTGTATTTACTTGCAAGAAAACAGAGATGGGAGAGAGAGAAGATAGAGAGAGAATTGGTGCACCAGGGCCTCTAGCCACTGCAAACAACCTCCAGATGCATGCACTACCCTGGCGCATCTGGTTCTATGTATGCACCGGGCAATCAAACTCTGGTGGTTAGGCACTGCAGGCAAGCACTTTAACTGCTGAGCCATCTCTGCAGCCCTGGCCTGAACTTTTCATGCAGAGCACGGAGCCCTTCAGAAGCCCAGCACCTGTGGCTGTCAGCTCTTGATTTATGGTGAAGCACACCATTTGCCCCAAGTATTATTTTTCATTAGCATAGATTTATTTTATAACTTCACATTTTACTTTGTAGACTGTCAAGAGAAACGACAATGAGGCCATTTCCATGAATACAAAATCACATATGACCAGGGTATAATGCATGACAACCACATGGTTGTGGTTGAGCAGCAGTGAGAAATACACATTAGGAAAATAAATGATCGCGAAGGGTACCTTTTGCTTAAAAAAGTGCTTTTCTAACAATCTCTGGCTATTCTTCAGTTAAACTAGCCAACAATCAGGAAGAGTAAATTATTGTTTCAATGTCAAGTTCCTGATGATCATCTACCGCTTCCGGAACACTTTACCACAATATGTTGAAAGCAACCAGCACTCACAAGTTTAAGAGGGCAAAAAGGTTCCCAGTGCAAAGGAATCCTGACTGGCCCGGAAGATGACGTTTTTACTTGTCCCGGGCAGCTGGAAGAAAGAAAGCAGAGCGTGCTTTGAGCTGACGGCAAGCATCGCAAAACTGCAAGAGCTTTAATGTGTGGAGGGATTTCTTCTTTCTTTCTTTCTCTCTTTCCTTCCTTCTTTCTTTCCTTCCTTTTTTCTTTCCTTCCTTCTTTCTCTCTCTCTCTCTCTCTCTTTCTTTCTTTCTTTCTTTCTTTCTTTCTTTCTTTCCTTCCTTCCTTCCTTCCTTCTTTCTTTCTTGTATTTTAGGGGGAGAGAGAACTGGGATGCCAGGGCCTCAACTGCTGCCATCAAACTCCAAGCACTTACACCACCTAGTGGTCATGTGTGACCTTGCACTTACCTCACCTTTGTGCATCTGGCTTATGTGGGATCTGGAGAGTCAAACATGGGTCCTTAGGCTTCTCAGGCAAGTGCCTTAACTGCTAAGCCATCTCTTCAGCCTGGTGGAGGGATTTCTAAGCTCTAGACTTCACTTGAAGTGCTAAAAAGATATTATGTTGGGCTGGAGAGATGGCTTAGCGGTTAAACGCTTGCCTATGAAGCCTAAGGACCCTGGCTCAAGACTCAATTCTCCAGGACCCACGTAAGCCAGATGCACAAGGGGGTGCACACATCTGGAGTTCGTTTGCAGTGGCTGGAGGCCCTGGCGTACCCATTCTCTCTCTCTCTCTCTCTCTCTCTCTCTCTCTACCTGCCTATTTCTATATCTCTTTCTCAAATAAATAAATAAATAATAAAATAAAATAAATAAGTGGATTACTGAAGCATAGACTTAAAAAAAAAGATATTACGTTGTCATTTGACCCTGATGAGAACATTTTTTTTTTTTTTTAGGACAGCAGAACTAAAACAACTTACTTGTTATGTACAAATTGGCCGTGAGGTTGTATATCAACATTATCACAGCTTTGCCCAGCATGTAACGAAAGGGTGCTCATTCAGCTGTCCTGGTACACTTGCTCTGACATGCAGTGGGCCTGATCTAAGCACTTGCGAGATACTACCAGTTTTCAAGTCCGTGTACAGTGACAGAGGGTTTGGATGTGTGCAGAGACACCAATGAGGAATTTTGCTCCAAGTTCTGCACAGAACGGGTTATTTTGGAAAAAACTAAAGCAAAACTATTGGTGGATGGTGACATGCTCACATTTGGTCATCGACGCACACACTGAATTTACTTGGTATTTATGAGAAAGTTAAAGAGTTTAGGCCTGGAGAGATGGCTTAGTGGTTAATCACTTGCCTGTGAAGCCTCAGGACCCCAGTTTGAGGCTCAATTTCCCCAGGTCCCACGTAATCCAGATGCACAAAGTAGCACATGCATCTGGAGTTCATTTGCAGTGGCTGGAGGCTCTGGTGCACCCATTCTCTCTCTCTTTCTGCCTCTTTCTCCCTCTCTCTGTCTGTTGCTAATAAATAAATAAAAATTAAAAGAAAGAAAGTTAAAGAGTTTAAAAATACATTTTGAAGACGGGACTGCTGAAAATCTCTACAGAACATTGAGAACACAAGTTGAGAGGCTTTAAGTGGAAGACGATGGGGGCTGAGAAGATGAATCAGTGGATAAAGTGGTTTGCATGCAAGTATGAGGACCAGAGTTCCAGCCTCAGCACTCAGCCAGCCTGTATTCCCAGTGCTCGGGATTCCCCAGGGCAGCTGGCAAGCTGCATGAGCCCAACCAGCAAGCTCTGGATTCAATTGAGAGACCAAAGCTCTGTAAATAAAGTGGAGAGTGTCAATCTCTGACTCGCACACACACGTGCATGCGCATGCAAAAATAATGATGGAGGTGGGTTCTGGGCTTCTTTCTAGGTTGGACTACTTCTGAGCATTTTTCTGTTGAGGAGACCCCTTGGCCCATCTGAGCTCAGCTTCTTTCTCTTTAAGATAATAAAGATGGGCTGGAGGGATGGCTTAGCGGTTAAGGCATTTGCCTGCAAAGCCAAAGGACCCAGGTTCAATTCCCCAGGACCCATGTTAGCCAGATGCACAAGGGGGCACATGAATCTGGAGTTCATTTGCAGTGGCTGGAGGCCCTGGTGCACCTATTCTCTCTCTCCCTCTCTCTCCATCAAATAAATAAATAATAAATAAAATGATAATAAAGAAACCCTACGAGGAGTAGGGTTGGGCTGGAGAGATGGCTCAGCAGTTAAGGTGCGTGCCTGCAATGACTAATGACCCACAAAGTTTGATTCCCCAGTACCCATGTAAAGCCAGATGCACAAAGTGGCGCATGCATCTTGAGTTTGTTTGCAGTGGCTAGAGGCCCTGGTACACCCACATTCTCTCTCTCTCTTCCTCTCTCTATACTGGCAAAAATCAGCAGAGACAAAGTAGAGAGAAATGAACGCTGAATACACAGCTGGTTTTCTCCTTTTCATGGTCCAGGGACCCAGCCCATGGGATGGTGCCACTCACAGTTAGGGTGGGTCTTCCCACGTAATCTAGAAAATCCTTCACAGACATGACCAGAGATTTGTTCCTATAGTGTTTCTAAATCCTGTCAAGGGGCTGGACAGATGGCTTAGCGGTCTGCAAGGCCTAAGGACTTGAGTTCGATGCCCCAGGACCCATGTAACGCCAGATGTACAAGGTGGCGCATGCAGCTGGAGTTCGTTTGCAGTGGCTGGAGGCCCTAGCATGCCCATTCTCTCTCTATTAGCCCCCTCCTCAAATAAATAAATGAGGGCTGGAGAGATGGCTTAGCAGTTAAGGCGCCTGCCTGCTAAGCTTAAGAACCCGGTTCCAATCTCCAGGTCCCACGTTTAGCCAGATGCAAAGTGACGCAAGGGCGCAATGCTGCACTTGCCCACAAGGGGGTGCACGCATCTGGATTTCGTTCACAGCAGCTGAGAGACTGCTGGCGCACCCATTCTCTATCTGTCTCCCTCTCCCTCTCTCTGTGTGTCTCTCTCCAAAAAAAATAAAAATAATAAAAAAATCAAATAAATAAATGAATAAATCCTGTCAAGATGGCAACCGGAGATTAACCATCACAGTAAACAACTGTAATGGATAGGAATTTGTGTCATAGCACTAGGGCACAAGAAATGTCACCTGATTGTTTTAAAAAATCAAACTACCAGCACTCAGAAGGAGGATAGCAGTGACCACTCTGACCATCCCTGACCTGTATGGAAATTCCATGAAATTTCTCTCTGTCCCTGTGGTGGCAGTGGCGGCACATTTTCAACTAGAAGCCTAGACATAATATTTAGGGCAGGGTTCCTAACCCTGGCACCATTGCCATCTGGGGCTAGATAATTCCTTGTTGTGGGGCCTGTCTTGTGCATGATCAAATGTTAGCAGCACACTGGCCTCTGCTCACTAGATTGTAGTAACAACCACATACACACACCACTTGTTCAGGTAAAAATGTCTCTAAGCAGGCGCTCAATAACCCCTCTAGGGCAAATTTGTAAGAACTACAGGTTTATCATATAATATATCAATGAATACATTTCCTGGGGACATTTCCCCTTCAACCATTTCTTTTTCTACTGGACTTCCATCATTCAATTACCAAATGAGATAGCCCAGTTACAAAGAAACCACTATTAGAATTGTATCAGACTATTCCATAGCAATGTGGGAAGAAGGCATAAGACAAAGAGGAGTGCTTTGAAAATTGTAAGAAAAATGATTTCCAACTGTGGCTGAAAAGGTCAGTCTTTACAATCTTCTTCTTCCTCCATCCCCCTCTTTTTTTTGCGAGAGAGAGAGAGTGGGGGGGGAATTGGCATGCTTGGGCCTCAGCCATTACAATCAAACTCCAGATGCTTGCGCCACCTAGTGGGCATGTGTGACCTTGTGCTTGCTTCACCTTTGTGCGCCTGGCTTACATGGGATCTGGGGAGTCAAACATGGGCCCTTAGGCTTCACAAGCAAGTGCTTTAACCACTAAGCCATCTCTCCAGCACCCCTCTACCTTTTCTTAAGACATGTCTCACCCTGCAGTCCAGACTACAATACAACTCACCATACAGCTCAGGCTGGCCTCATGCGTAATTCCAATCTCAGCCTCTCGAGTGCTGGGATTACAGCTGTGAGCCAGCACGTCCTCATTTCTCCTCTTCTACTGAACACCTGCATAGTCTATATTTCTCAGCCTCTTTTCACTTAAAAGGCCCATGTGGCTGAATTTTGGCCAATAGAGGTGAAGCAGGCTAGTGAATGACATATGAAATTTGTAGGCCAGGCCTTTAGAAACTTTGACATGATTCTTTGTGATCTTCTCCCTTGTCACCTGAAGGCCTTCAGAAGACTCAGAGGGTCTTTGGTACCCTGATGAAGATTCCAGATAGAAGAAGTCTGGATCCTCACCACAGAGGAAGCTGCCCACCAAACACCTGTGCTTAACAGTCACTGAGAAAATGTTCTGTGTATGTTAAGCCATTCAACTTGGAAGAGTTTGCCTACTTTGAAATTCTGTAGCTTATAAACCACCAAGTGGGGGGTTATATTTTCATAGATTTAACTCCTCTATACCCTTGCTCAACAAAAGAAAGAAAGAGCCAGGCATGGTGGTGCACACCTTTAATCACAGCACTTGGGAGGCAGAGTTAGGAGGACCGCCATGAGTTCAAGGCCATCCTGAAACTACATAGTGAATTCCAGGTCAGCCTGAGCTAGAGTGAGACCCTACCTCAAAAAATTAAAAAAAGAAAAGAAAAGATAAAGAAAGAAAGAAAGAAAGAAAGAAAGAAAGAAAGAAAGAGAAAAGAAAAGAAAAGAAAGTAGGGCTGGAAAGATGGCTTAGCAGTTGACATGCTTGCCTGCAAAGCCTAAGGGACCCAAGTTCAACTCTCCAGATCCCACATAAGCCAGACACACAAAGGCGAGTCAAGTGCAAGGTCACTCATGCCCACTAGGTGGTGCAAGCACCTGAAGTTTGATAGCAATGGCTGAGGCCCTGGTGCATCAATTCTCTCTCTCTCTCTAAAATTAGAAAGAAAAAAGAAAGAAAGAAAGAGAAAGAGAGAGAAGGAAGGAAGGAAGGAAGGAAGGAAGGAAGGAAGGAAGGAAGGAAGGAAGGAAGGAAGGAAGGAAGGAGAGCATGGACTCCATCAAGACAAGGGAGTAAACATGCTTGAGATGCAGGTCACTGAGCAATCAAGCTGTTGCTGAGCTGAAAACCTCCTCCCTGTGGAATAGCTGATAGAAAGCTGGCAAAAGCTATGCTGCATGAAGCCTCATAGGAGAGAGACGTCATCAGCAGTGATAAATAGCAGTGGACATTGCAAACCTTAAGATTGGCCAGCCAGGCCAAATGTGCCAGCTGGTGCAATAGTGGCATGGCTGTTATTGAGGGTAACCAGCCACTCTCTAATTGGACTAGAGGCCTGCTCCACAGGAGGGAACACATGTCTGGTACTGAAAACCTAGTCAAAAGCCTATTGCAGGGGAGGTCATGAGCCCTGGGGGAGTAACGCCTGCGCTTGTCTGGCTAACTGCATATATTATGCTCACCAAACTGCCCTGGAAGCATTTCTCTCAATGTTCATACCCATATATTAACGCTACTTTCAATTTTGGTTAGAGAAGCTTCTTTTTTCAGATGGCGGTGACCACTGGGAAGATGCAAAAGTCACCCTAGTGCTGAGAAGAGGCGACAGTGAAGAGTTCAGCACTGAGACATCTCTATTACACCTTGCAAGGGGCGAGGTCCATTGCGGAAGAAGTGGTGGAAAGAATGTAACAGCTAAAGGAAGGGTAGGACTCCTTACAATGCAATCTTTCAGGCACAAAATGGCCTGGATGTCCATGACCTTACCTACACAAGACTCTCATAATAGGAGGAAAAGATGATGACATCAAAATTAAAGAGAGACTAGGGCTGGAGAGATGGCTTAGTGGTTAAGGCATTTGCCTGCAAAGCTAAAGGATCCTGATTTGATTCTCCAGCACCCACATAAGCCAGATGCACAAGGGAGCGCATGCATCTGGAGTTCGTTTGCAATGGTTGGAGGCCCTGGTGAGCCCATTCTCTCCATCCCTGTCTCTCTCTCTTTCTCTGCCTCTTCCTCTCTCTCAAATAAATAAATAAAATATAAAAAAAGAAAATGTTTTTTAAAAATTAAAGAGAGACTAACTGAGAGGGAGAGAGGACATGATGGAGGGTGGATTTGTGAGAGGGAAGGTGAGGGAAGTGAATTATCATGGTTTATTGTCTATAATTATGTAAGCTATCAATAAAAAAGTTTTTTGAAAACAGAACAAGGGAGTAAAACAAAGAAGCTGTAGAAATCCAGGTGTCCAGGAACCTGACGTGGGAATCAGAAAGGGAAACCTGAGGGGGATGGTGAGGAAGATTGAGGGCAGATGGAAAGAACAGCAACAAAGATCAGAGCATGGGATAATGGTTCCAGAGGGAGCTCTGAAGACTAAACTGTGGTCATATAGATAGGTTTTACATAGCTAGCTGTAGCAGAGAGTTTGAAAGTATTGGTGAAAAATGCAAAGGAAACCAAGGAAACAGTCAACTCCAAGGAAAACAACAAAAAAAGTTGAACAAAAAGAAAAAGGTCACTATAATGAGCTTTGAGCTTTAGCTGTAAACAGTACTTGGTCTTTGTGATAATATTTATCCTGAATGCTGATTTACCTCACATAATTATGCCTCTGTATCCAGAGAAAAGAAGAAGTGTAAGTGTTGGAGATGGGTGAGGAATGAGGCGATAGGAAGTAGGAATATTTAAAAATAGCAGTTGTAACCATGTGATTTAGAAACATTAGGTAAATTGCTGACCTCACCCCAAATGAAAAGTCATAAACATGGGCTGGGGATGGCCAGGCAGTTGAATGCACTTGCTTGCAAAAGCCTGCAGGCTGGGTTCAGTTCCCCAGTATTCATGTAAACCCAGATGCACAGAGTGGCACATGTGTCAGGAGTTTGTTTGTAGTGGCAAGAGGCTCTGGTGCATCAATTCTATCTCTCTCAAATAAATATTTTTTAAAAGTTACAACAGACTGGGTGTGGCAGCACATGCCTTTAATCTCCGCACTTGGGAGGCAGAGGTAGGAGGATCACCCAGAGTTTGAGGCCACCCTGAGACTACATAGTGAATTCCAGGTCAGCCTGGCCTAGAGTAAGACCCTGCCTAGAAAAGCCAAAATAAATAAATAAAATAAAAAATTATTAATATCTGAGAGCTGGAGAGATGACTCGGTTGTTAAGATGCTTGTCCATAGAGCCTAACGACTTGAGTTTGATTTCCCAGCACCCACATAAAGCCAGATGCACAGTGGCACATACATCTGGAGTTCATTTGCAGTGGCTGAAGGCTCTGGCACCCCCATTCTCTCTCTCTCTCTCCTCTCTCTCTCTCCATCTTTATCTTTTTCTCTCTGCCAGGCATGGTGGCACCCACCTTTAATCCCAGCACTTGGGAGGCTGAAGTAGGAGGATCACTGTGAGTTCAAGGCCAGCCTGAGACCAATTCCAGGTCAGCCTGGGCCAGAGCAAGACCCTATCTTGAAACCCCCCAAAAAAAAAATTAAAATTAAAGATTAACTGGGTCTGGGGAGATGGCTTAGCAGTTAAAGGCACTTGCTTGCAGAGCCTGTTAACAGTTAAAGGCACTTGCTCGCAGAGCTTGCCAGTATGGGTTTACCCATGTAAAGCCAGATGCATAAAGTGGCATATGAGTCTCAAAATTGTTTGCAATGGCAAGAGGCCCTGGTGTGCCCATTTTCTCTCTGTCTCTCTCAAATATATATGATGGGTATGTGGGGGGGGGGGTGTCGAGGTAGGGTCTCACTCTAGCCCAGGCTGACCTGGAATTCACTATGTAGTGTCAGGTTTGCCTCAAACTCACAACAATCTTCCTATCTTGGCTTCCCAAGTCCTGGGATTAAAGGTGTGCACCACCATGCCCAGCAAATACTGGTTTTATTTTATTTTATTTTTTTGGTTTTTTGAAATAGGGTCTCACTCTAGCTCAGGCTGACCTGGAATTCACTATGTACTCTCACTGTGGCCTCAAACTCATGGCGATCCTCCTACTTCTGCCTCCTGAGTGCTGGGATTAAAGGTGTGCGCCACCACACCTGGTGTAAATACTGTTTTTAAAAACACATTAAGATTAAGAGAGACAGAGATAAATTTGGGCAACTCATAATCAATCAAAATATGAAACTTATTTTATTTCAAATAAAAAATAGAACTAAAATAAGATGCATAAATAAAATTTTCATTCCTAAAACAAGAAGATTCCTTAAAAGAAGAACATCCATTTTAGGTGTGGGGAAAATATGCCTGCTGCAAACTTGGATAACCTTTCAAGAGGTCATGTTGGCATTTGTGTACTATCACTCTGTTAAATTTATTCCCAATGTTATTGCAGATACTGCTTAACACAACTCTCTCTCCAAATGAGCTTTAAAAAAAGAACTGCAAGGCGGGGCATGGTGGCACACGCCTTTAATCCCAGCACTCAGAATGCTGAGGTAGCAGGATCAATGTAAGTTCAAGGCCACCCTGAGACTACATAGTGAATTCCACGTTAGCCTGGGCTAGAGTGAAACCTTACTTCAAAAAATAAAAATAAAATAAAATAAAATAAAATAAAATAATAAAATAAAATAAAATAAAATAGCTGCAGGGCTGGAGAGATGGCTTAGCAATTAAGGCACTTGTCTTCAAAGCCCAAGGACCCATGTTCAACTCTCCAGATCCCGTGTAAGCTAGACGCACAAGGTCACACAAGCGCACAAGGTCACACATGGGCACTAGGTTTCTCAAGAATCTAGAGTTTGATTACAGTGGCTGAGGTCCTGGCATGCCATTTCTCTCTCTCTCTCTCTCTCTCTCTCTGTCATAAAAAAAATAATGAAAAAAGAATAACAACAACAAAAAAGAGGTTCAGGATATTTCTCAATACAACACTCAAGGTAGCCACAGGCAGATGCTCAGAATTAGCAAGTAAGGTTATTTGCCATCCTGGGACAAAAATAAAAGAACAGTAGTATTGCCTTCTCCCAGGTTCCCTCGGGCACTGCAAGCGTGTGAAGCGAAAGCTGGTGTGCTAATGCTTTACTGGAGGTGCAGTCGTAGGGAAGCCTGGCTGAAAGAACCAGGGGAGGGAGGTGGAAGAAGGGGGGCAAGTATCTTAGTATGCACTAATAAGCACGAGAACCAAAGGCTCAAACACAAGATGTCTGGAGAGGTGGCATGTGACCCTGCTGGCCAGGACAGTCCATTGAGAAGGAGGAACCATTGATCACTGATCCTTCCCATCTTCTGCTCTCACGGCCCAAGCCCACCCATGAGGGTGACCCTTCATTGTCACTTTCCCTGGACTTGGAATTCTCTAGCAGATGCACCACTGGGCCTGTCTTTGAAGCTGCTTCCAGAGAGATTTAACTGAGGATGGAAGAACCACCCTGAATGTGGGCAGTACCATCCCATGGGCTGGGATCCCAGACTGCATAAGAAGAAAAAAGGGAGAAAGTAAGCAGGGTACCAGTCTTCACCTCTCTCTGCTTCCTGACGGCAGACGCAATGTGACCGGCTGCCTCCTGCTCCTCTTGCCACAGCCAGAGCCTCTCTTACTGCCACGTGCCATGGTAGACCATACCCTCAAACCACTGACCAAAACAAACTCTTCCTTAAGTTGCTTATTTATTTATTTGCTAGAGAGAGAGAGAGAGAGAGAATGGGCACACCAGGGCCTTCAGCCACCGCAAACGAACTCCAGACACATGTACCACCTTGTGCATCTGGCTTATGTGGGTCCTGGGGAATCGAACCAGGATCCTTTGGCTTTGCAAGTGCCTTAATAGCTAAGCCATCTCTCCAAACCCCTTAAGTTGCTTTTGTCAGGTATTTTCCACAGCAATGAGAAAAGTGACACACCACCCAGAGGACAACAGCTCTTCCCACCTGGCTGGATTGTGTAGCCTGGCCTCTCTAGGCAGCTACTGAAGTGTCACAACCTCTGGAGGTCCAGTCCAGCCTGAGACACCTTCAGCATATCTCCTTATAGATGGCAGTAGAGGAAGGGACAGGGGCATGGTTGGTACCTCCCCTATAAAATGACAAGTGGGTGCTGGGAAAATGGCTTAGCAGTTAAGGCATTTGCCTGTGAAGCCTGAGGACCCTGGTTCCATTCCCCAGGACCCATGTAATCCAGATGCACAAGGGGGCACATGTGTCTGGAGTTTGTTTGTAGTGGCTGGAGGCCCTGGCGTGCCCATTCTCTCTTTCTCTCTGCCTCTTCCTCTCTCTCTCAAATAAATAAATAAAATATTTAAATAAATAAATAAATGACAAGTAGAAGCAAGTAACCCAATAAATTCAGAATATTACATAGACTGGATTTTATATGATTGTGATTTTTGTAAATTTTAACAAGTCTTAAGTATAATATAGCTATTCATATGTATATATTTACATAGGGAACTATGGAGTGATATGCTTAAAAATATTTGCTGGAATTATATCTAAGCAATTAATTTATTTCTATTTTACTTCCCTCTCTCCCTCCTTTCCTATCTTCTTTCATTCTTTTTCTCCTTTTGTTCTTATCTACATTTCATTTCTCTCTTGCTCTTTTTGAGATAGTCTCACTCCGTATACTAGGCTGGCCTTAAAGTCACTGTGTTCCTCCTGCCTTAGCCTCCAGAACGTTGAAATTACAAATGATACTCATAAAAATTAAAGGTAAAATGATTCACAAAAATTTTATAACATGTGACAGAGTATATATGCTCAAATATGTGTTAAATGATGAATACCAAATAGAAAAGTTGACAAATGCGGGCTGGAGAGATGGCTTAGCAGTTAAGGCATTTGTCTGTGAAGCCAAAAGACCCAGGTTCGATTCCCCAAGACCCACGTAAGCCAGCTGCACAAGGTGGCACATACATCTCAAGTTCATTTACAGTGGCTGAAGGCCCTGATGTGACCGTACTCTCTCTCCCAAATAAATTTTTTTTTTAAAAAGAAAAAGTTGACAAATGAAATTAGTATGGCGTCCACAAAATAAAAATTATATATGTGAAAAACTATTGCAATTAAAATCACAACACACCATTTTAGCCCATTAAAAAAAAAAAAAGATATTTTTAAATGATAATGTCCAGCGTTGTTGAGAGGACAGGAAAAATCTTCATGCACTAGCGGTAGGCCCACAAACTGTATCCCCTGCAGCAGGACCGTTTGAAACATACAGCACTATGGACTGAATTGTATGTCCTTTTCCTCCATAGTCCTATGTTGAAACTCTAAGCCCCAGTAAGGTATTTGGAGATGGAGCCTTTAAGCAGGTCATTAAGATTAAATGAGGGCACAAGGGTAAGGCTCTAATCTGATGAAACTCTTGTCCTTATAAACAGAGGAGGAAAGGTTGCCACCCATCCCCGTCTGCATGCACACGCAGAAGAAGGGCCACATGAGGACACAGGAGCCCTGGGCAAGCCAGGAAGTGAGGCCTAATCAGAAAGCAAACACTGCAAGAACCTTGAGCTTGGACCTTCCAGTTCCTAAAACTGTAAGAAAATAAATTTCTATTGTTGAACCCACCCACTCTAAAGATGTTTTGTTACGGTTGCCTGGACAGGCTAAACGAAATACCAGAATATTTTTAATATGCATACCATTTAGCCAAGTGATCCCACTTCTAGGAATTTAGCTTAAGGAAATAAACAACAACAACAAAAAATTCTGCCCTGGCGTGCCCATTCTCTCTCTCTCGCGCTGCTCTCTTTTTTTTTCTGTCAAATAAATAAGTAAATATAAAATATTTTTAAAAAATTTTAAATCTGCAAAATTTAGCACGCTTTTATTGGTAAAAATGGGTAGAGAAGCTACTCTGAATTGAATTAGAATAGTCACATAAATCAATTTTACATTGTGGGGTGGAAAACATGGAAATTTTAATGATACATTTTCAGTGAAGAAAAGTAAATTATAAAACAGTATCATTTGACTATGGCATGTTAGTTAAGAGCATGGGTTTAGCCAGGAGGAGGAGAGCAGACTTGTAATCCCAGCAATCTGGATGGAGGGGCAGTAGTAGAAAGAGGAGTTCAAGGTCAGCCCATCTACATAGCAAGTTGGAGGCAGTTTGAGCTACATGAGACCCTATCACAGAATAAAAACAAACAAAAACTGAGCTTTATGGCATACCAAAGGTGTGGCTCAACTTGAGTACACTAGATGTATAATGTAGGGCACGTTATTAATTCCTTAGTGGCTTAGTTTTCTCCACCTATGAAGCAGGACTGATACCATCTGCATCACATGACTGCTGTAATAATTCATCAGCTAATGAAACAATGATGGGCCGCTGGAAGCTGTGGCAGTCGAGCCCTCAGCAGAGTGGGGACTCAAAGTGGGTACTTCTCAGGGTGGGTGTGGCAGTTTAATTCAGGTGTCCCCCATAAACTTAGGTGTTCTGAATGCTAGGTTCCCAGTTGATGGAGATTTGGGAATTAACGCCTCCTGGATGCAGTGTATTGTTGGGGGCGGGCTTATGGGTGTGATAGCCAGTGTCCCCATGCCAGTGTTTGGCACACTTTCCTGCTGCTGATGTCCATCTGATGTTGGCCAGGGGGTGATGTCCACCTTCCACTCATGCCATCGTTTTCCCTGGCCATCATGGAGCTTCCCCTCAAGTCTGTAAACCCAAACAAACCCTTTCCTCCCACAAGCTGCTCCTGGTCTTTTTCTTTTCTTGTATTCTTCTGGCAATGATGCGCACCTGACTGCAACAGCAGGTATTCAGCAAGATTTAGCAGCGTGCCTTCTCTAAACTCAAGTAATCTAAGCATTTCAGTGCCACCCCCGAGCAGCCTCCACTACATATGTCACTTCACCTGTCCTAACTTCAGGTTCTTCGTCTACGAAATGACTAGCTGATCTCCCCCGATCCTTGTATCTCCAGCCTTAAAGAGAGACATCGTAGCTTTAAGCAACATGAGAGAGAACTTAGCTTCCTGCCCATTGGCTCCCTGCACCTCAGGAAGTCAGCACTTGTTCCTGGCTTCTGAGCAAGAGGGCATTTCACATTAGACCAGTCTGCCATTCCTTGCATTATAGTGGCAGTCCTTTTCAGAACTGCTGGTTACAAAAATACATCATGGCCGGGCGTGGTGGCGCACACCTTTAATTCAGCACTCGGGAGGCAGAGGTAGGAGGATCGCCGTGAGTTCGAGGCCACCCTGAAACTACATAGTGACTTTGAGATCAGCCTGAGCTAGAGTGAGACCCTACCTCGGAAAACTAAAACCAAAACAAAACAAAACGTCATGGTAAAAAGCTCCTCAGCATTCAGCGTTGCTCTTACATTGATTTTTATTTTAATGAAACCCAGTAGCAACCTTACTGAAAAATAGTAACGCTGATGTGGGAGACACTTCACTCATCTTCCCCGCAGGCTTGGTTGGTGTCCCTGCAGGTTATTCACAACATCCAAGACCCAGAGGGCACTGCAGGGTCTCTCGGAGTTCCCTGGTAAGTGGGGGAAGGAGAGCTGGCTTCCTCAGACTGTTTGCAGGTTAGAACTGAGCCTAGCGGTGCAGTATTTTTGTTGCCTCAGAAAGATTGCTCCTGGTTAGGATACCAAGCAACTCCATAGCACCTGGGTATCCACCAGAATGTGTGAGGGGAGCCTTCTGCTCTGGAACCAGAAAATGTCCCCTCAGCAGAGCCGGAAGAATGAGCATCAGGTTACAGCTGGGGCACTTCCACCTCAGGTCACCATCGTCACCAGAGAAATCATCTGTTTTATTTCTTTTTATTTATTTATTAGAGACAGGGGTAGGAGAAGAGAGAAGAGAGAGAGAGAGTGGGACAGAGAGAGAATGGGCATGCCAGGGCCTCCAGCCACTGCAAACAAACTCCAGATACATGCACCACCTTGTGCATCTGTCTTATGTGGGAAAATCAAACCTGGGTCCTTAGGCTTCTCAGGCAAGCACCTTAACTGCTTGAAATGAAACCAAATTGTTCTTGATGATTGCCTGGTGCCATGGGCAAGGCTACAGATTCTACAGAAAACACTGGCACATAGACTTGAAAGACAGTTTCCAGTCACCAAAAGTCTCTCCATCCCAGTTTCCTTACCTTAAAAACATGATTAAATGGCTTAGTGGTTAAGTCGTTTGCCTGCAAAACCAAAGGATCCCGGTTCGATTTTCCAGAATCCATTTAAGCCAGATGCACAAGGAGGCGCATGCATCTGGAGTTCGTTTGCAGTGGCTGGAGGCTCTGGCGAGCCCATTCTCTCTCTCTCTCTCTCTCTC
This sequence comes from Orientallactaga sibirica, assembly GCA_036365145.1. Classification (NCBI taxonomy): domain Eukaryota; kingdom Metazoa; phylum Chordata; class Mammalia; order Rodentia; family Dipodidae; genus Orientallactaga; species Orientallactaga sibirica. The sequence continues at coordinate 21,561,409 of JAEOAD010000007.1, read as the reverse complement.
TCTCTCTCTCTCTCTCTCTCTCAAATAAATAAATAAAATATATATTTTTTTAAAGTTTTAAAAAAACATGACAAGTGGGGCTGGAGAGAGGGCTCAGTTGGTAAAGTGCAAACCTGAAGACCTGAGCTCAGTTCCACACGGTGTGAAAGCCACCTGAGCGCAGGGGTGCTGGAGACAAAGATTCCTGGCGCTTGTCGGCTAGCTAGTCAGCCAAATCTGAAAGCTCCCGGTGAAACCCTGACTCAAAAAATCATAATAATAAGTAAATAAAGAGAGCGACTGAGAAAGACATGCAAAGTCAACCTGTGGCCTCCACATGCATGTGTGCCTGCACACATATGCACACACACACATCACACATACACACCATACACATGTAAAAAATGATGGTAAAAATAATGCCAAATTGAATGGGTGGTTCTTCACCAGCTCATGAAAGGCTCCTTTATGAATTCCAAAGCACTACTGAAACAATGAAGATTATTACTAGAATTTTTTTCAAGTTAAAAAAAAAGGGCTGGAGAGATGGCTTAGTGGTTAAGGCGCTTGCCTACAAGACCTGGTGGCCTGAGTCCATTCCTCAGTACTCACGTAAAGCCAGATGCACAAAGTAGCGCATGAATCTGGAGCCCATTTGCAGTGGCTAGAGGCCCTGGCGTGCCATCTCTCTGGATGTCTGTTTTTCTCTGCTTGCAAATAAATAAATAAAAATATTTTTTAAAAAAAGCATTTGTTTTCTGTCTCTACAAAAGTCTGGCAGCCCAGAAAACCTTTTAATTGCATACAAAAAATGCCTAGATCAATCCCCAGAAAAGCCAATGGATGTCTGTCAGTCTGACATGGTACCGTGTATGCATGAGAATGATCTATACAAGCAAAGGTTGTTTATAAAATTCTCAAGTGAATGCTTGCCTCAAGCCATTGCAGATGAGCTATTCAAAATGCATCCCAGAAATCAGCTTGCTCTGATAGACTAGAATAACAAGGAGCTGGGCTTTCTTTCCCCAGCTGGAAAGGAGACGTATCCTCTCTTATCTGCCTTTCCATAGATCACACAGCTACCTCTTTGTTCGTGCTTAACAATATGACTTGAGGCTTCACATCTGTATTCAACTTTATATGCTAGGAAAGCATGGGTTAGTTACTTTACCAAAAATTCCAGGAATTCATAGGCATAAATGAAACCTAGCAGCTCAATTGACATGATCAATTGACACCTTTTCTAGAATTTAAGAGCATGTTTATGTTTTGAGGAGAAGTATTCATTCATATTGTGTATGTGGCAGCAAGTTCTTCAAAGCATAGCCTACAAAATCAGAAATTTTCCTTGGTCTTGTCTTCCCTGACTTGACAACAGAATACTTTCAATCCACATCACCAACTAATGCCCCATTAAAATCCCAAAGCAAGCCGGGCATGGTAGCACATGCCTTTGATCACAGCACTCAGGGGGAAGAGGTACGAGGATCGTTGTGAGTTCGAGGCCAACCTGAGACTCCATAGTGAATTCCAGATCAGCCTGGGCTAGAGTGAAACCCTCCGTTGGCAGGGAGGAGGGAAATGATACCAACACATGATGTATCCATACAAAGTTTTGACTTAATTTAAAAAAAAATCTTGGGCTGGAGAAATGGCTTAGCAGTTAAGGCATTTGCCTGCAAAGCCAAAGGACCCAGGTTCAATTCCCCAGGACCCATGTAAGCCAGATCCACAAGATGGTGTATGCATCTGGAGTTTGCAGTGGCTGGAGGCCCTGGCACACCCATTCTCTATCTGATCCACCTCTTTCTATCAAATAAACAAATATATAAAAATATTTTTAAAAATCAAATTAAAAAAAACTCTAAAGCATCTTGTTAAAAATCTAATTTTAAAATGCCAAGGGGGCTGGAGAGATGGTGTAGCGGTTAAGGCGCCTGCCTGCTAAGCCTAAGAACCAGGTTCCAATCTCCAGGTCCCACCTTTAGCCAGATGCAAAGTGATGCAAGGGTGCAATGCCGCATTTTACCACAAGGGGGCACATGCATCTGGATTTCATTCACAGCAGCTGAGAGACTGCTGGCGCGCCCATCTCTGTCTCCCTCTCCATCTCTCTCTGTCTGTCTCTCTCTGTGTCTCTCTTTAAAAAATAAAAAAAATAAAAACTTTAAAAAATGCCAAAACATCTTGTTAACCAAAATATGGGAGCACTGGGTACATCTCAGTGGCCAGAAAGCAGCCAAGGTGCGCAGAACGCAGACCCAGATAGATCACCATCGAGGGAACAGGGTCACTTGGTCTGTCCACTCAAGGAACACTATCGTTTTCTGAGTCTCTGTGCCCCTGACTGTAAAATATGAAGAATCACGAGTCATAATGCTGCCTAACAGGATGAGATGAGATTGTGGGTATAACAAGCCGTGGCCCTTAGATAAATGCTTGTGGCACGTGTTGCTATTATCGGGAAGCTGACAGAATAAGATCTGTCTGTCCAATTATCCCTGGTAGCCCAACCCGGTGACGACAACTACTGACACTGTTGTCACTTCCCTCGCCACCTCAATGCACGGTGAACGCCCCTAGGAAGAAGACGCGCGCATCCTGAGATGTTCTCAGATGAAATGATAGGATGTCTGAGATCTGCGTCACAGCTACAAGAACAAGCTGTGTGCTTCCTTGGAGACAGATATAGACATGGAAATGGATGTGGTGTACGTAGATTCAGGTTTTATATAGACAACCACGGAGAGATAGAAACAGAGATGGACGTAGATTGAATGTCTTATAATATTTCTATACAGCTATGATAAGAGAAGGGCTTTTTTCCCCTTCTTTTTTTTTTTTTTTGCCATATCTCTTCTAACATTTTATTTTTGTAAATAACATGTTGATTTCTTCCATTTTTCATGTGTGCTTTGGTTTTCATTTCTTTTTTTTTTTTATTTTTGTTTGTTTATTTATTTGAGAGTGACAGACAGAGAAAAAGAGGCAGATAGAGAGAGAGAGAATGGGCGTGCCAGGGCCTCCAGCCACTACAAACGAACTCCAGATGCATGTGCCACCTTGTGCATCTGGCTTACATAGGTCCTGGGGAAATCAAGCCTTAAACAGGGGTCCTTAGGCTTCACAGGCAAGCGCTTAACCACTAAGCCATCTCTCCAGGCCCCCGTTTCTATTTATTTATTTTTCAAAATGATATTATGGAGAAGTTTTAAGATGCAATATTTATAGTAAGAATACAAAACATTAATTCCACAGTGAATCTTAAGACAAACAAGGCCGCTTAGTAATGTTCATTAATTTATAGCTTACCTCCTCCCTGCTCCACTAACATCTCCTCAAAGGTCTGCTTCTTTCCCTCCTGTAGGCGAGCATTTGAATGCATGAGCTCAGAAATCTCTTTCAAAACACCTGAGCCAGATGAATAATTATATATTCTTGGCCTCCTTGTGTATTTGGTGTCTGGACCAGGAGATGCTGAGTGCCAAAGGACACAGACAATGATTGTTTGGTTTATGGTTGTGTACACAGTGCCCGCCAGGGAGCCGGCACCTAAGTATGTACTGAACAATGAATGAATTCAGGTCCGTATGCAGGAAGGCAGATGAGTGAACGAATGGCTGAACCAGAATCCACGGAGGAAGATGAGTGAACGAACGAATGAATGAATGAATGAATGGTTCAATCAGGATCCACTCAGGAAGGCAAATTTTTCTCCAGCTAGATGGACCAGGCTATAAAGCAGAGGGCAAGAGCTGAGTCAGCAGGCGTCCGAGGGCTGGTGTACCCATGAACACCCACCGCTGTATTCACTGTGACTGAAGTGGTCATGAATGGCTTCTGTTTACATTCAAAATTACATTTGCTGGGCAATGCTGCTGTGAGAATCCAGACCTCGATACTGAAGTCTCTGCTGCAGATGTTGAAACTGAAGTCAGAGAAATCCTGCTGCTAGCAGATGGCAGAGTCAGGAGCCCACATCACCACTGGCAGGCCAAGACCCTCTCTTACCACCCCCAGGTGACAGCGCTATAACCCAGACACTAGCAGAATGATGGTCGCCAAAGTTCTTATTAGCTTTTGCTAGCACTCAAGCCTGAAGCAAATGAACAGACTGTCTCTTTTGGTGGTCTTTTTGTAGTTATGACATTTAAAAAAAAAAATACAGATTTAAACCACATTTGACACCAACACTCCTCTTTCTAAACAAAATGATATTATGGAGAAGTTTTAAGATGCAATATTTATAGTAAGAATACAAAACATTAATTCCACAGTGAATCTTAAGACAAACAAGGCCGCTTAGTAATGTTCATTAATTTATAGCCTACCTCCTCCCTGCTCCACTAACATCTCCTCAAAGGTCTGCTTCTTTCCCTCCTGTAGGCGAGCATTTGAATGCATGAGCTCAGAAATCTCTTTCAAAACACCTGAGCCAGATGAATAATTATATATTCTTGGCCTCCTTGTGTATTTGGTGTCTGGACCAGGAGATGCTGAGTGCCAAAGGACACAGACAATGATTGTTTGGTTTATGGTTGTGTACACAGTGCCCCGCCAGGGCCGGCACCTAAGTATGTACTGAACAATGAATGAATTCAGGTCCGTATGCAGGAAGGCAGATGAGTGAACGAATGGCTGAACCAGAATCCACGGAGGAAGATGAGTGAACGAACGAATGAATGAATGAATGAATGGTTCAATCAGGATCCACTCAGGAAGGCAAATTCTTCTCCAGCTAGAAGGACCAGGCTATAAAACCTATAAAGCAGAGGGCAAGAGCTGAGTCAGCAGGCGTCCGAGGGCTGGTGTACCCATGAACACCCGCCGCTGTATTCACCGTGACTGAAGCGGTCATGAATAGCTTCTGTCTACATTCAAAATTACATTTGCTGGGCAATGCTGCTGTGAGAATCCAGACCTCGATACTGAAGTCTCTGCTGCAGATGTTGAAACTGAAGTCAGAGAAATCCTGCTGCTAGCAGATGGCAGAGTCAGGAGCCCACATCACCACTGGCAGGCCAAGACCCTCTCTTACCACCCCCAGGTGACAGCACTATAACCCAGACACTAGCAGAATGATGGTCGCCAAAGTTCTTCTTAGCTTTTGCTAGCACTCAAGCCTGAAACAAATGAACAGACTGTCTCTTTTGGTGGTCTTTTTGTAGGTTATGACATTTAAAAAAAAATACGGATTTAAACCACATTTGACACCAACACTCCTCTTTCTAAATTTCTAAATTTATTTTTATTTTATTTTATTTTTTATTTTTATTTTATTTATTTATTTATTTATTTTTATTTTATTTTTTTATTTATTTTATTTTATTTTTATTTATTTATTTATTTGACAGAAAGAGAGAGAGGGGGAGAGAATGGACGTGCCAGGGCCTCCAGCCACTGCAAACAAACTCCAGATTCATGCACCCCCTTGTGCACCTGGCTAATGTGGGTCCTGGGGAATCAAACCTGGGTCCTTTGGCTTTGCAGGCAAACGCCTTAACCGCTAAACCCTCCCTCCAGCCCCTCCTTTTATTTCTAACCAACTTCTAATCTCAAACCAACAGGAAACTCACTTCCTTCCTCTGACTTCTCTACCACATATACTACCTAGCATTCCTGGCAACCTAGCTAGCCAGGTTGGAATTTAATTATTGCTCTACTTCTTTGGAGCTGAGTAAGCAGATGTAAATACATGTTAAACACGTATGATGATAGGGCTGAGGATACAGCTCACTGGTAGAGGACTTGCCTGATATACCAGAGGCCCTAGGTTTAATCCCCAGCACCACAAAAAATTTTTAATTAATTAATTAATTTAAAAAAACAGGGCTGGAGAGATGGCTCTGCAGTTAAAGGCACTTGCTTGTCAAGCCAGACTTAATTCCCCAATACACACATAAAGCCAGGACCTCCAGTTGCTGCAAATGAACTCTAGGTGCATGCGCCCCCTTGTGCATCTGGTTTACGTGGGTCCTAGAGAATTGAACCTGGGTCCTTTGGCTTTGCAGGCAAGTTCCTTAACCACTAAGCCATCTCTTCAGCCTATTCTCTCTCTTTCTGTCTCTCTCTTTCTCTCTCCTCTTTCTCTCTGATAGCAAATAACTAAATAAAAATGAAATGAAAATAGCAAATAACAAAACAAACAAAATCCCTTCGATTTGGATCCTTTGATAATAACTTCATGTGTTGAATGTTTGCTATTTGCTAGGAATTATTCTAAACACTTCACAGGATGCAATCACTCAATGCTCACAATAGAGAAAAGAGTTATTATACCCAGTTTGCATATTTAAACAGAGCGGCTTAAATAATTTGTCTTGTTCGTGGGTAGTGAAGCTGGGATTGGATGACCCAGGCACCATATTTGTAATCTGTCTGCCATTGTAGATGATCATGGAGGAACATGGTCCAGGGCTGCCAGGGACTCTCCATCTTCCTCAACAGTTGCTTTGATGTCTATGTCCAGGGATGTTGCTGGGATGGGCTAACTTTGATGGTCACTTTGAGCCAGGCAAGGTGAAAAGAGGAGGAAGGGGCTAGAGAAACGGCTTAGTGGATAAGTTACTTGCCTGCAAAGCCAAAGCACCCAGGTTCAATTCCCTACGACCCACATAAGCCAGATGCACAAGAGGGCGCACATATCTGGAGTTCATTTGCAGCAGCTGAAGACCCTGGCGCGCCCATTCTCTCTCTCTCTCTCTCTCTCTCTCTCTCAAATAAATAAAGAAACATAAAACATTTAAAGAAGAAAAGAGGAGGAGGCTGTCAAGCCTTTGTCCTCTCATTGGCATTTTTTCATTCTGAAAAACCTCATGTCTACAGAAGAAATCAAAAGGCAAAATATGGAAGCAAGGGCTAACCCTTTCAGCTAGCTTTATCAATTGTGGACACCTGCCACCGTTACATTATCTCTCCCAGCCAGCTAGAGACATTCCAGATGAAAACAGTTGATGAAACATTGTGTTCGGCTTTTTGTTTCATTCTCTTCACTGAGCTTGGGTTGATGGCACCACAAGTACAACACAAACAAATTAAAAAATATGTTTTAAAAGGCAAAATATCAATCCAGGTTTGGTGGTATGCTCAGGAGACTGAGGCAAGAGAACTACAGGCTCAATGCCAGTCTGGGCTACGCAGCAAGACCCTATCTCAGAAAAAAAGAAAAAAGGGGAAAAAAAAGAATCTGTCAAAAGACACAACACAGGCGTTACCAGTTTTGCTTCTCCATGCAGTAGAGGAAGAAAACAGAGGCAGCTGGCCAGATGGAAACAGCTTGGCCTTGAGAGGCTGGTGCAATCCCAGCTCCACCACTTATCACCTCACTGACAACTAGGCATGTCACTTTGCCTCCCTGAGCCCCAGTTCACTCATGTGTGACATACATGGAGAATTATTTTAAAATCGGTAACAGGTTGGGGAGGATAGAAATCTGCCTTTGAAATTTGATTTATTTTATTCATTTGAGAGACAGAATGATGGGTGCACCAGGGCTTTCAGCTGCTGTAAATGAACTCCAGATGCATGCGCCATCTTGTGCATACAACGTATGTAGGTCCTGAGAATCGAACCTGAGTCCTTTGGCTTCGCAGGCAAATGCCTTAGCCACTAAGCCATCTCTCCAGCCTGAAATCAGCCTTTTTAAATGAGTAAGTGGTTCACAGAACATATTCTGACAAACAGTGACAAAGGAGGGGAGTTAACTGAAGAATTTCAGGAATGGGGGAAGGAGTCCCAAACTCTTTTTAAAAAAAAAAAAAATCTTATTTATTTATTTGAGAGAGAGAGAGAGAGAGGGAGGGAGGGAGGGAGAGGGAAAGAATGGGCATGCCAGGGCCTCCAGCCACTGCAAAGGAACTCCAGATACATGTGCCCCTTTGTGCATCTGGCTTATGTGGGTCCTGGAGAATCAAACTGGGATCCTTTGGTTTTGCAGGCAAATGCCCCAACCACTAAGCCATCTCTCCAGCCCCCAAACTCTTTATAGTATCTCCCTGGCATTCCCTCCACTATCCCTGCTGGCTGCCAACCATTCCCCTCACTGTCTCCCAGATTAACGGTGTTACACTTTCACTTCTCTGGCTCCAGCTGGTCTCCTGGTGACCAAGGCTCCTATGTCAGCTCTTTCTCCCCTGTCCCCACCAACCACCCATCCAAGTTTTCCCTCTGGAATCTAACACAAAGCTTCACTTCAGCTTCCACAGCGGTGCCCTTCAAAGCTCCCCGCTACCCTTGCTCTCTGTGTCCTGCTCAGGGCCCAGCTTGGACCCCTTCTTCCTAGTCTCCCTCTAATTACCCCGGCCACCTTGCATCCCCTCCATAAAAGGTCTAACATTTACCTCTGCCTTGCACTATTTTCTCCACAGCCCTTTCCCATTGTTCTGTGCAATCTAAATGTGTGCGAAGCTCCTTACAGACAAAGGGAGGGACTTATCCCTCCTCATGTTCTTTGTGACACAGGACAGTACTCACACATAGTAGGTGCACAACCAACCTGCTGACAGGGTAAGATGAGGTCAAGAAGAGGAACTTCATCAGGGCACGAACAAGTATGGCGCTTGCTATGGATTGACAAGCCCACTTGGGGGCCCTTGAGCAGGGCTGAGCCAACCTTCCGGGTTGTTTTAAGTAATGAGCTCTAAGTGGTGAGATAAAAGTAACGATCGAGCTCACATCTGAAATGAATGAGAAGCAGAGGCTAAACAGCTGCTGTCACACACCGTGTTGTGTCTTTGATGAGTTTCAATTAAAAATAGCCCTAATACAACCGGAAAAATACAAAAATTAAAAAGCCTGATGAATTCCCTTTATTGTCCCCTTAATGTGTTACTAAGGAGTTATTGGTATCATTTCATGGCTCCAGCACAAATGCCTCGACGATTTATTGCCAGGTTCACATCTCGGCTCCTTTATGGATTTTTTTTTTTTCAAGAGGGCTTGAATATGGGGCTCCCATTATATGTCCCTTGTGGTATGTTGGCTAGAGCAAGCAGCATCAGCAAATGGCAATAAAGCTCACCAAGGCAACAACTGTTACTCACCAGGGCAGGTGATTTAGAGCAGAACATTCCTAGATGGAGTCTGATGTAACCCTTTTACCTCCATCTCCTGACAACAATGAAATTGAAAAATCAATTACAGCTCCCCAAGTTTCATATGTTGTTAAGGATTACTGGTGGGGGAGGGAGGTTCAAAAAAAAAAAAAAGATACACATGTGTGTATATAACTGTTGAGAAAGAGTCTCTTTGTAAATAACTAAAAAGCAAAAAGCCATGAGACCATCCAGGAAGGTGGTAGGTGTTTAATTAAGACAAATTACCAACATGGATCATCAGAAACAGGCCTTATTTATTTAAGGGTCTACAAACTGCTTAAATCACAAACTCTTAGTCGGCTATGTCAACAGACTGTCGATGAAAATCAGTTTGCCGGGGTCAGTGGAGGCACAAGTGCATTCATCAGTGCTGGGTCTTTAACCAAGGGCTGTCATCAAAGGTCATTAGGCCCTCCAAATCCAAGGAGAGGGAGAGCATCTATCAGTTTCTGGTATTTCGTGACAAAGCCTAGGAAAGGGGGCTTTAAATCCACTGGTCTTCTGAGCCCAGGAAGGAGAGGATAAATACCCTCCGACATTGGCTGTGACAAAAGAATGTGAGAAGGTAACAGAATGGGGCGTAAGTGGGACGGGCTACACGACTCTTTTGCCTTAGATTAGCCAATGTTTGCAGACTTCATTCACTAGATATGACTTGCCGTTTCTGGATGTTTCCTAACTTCAAGCTCTGTGGAGAACTAAAATATTAATGCTGTGAAATTAGCAAGAATTTAGTGATTCAATAAGCAGATAACATTTGGCCATGAAAAACCTAAGCCCTATACCACAGCACAGATACGGTGTTTCAGTGTGCATCTGGCTATAAAAGCAGACAACATAAGGAGACCTTTCAATCACACAACAGGACAGGAGGGTCATGACCCACAGTGGTCACGCACTGCTTTTCTGTATTTTAAAACCCTCACACGACCTTCTCACGAAATCAACGTGCCATTTGAGCAAACACATTTGAGTTATTGACCTCCAGACTGGACTGTGGAGTAGACTACTCTCCTACCAGTTGCTTAACAGAAGCTTCCCTCAGCTCATTAGATTGTCCAACCACCTAGACTGGCTGCTTAGACATGAAAGCATTCAAAGCACCTGCCTATCGGGGTCTATGGACAAGCCCGGCTCAGGAGGCCGGAGACAGGGCTGAGCATCTGCATTTCTAACGAGTTCCCAGGTGATGCTGAGCTGAGGTTCATCCACTGGAGGAAGATCACCTCAATAACGTTCTCTAAAATTTCCAACAGGAAATGTAAACAGTTACATAAGTGCGTGTGATTTGGTTTCTGAAAGAGCAGTGATTAGGTTAAAAGAGAAAAGTCTATTTTAAACAGGAATTCTAAAGCCAGACAAAGTCACAGTAAATGCTACGTCCACAGATAGACAGACATCCTTTTAGATCTCAGAAAGGTCCTTTCAGGTCGGGGAGTATTGACTTCAAGAAGAGATGGAAAACAGCACACGCAGGTTCCTTTAAGCAAAGCTTAACGCCGATGCTTCTTCCTCAGCACACTATTGACTGCTTGGCTCCTTCCCTGCAGTAAATGCATAGAAACACATCAAAATATGCTCTTCGGATTTCTGCAAACCTCTTCCTGGAAATAGAAGTCAAGTTCATTTCCTCACCTATAGCATCTGTTGTACAAAGTTTATTTAAATGTGATGCACTTAAATAAGACCTGTAGGTACTAGAACTCGTCCCCTTTGAAATGTATTAGCCTAATATATATTCAAGTATGGAGAGAAATGTCAACGTTTCAAATAGTCTAGTTCATCTTTTTAAAAAAATTTAATTTTACCTTATTTTTTAACTTTTTTAGATCTAATTTTTATTTATTTGAGAGTGTGTAAAGAGGCAGATAGAGAGAGAGAGAAAAAAAAATGGGTGCACCCGGACCCCAAGCCACTGCAAACGAGCTCCAGATGCATGTGCCACATTGGGTCCTTTGGCCTTGCAGGCAAGTGCCTTGACCGCTAAGCCATCTCTCCAGCCTTAGTCTAGTTCATTTTGAATGACATTATGGGCTGTTATCATTATCATAGCTACTTTCTTCTGAGGAGCTCATAGTACTTCATAATCATGGAACTTTTAGTGTGTTAAGGGAATAGATGGCTTTACAATTCTAAATTCACCTGAATAACACCAAATGATTATTTAATTTTTCTCCAATTTGAGTAAGTAGATATTAACTAGAACCTAGTAATGACTTGGCTATGATTCCTTTACTGAGTACAGCTAAGCTCACAAATGTATGGTTAACAGACTCAGACAGGAGCTTCATTTCCTGTGCACAAAAGGAACCTTGTAACAACAACAACCAAAAAAAAAAACACCCCAAACATTCATTCTAGGCATATTTATTTAGAATCTACAATAGTGGTACTAATTACAATATTAATGCTTATAGTACTGATGTTTAGAGAGTATCCAAATGTTTTATTTTTTAAAAAACTTTTTATTTTTTATTATTTTTTGGAGAGAGACATACACACAGAGACAGAGAGGGAGAGGAAGACAGATAGAGATGGGCGCGCCAGCAGTGTCTCAGCTGCTGCGAACGAAATCCAGATATGTGCGCCCCCTTGTGGTCAAGTGCGGCATTGCACCCTTGCATCACTTTGCATCTGGCAAAACGTGGGACCTGGAGATTGGAACCGGTGGAGACTGGAACCAGTGTTCTTAGGCTTAGGAGGCAGGTGCCTTAACCCCTAAGCCCTCTCTCCAGCCCTCCATGTTATTTTTAAGGTATTTTTATTTACTTATTTTTGAGAAAGACAGAGAGAAAGAAGGAGACAGCTTGGGCATGCCAGGGCCCCCAGCCAGTGCAAACTAACTCCAGATACATGTGCCACTTTGTGCATCCAGTGTATGTGTGCACTTGTGAATTGAACTCAGATCGGCAAATTCTACAAGCAAGTGCCTTTAACCGCTAAGCCATCTCCCCGGCTCTGCACGTTATTTTTTAAAAGTTTTTATTTTATTTATTTGAGAGAGAAGAAAGAGGCAGAGAGAGAGAGAGTTGGAGGGAGGGAGAGAATGGGCGCACCAGGGCCTTAAGCCACTGTAAACAAACTCCAGATGCATGTGCCACCTTGTGCATCTGGCTTATGTGGGTCCTGGGGAATTTAACCTGGGTCCTTTGGCTTTGCAGGCAAACACCTTAACCGCTAAGCCATTTCTCCAGCCCCATCCACATTTTTTTGAGACAGGGTCTCTCACTGAACCTAGAGCCCATCAATTCCACTAGGTTAGCTGGCCAGCAAGCCCCAGGGATGGCCTGTGTCCACATCCTCAGTGCTGGCATAACAGAGCATGCTGCCACAGTGGACATTTATATGAGTACTGGAGATCCGATGGGTCATTATCCAAGACTGTCCTTGCAATTCTTTCCATCTGTGGATGTACCAGTTAGATAGTGTCACAATAATGCTACATAACAAGTAACCATAAACCCATGCTGGGAGCCGGGCGTGGTGGTGCACACCTTTAATCCCAGTACTCAGGGAGGCAGAGATAGGATTGCCGTGAGTTCCAGGCCACCCTGAGACTACATAGTGAGTTCCAGGTCAGCCTGGGCTAGAGCGAGACCCTACCTTGAAAAAGAAAAAAAGAAAACAACATGCTGGGGCTGGAGAGATAGTTTAGTGGTTAAGGCAGTTGCTTGTGAAGCCTAAGGACCTAGGTTGAATTCCCCAGTACCCACATAAGCCAGACTCACGAGGTGGTACATGTGTCTGGAGTTTGTTTTCAATGGCTACAGGCCCTGGCAGGCCTCTCTCTCTCTCTCTCTCTCTCTCTCTCTGCTTCTTTCTCTCTCTCTCTCAAATAAATAAATAAAAATTTTTTTTTTTAAAAAATGTGCTGGGGCTGGAGAGATGGCTTAGTGGTTAAGGCATTTGCCTGCAAAGCCAAAGGATCCAAGTTTGATTCCCCAGAACTCATGTTAGCCAGATGCATAAAGGGGCACATGCATCTGGAGTTCATTTGTAGTGGCTGGAGGCCCTGGCGTGCCCATTCTCTCTCTCTCCCTCCCTCGTTCTCTGTCAAATAAATAAATAAATAAATAAAGAAAGAAAGAAAGAAAGAAAGAAAGAAAGAAAGAAAGAAAGAAAGAACATGCTGGCCAGGCATGGTGGCTCACACCTTTAATCCTAGCACTCGGCAGAGTTGGAGGCCAGCCTGAGATTACATCATGAATTTCAGATCAGCATGGACTAGAGCAAGACCCTATCTCAAAAAAACTAAAAACCAAAAAAAAAAAAAAAAAAAGCCCCCAAACAAACAAAACAAACCCAAGCCATATATAACACTTGGGCATCATCTAACTGGCACACGTGTGTCACTCACTCCTGGGCTCTGCTCCAAGTGTTCCTCATCTTCAACCTCTTCCTTCCATCACCCATGGGACCCGGCACATTCTGCACAGCAGGGGCAGAGGCAAACCAAAGCAGAACCATACAAGGCCTGGGCTGAGAGCTTCCATGCTGTCACGCCCTGCTCTGTTCTCCTCAGCTGGATACGGCGTCATGGGGCACAGAAGACAACCTCCACCTGGGAGGGAAGAGGGGTCTGCAAACTCCCACAGGGGAAGACCTGAACCCGGCAGGGCTGTAAAGAACCAGGGCAATGCTGTAATTTATCCCAGCTAGGGGAAAAAAAAAAGAAATAAAAAAGAACATAGCTTTGTTTTATCACTTCAAAGTTGAGATTTCTGAACTCTTAAACTAAATTAGTTAATGCAATAGCTAACTAATAATTTTCCACAATGCAGAAAAAAAAAAAAGGTTAAATAAGCCATCGACCTCAAAGGGACCATTATTTCAGGCTATTATTGTTTAGAAGAGCAATGATACCAAATTTATCTCAATTACAGCAATTCATTTCTAAGCACCAACATTTCAAAGATACCAATAACTAACTTCTACTATTATATAGATTTTACAGCAATTTGAAGCAAGCAGTTTTTCAGATGTCATTATTTATATTCTCTATTTGTTCTTAAACATGAATTTTCCCAAAACATAACACTTCTAAAGTCAAGCACTCACCCTCCAGTTGTAAATTTCCACATTTTGTATACTCTGTGGGGGAAAAAAATAATTGGATGTGCTTTCTCACTCATGACCATTTAAATATTCAGTTTCCGAGGTTACATGTTAGTGTGTTTTTATGTTTTATTCAGGACACAGTGTTCCAGCAAATATCACCAGCCTAAATCAATGGCGTATACCAACATTAAATATGCCATTAGCATGCTTGTTTCCAGAAAAGTTCAGTGAGGAACTGTCAACAAACCTGCGGAGAAAGTCTTTCTGCATGAAAGAAGTGATGAAAGAGGCTCCAGAAATAACTGAACACTGTTCCGGATGTTGAAGAGAAAAAAAGGAATTTGAGACTATCCAGCTCTCTTTCTGACCAACAAAAACTTATTCTCATTTCCATGATGCCTAGAGCTGGCAACAAGGAAAGGAAATTTTGTGCTGCTTTCCACCAGTGACCACATTGCCATTCCTATCATCTCTGTGACCTATGCGCTCAGAATGTGACGTGACCAACACCCCACAGCTATGGTCTCTAACGTGGATAGCACCGTGAGCAGCAGTGGTATCCCACGGAACAGCACTCCTAAACAAACAGCGTGAAAAAAAAATCAACATCTCAGGCTGGAGAGATGGCTTAATGGTTAAGGCATTTGCCTGCAAAACCAAAAGACCCACATTCGATTCCCCAGGATTTAGATAAGCCAGGCACGCAAGATGGCACATGCATCTGGAGTTTGTTTGCGGTGGCTGGAGGCCTAGGCATGCCCATTCTCTCTCTCTCTCTCTTTGACTCTTTCTCTCTCTCAAATAAATAATTAAACATTTTATATATTAAAAAGTTCAACAACCCATGACCACATGAATTCTTTTTTAAATATATATTTTATTTATTTGCAAACAGAGAGAGAGAGAGAGAGAGACAGGTAGAGGGAATGGGCGTGCCTCTAGCCACTGCAAATGAATTCCAGATGCATGCATCACATTGTACATCTGGCTTTACATGGGTACTGGGGAATCAAACTTGGGTTGTTAGGCTTTGCAAGCAAGTGGCTTAACCACTGAGCCATCTCTCTAGCCCTGGGGTATGGGATTCTTTAATCCCCTTTCCTTTATTTACTAACTGTCCAGAGAATGCTTACTAGCCACACCTTTGAGAAGCGTTAGATGTCCCACTGGCTGGAACCGATGTGAAGAGAAGGCTGGAGTAGCAGAGCAAGTGAGGTCCTGGTAGTGGACACTGTATGGGTAAAAGCCTCTGTTGAGGTGGCCTGTGGGGTTTTCCCTGAAGAGCAACTTGGGAATGTACTCGAAGCCAATGGTGCTTTACATGAAGTTTCAACGTAGAGAACATGTTGGCAGGAGACCATGAATGTTGACAACAGAGAGAGACCAGAGGAACTTAAGAGCAAATGAAAATCCCAGGTCTGGCTCAGTCACGTACAATTCTGACGTTCATTTTTTAAAATTATTTATTTATATTTGATAGAGACAGAGAGAGTAAGAGAGAATGGGCACACCAAGGCTTCCTTCTACTGCAGACAAACTGAACTCACACGTCACTGTGCATCTGTCTTTACAAGGGTACTGGGGAATCAACCTGAACCATCAGGCTTCTCAAGCAAGTGCCTTAACCACTGAGCCTTCTCTCCAGCCCCTCTTGAGTTCATCTCTTAGACAGTCTAACAATGACTCACACTGATGGCTCAGAGGGACTCTGAAGGTTATGAAGATGTGTTCAATTAACTTGTTTATGAAATGCAGAATGAAGGCAATTCTTTTTTTCTTTTTTTCCCAAGGCAGTGTCTCACTCTATCCCAGGCTGACCTGGAATTCACTATGTAGTCTCAGGCTACCTCTGCCTCCAGAGTGCTGGGATTAAAGGCGTGAGCCACCATGCCTGGAGGGAATTCTTTTTAAATGATTTTAGTGAACATTTTTTATATATTTTACTAGCTTTATTGAGGTACAACTAACATGCAATAAAATACACATATTTAAGGTTACATTTTGAAGATTTTTTTAAAGCTTTATTTTTATTTATTTGCAAGAGAGAGAAAGGCAGACAGAGAGAGAGAGAGAGAGAAAATGGACACACCAGGGCTTCTAGCCACTGCAAACGAATGAACTCCAGACACATGTGCCATCTTGTGCATCTGGCTTATGTAGGAACCGGAGAATCAAACCTGGGTCCTTTGGCTTTGCAGGCAAGCATCTTAACCACTAAGTCATCCCTCCAGCCCTGAAGACTTTGATATCTGTTTACATCTGTGAAACCATCACCAAAGTTAAGAGCACAGACACATCCATTACCTCCAAAAGATTATACCTCCCTCCTGCATCTTTGCCCCACAGCCAGTCCCTAGGCAAGCAACTGCCCTATGAGGATTTTTCATTTTCCATATAATTTTCTATCATCAAAGCCATATATTATCTACCCTTTTTGCTTGGATTCCTTCACTGGACCCTAGGAAAGAGAACAGTTTCCACCCCTGATGGTGGGAAGAGGCTTTGTTTTTGTGTAGACAGAACCTGTCCTTAGTCATTCGGGGCGGTTGCTTGTTCCCTGGGAGTTAGCATGAGTGAGCCACTCAGTACTGACTTATTGCTTAAGGAGAGCCTGGGCAGATCTCTGGAGTTAGTTCTCTGTGGGCATGTCTCTGGTACTGTCTCTGGACTCTAACCTGGACTTCCAGCTGTAGAAAACCCTAAACTCAGGGAGACTGCCCAAGTGCTGCCCGGGTTCCCCTTGCCCCACAGTGAACGGTGAACAGGGGCAACCATGGTCTCCTTTTACGTGTTTCCCACTTGAGAGATCACTGACCTTCACCATCTCACGTTCAATAGCTTGATAACCATTCTTTCATATACTTTTATCCCTGTTTTTACTTACTTTAGGCAAGAAGTTAATCTATTATCATTCCACAGAGCCAGAAGCAAACATTCAAAACTTATTAAATATTTTAGCATTAGCAAAGTAAAGAGTTTATTTGTATAAGCCTATTTTAAAGTTTTACATTGCATGAAAGTCTGCTTTATTCTCCAGTGATAGCAGATGATAAAACAGAGCTGTAATATGGGCTGTCATTCATCATAAGACTGTCCAACTGTAAATAGCAGGAAATAATGGACTCTGGACCCAAAGCTTTATAGATCTAGGTGCTTGTTTTCAAGGAGCCAACAAGGAGAGATCAATAAACAATTAACTTTTTTTGAGGAGTCAACATTTTAGATGTTCCCAGACTATCAAACGTTGGACATCTTCACTAGAGTAGCACCTAACAAAGACCAAGGACACCCCAGTATGTGGACACACACCACTTCTGGGAGCCTCCTCCGCTTCATTCTTCCCTTCGGTATATATTTATTGAGTTCCCTCCCCTCTGCCAGTAATGGTTCAAGGCCCCAGAGAGAAAGCAGGGAATAAAACAAAGGTCTCACTGGGCGTGGTGGTGCACACCTTTAATCCCAGAGGTAGGAGGACTGCCGAGAGTTCAAGAGTTCAAGGCCACCCTAAGACTAATTCCAGGTCAGCCCAGGCTAGAGCAAGACCCTACCTCGAAAAACAAAACAAAACAAAACAAAACCCAAAGTTCTCAATTTTCTAAAACTTACTAAGCAAAACAGATAATAAGCAAGCAATAGTTCTAGCAATTAAAAAGTGAATCAAAGTAAGAGAGGGGGGCTTCAGAGAATAGTATTGGGGGGCTTTCAAGGATGGCCCCTCTAATGGATATAACTGAGTTTGAATGACTTGAGGAAGGAAGACATGAAAAACTCTAGAGAAGGATATCCTGGTGAAAGAAAACAAAAACAGACAAGTAGGTCTGGAGAGATGGCTTAGCAGTTAAGGCATTTGCCTGTGAAACCTAAGGATCCAGGTTCAATTCTCCAGGACTCACTGAAGCCAGAAGTACAAGGTGGCACATGCGTCTGGAGTTCTTTTGCAGTGGCGTCCCTGGCATGCCTATTCTCTCTCTTTCTCTCCATCTCTCTGTCTCTAATAAATAAATAAAAATAAAAATCTTTAAAAAAAAAAACATACAGTCTGGAGAGATGGCTTAGTGGTTAAGGCGCCTACCTCCTAAGCCTAAGAATGCCCGTTTGATTCTCCAGGTCCCACGTTTAGCCAGACGCAAGGTGATGCAAGGATGCAATGCTGCACTTGCCCACAAGGGGGTGAACACGGCTGGACTTCGTTCACAGCGGCTGATAGGCTGCTGGAGCGCCCATTTCCTATCTGTCCCTCTCTCTCTCTCTCTATCTCTGCCTCTCTCTCAAAAAAAAAAAAAAACATACAAATAGGACTGGAGAGATGACTCAGCAGTTAAGGCATTTGCCTGAAAAGTCTAACAGCCCAATTTTGATTCCCCAGTACCCACGTAAAGCCAGATGCACAAAGTGGCACATGCATCTGGGGTTCGTTTGCAGCCCATAGAGGCCCTTGTGTGTCTATTCTCTCTCCCTGCTGGATGTGGTGGTGCACGCCTTTAATCCTAGCACTTGGGAGGCAGAGGTAGGAGGATTGCTGTGAGTTCAAGGCCAGCCTGAGACTACATAGTGAATTCCAGGTCAGCCTGGGCTACAGTGAGACCCTACCTTGAAAAACAAAAGTAAAAAATCCAAGGCAGACATGAGCTAGGCTTAATTTAAAGATTCTTGTGAATATAATCTAAAACCAGTAGGAACTACAACCATCTATTTGTTTGCTACATACATTCATTCTATACTCATTCATAGCAAGCACTCTGCAATGTGTGTGAATGCAGATGAGTTGCCTCAATAAAAAAAAAAATGACACCGGCATAATTTAATGAGCAGCTATAACACATATATAATAATCAATGAATGGGTTTCCCCATTTCAGGTTCTAAAGGGAATATTAATTCTGAGTAGTCAGACCCATCTGGCCGCATCAGGCTGATCCATTGTGTGTTCTTTGAGTAAAAGGCAAAGACCTGTGCTAAGAAGTAGAGGATTTGAGGGGCAAAGAGGAGAAGCTGTTGAAAGAGAAAAAGAAGTTTGAACAAAGCAAAGATCATGCTAGTAGAGCCCTTCCCCTCTGGGTTTATCCCCACGTTATTAGGAAAACAAACATATAAAACTGTAAAAAGAGCCGGGCGTGGTGGCGCACACCTTTAATCCCAGCACTCAGGGGGCAGAGGTAGGAGGATCGCTGTGAGTTTGAGGCCACCCTGAGAATACAGAATGAACTCCAGGTCAGCCTGAACTAGAGTGAGACCCTACCTTGAAAACCAACAACAACAAAAAAACTGTAAAAGGAAAATATTTAATTTAGCGCGTGGTGAGTTTGATCCCAGCACCTGAGAAGGATCAGTTTGAGGCCACCCTGAGAATACAGAGTGAACTCCAGGTCAGCCTGAACTAGAGTGACACCCTACCTTGAAAAACCAAAAAAAAAAAAAAAAAAAAAAATCCTGTAAAAAGACTTTTTAAAAAATATGTAATTTTATTTATTTATTGGAGAGAGAGAGAGAGAGAGAGGGAATGGGTGTGCCACTGCAAATGAACTCCATAAGCATGTGCCACCTTATGCATCTGGCTTACATGGGTCCTGAAGAATTGAACCAGGGTCCTTTGGCTTTGCAGACAAGTGCCTTAATCACTAAGCTATCTCTCCAGCCCCCGAAGTAGCTTCCACTGGGCTCTCATTGTGGACTGCTGGAGGAACATTAAAACAAAGAACAGAAATAGGGATAGGATTGAAGCAGCCAAAGCTGCCATGGACAGAAACCCACAACCACCAAGGCCATGAGTTAGAGAGATGTCGTGAGTCCACTCCCTGGGAGATGAGCACATGGGGACTCCCGAAGTTTGCCCTAATGCAAATGTATGACTATGGGTTGGTTGTAGTCTTAACCACTTGCTGGCTGTGCCATCTTGAGCACATTTCGAGTCCTTGCAGGATCTCATTGTTTTCCAACCATACACAGGGAAAATATTATCACTTTGGGCTGTACATTTACTGCTGATATTATTGGTACGAAGGAATTTTTGCAGAGTACAGAAAGCTGAGGGAAGTCCTGCCTGTAAAATATTCTTGGGATTCCATTCTACCCTCAACCTACTATGTCCTGGGAAGCATGGAGTAACATCGAAACCAAACCTCAGCAAGTTATTCAAGCCCCTCAACCCTGGTTCCTCAACTATGCTGGTGACTCTCAGTGATGCCTGCCCTTTATCCACTGGGATTCTTACAGGGTTTTCTTTCAACCAGAGGCATGAAAAATATCACTTTCAAAAGAGCTGTTTCCTTCCATGTGGCTGATGTCAGCTGCCACCACTTGCACCAGCTCTGCTTCATGCTGCCCTTGAGCCTACGAACCCTTCTTTTCAGGTCTGTTAGATGTAACTGCTCAGAGTCCCTCTCTATATAGTCAGAACATTCCATAAGCCTCATGTTAAAGCTGCTCCATGCAGAGGCCCTGGGATCATCCATCTCTTAGGTCCTGACATGTGTTGCTCAAGAGACCAAAGGAAAATGTCTTCTTCCCAGTGTTTTGCTGTACCTGCTTCCAGATCTGGAATAGCCTCTGAGCCCTTGGGCAACCTTATTTTCCATCAGTTACCTCCATTCTTTGCCTTTGTTTTGTTTTGTTTTGTTTTGTTTTGTTTTGTTTTGTTTTGTTTTGTTTTGAGATAGGGTCTCACTCTAGCCCAGGCTGACCTGGCACTCAATTCTGTGGTCTCAGGCTGGCCTCAAACTCACAGCGATCCTCCTACCTCTACCTCCCAAGTGCTGGGATTAAAGGGGTGAGCCACCATGCCCAGCTTGCTCCATGCTAACAAGAGTATCAGTGTACCTCAAAGAGCTCAGTCCTAGAAATGACAGCTCAGAAAAGCTCTCCAAGTACTAGGAGCAGTACTCTCTGTGCAAATGAATACTGGGGACAGGAGACCATGGCCCAAGGGAAGACCTAATCTGAGACCTTCTGAAAAGTCCCTCCCAAAGTGCCCAAGCGCGCTGCTGTATGTGCAGAGTGCGCCTACAGAAGAGCATTTTCATGTCCTGCTCAATCCATTTCCATATCCTGCCACTAAGCAGACCTCTTCTTCTTGTCGGGCCCCACCCTGAAGATATCTCTGGAAGGAGAGAGAGAGATAAAGAGAGATGAACGTACCTAAATGTGCTCTGACACTCATAATGAAAAGGGGTGATACTGATTTCCTGAGAAGGAAATTAAATCTAGCTAAAAGATCAGAAGCCTTGCACAGTACATATAATTAAATTTTAGAATTTGTAGGCAAAGGGAAATTTGAAGAAGAAATGGAAAAAAAAAATCCAAGAATGGAGAACATGCAACTTGAAAATTTGAAATATAAGAGAATGGGTTATAAGCCCAAGGGAAGTGATGTTTATATATTAACAATAAGCCCTGAAGGTAATGGGACAGTATTGTGGGGTGGGGGAAAAGAACAAGAAGGAAGAGCAGAAGGATGGGATTTGTGAGTAGAGGTGCTGGGAACAGAATTTGGAATGGGGATGCAGATGAATGAGGAGAAACAGATTTACCAGAAGCTCGTTCAATCATTCGTGAGAGAGGAAGACAGCGGGCAGCTATTCTCCACAAGAGGATAAAGCTTAACGTTTAATAGGAAGGATTTAGGATATACGTCAGGAAACATCCTGGGTAAAAGTATTTTGAGAAAAATGTGGAAACCCCACCTCTGAAAATATTAAGAAATAATAAAAATAACCATTACCTTTCAGCAGTGGCTTAAGGGCAAACCTGGATTCCTGGCTCGCAAGGATGATCCATCCACAAGTAACTATGTTTCTGTGTTAAATTTTCTCCGTTCCAATTCCTTCTCCATCATGGTATAATGGAGAGATTTTCTCAGAAGCCGATGGGATTTACTGGGTTTCTCTGTCCTGAATTTGCTTCTTAAATCTAGTCTACCTCCCTGACCAGCATCCCAAATTCTTCTCCACAAGGTTTTCCATGGCTCTTCAAGGGCAAGACCCTATCACTTCTCTCTGAATTCCTGGTCGGCAGTACACCCAGGACATAGATAAATGCCCCTGACAAACAGCCCTCGAACAATGTCTGCTTTCAAGAAGTAAAGAAAACCATGTAACCTGCAAAGTAAGCATTGTGCACACTGGAACAATGACATGGTCATAAGGATCGTCTCCTGCATCTCCACAGAAAGATGGCCGGTGAGGGTCCTCAACTTTCACTCACATGGTGATTAATTTTATGTATCAGTTGGACTGGGCTAAAGGCTGCCTGAGTAGCTTCTAAAAAAAAAAAAAAAAAAAAACATTATATCTGGCTCTGTTTCCGATGAGGTGAATTTCGTTCCTGCCATTCGCTTGTCTCAGCTGGTGGACAGCAGCTGAGCCAAGATGCAAGGGAACCCCTTTGGAGTGTTACGCAGAGGACCATCAGCACGGCTTCCCACAGGCATTTTTTTAAAGATATTTTATTTATTTATTTGAGAGAGAGTGTAAGAGAAAGAGAGAGAAAAAGAAAGAGAGAGAGAATGGGTACACCAGGGCCTCTAACCACTATAAATGAACTCCAGATGCATGTGCATCTGGCTTTATGTGGATACTTTATGTGGGGAATCAAATTTGGGTCCTTAGGTTTTGTAGGCCAGTGCTTTAATGACTGAGCCATCTCTCCAGCCCTTTAAAAAAAAAAAAGGTTGGGTGTTTTTTTATTATTATTATTTTGAGGTAGCATCTTGTTCTAGCACAGGCTGATGTGGAATTCATTATGTAGTGTCAGGTTGGTCTTGGACTCACTGCAATCCTCCTACTTCTGCCTCCTGAGTGCTGGGATTAAAGGCATGCACTATCATGCCCGACTCGCCAGGCATTTTGAAAATAAAATTCCAGAGAAACAAAAGGACTTTCAGGAGGACAATGGACTCCCCGTATCTAACGGGTGGGCTAATGGATGTCCTCCTCTATGGAGACACCGTGTTTCTCACACTTGCTGGGACAGTATATGCCTCAGACCTGTTGACTTTGGCTTTATTTCCCAAGAACTGAGATTGACTTCCGTCATGCCAGCCATCAAATGAGGTTCAGCTTCCTTCAGCTCTCTGTGGAACAGTAATCTGATGAATGACTGAGCCCTTCTTTCGGGATCAATATTTATTGCCTTCTACTAACTGCCACCATTAAAGCAGTAGAAAAGAAAAAAGAAAGAAAGAGGAAAAGGAAAAGAAAAAGAGTGAAAAAAAAGAAAAAAAATTATATCCTTTTGTATCTCTGTGTTTGTAAAAGATATTAGTATTTGAGTAAAGAAGGTGGTATGAGGGGCTGGAGAGATTGCTTAGTGGTTAAGGCACTTGCCTGCAAAGCCTAATGATCAGAGTTTGACTCCCCAGTACCCACATAAAGCCAGATGCACAAAGTGGTGCATGCACCTGGAGTTCAGTTCATTTGCAGTGGCTGCAGGCCCTGGAGCACCCATTCTCTCAATTTGTCTCTTCTCTCTCCCTCTCTCTCTCTCTCTCTCTCTCTCTGCTTGCAAATAAATTTAAAAAAGAAAAAGAAAAAGAAGAAGAGGGGGGTGGTGTGAACCTCACAAGGCAAACAGACATCAAGCCTTTGAGGGCCAGACAGGGCAAAGACGAGAAGGGAGGTGATTTCACTCTATTTCAACTGCACGTCCATATTCCTCTGCCTTCAGCCCTAGAACCTAACCAGTGACTCAATCCCCCTAATCTATATCCTGCCCCCCAAAACCCTCATCTTCCACTCCCATTTCAGACCTTCACACTCAATCTGGGGGTTACCCTATCACACTCAATCTGGGGGTTACCCTATCACACTATCCACTTCCCTAGTTCCCAAGCCTTCTGGTTGAACCACTGGCTTTACTGGTTTTCCAGCTTGCGCATATGTATGTAATGAGTGGAGATTGTGTGTGTGTGTGTGTGTGTGTGTGTGTGTGTGTGTGTGTGTGTGTGTGTAAGAGAGAGAGAGATGTTATTATGTAATATATATGACTGGATTGAAGAAATAAATAGGGCTGGAAAGATGGAGTAATGATAAAGCACTTGCCTATAAAGCCAAAGGACCTGTGTAAGCCAAATGCACATGGTGGCACATACACCTGGAGTTCGTTTGCAGTGGCTAGAGACCCTGGCACATCTATTCTCTTTCTCTCTCTCTCTCTCTCTCTCTCTCTCTCTCTCTTAAATAAATAAATGAATTGAATCCAGAAGCAGTTGAATATGCATGCATGAATCCTTGAACACTTCATCTAAATTTGCCCTCAAGCCACCAGACATCTATGCAGAAAAGTCGATTCTGTTCCTTGGCAGTATCGTAACTAAAGCAAACCATGAATGAGCCACAAGGTAGAAAGCCTATTAATGATCCCCGAGCGTTTTCCAAGGCAGAGAACTGACATGTTAGGGTCACCATGGTCTTGAACACCCCACCTGGAATGCCTACCCTAGAGAAGAATTTCGCTCTTCCAGACTGTGAGTAAATGCTACTCAGCAGTGAGCCACGGAGACGGCCCTGACCTCGGGCCTCCGCCTCACATCTCAGGGCTGACAACACCCAAATTTCTCAAATGCTGTTGTTCACACATCATCTCCATGATTTTGCCATATCTGCATGTCAGCCATTCATATCTCTATTAATTATTTAATATTTGCGTTCCTACTATCCTTAAGTAAATTGCTCCTGGATTTTCCTTTACACTTGTCCTAAGTCATGACATCCGAGAAAGTATAACTTTGTATTTTGGTCGTATTTTTTAGGTATGCCTTCAATTAAATAAACAAGTTAAAAATAAAAATCCTTATGAATATGCTAATGCTAAAGTTAGGATCCAAAGATCCATGTGGTTTGGCCCAAGCCCATGGGAGGTGATGGAACCCTTTAGAGGTAAGGGCTTGGTGGGTGGCCTTCAGATCAGTGAGGACATGGACAGAATTCTGGATCCCTGGTCTCTTCCATTCTTTCTCTTTGCTCCCTGGCTTACCACGAGGTGAGCAGGTTTCTCTGTCACATACTCTCATTACAACGTACCACCACGAATCCAATCTGAAGACCCCAAAACTGTGAGCCGAAATAAGCCTTTTGTTTGTTAGTTAGTTATCTCAGGATTTTTTTTTACAGAAAGCTGACTAACATAACTTAGTGATAAGAAATTCCGCCGGGGTATATTTCAAATTATAGCCTAGCTGCTTGCTTTCAAAGGCTGCCTACTGGGTTCGATTCCCCAGGACCCATGTAAAGCCAAATGCATAAAGTGACACATATGTCTAGAATTCGTTTACAGTAGAAAGAGGCCCTGGCACACCCATATTCATTCTCTCTCTTTCTCTCTCTAGGTGTGTCTCACTCTCAAGTAAATAAAGAAATAAAATATATTTTAAGTTATAGCCTAGCTATTCTCAATCTTATTATTTTTCATCAAAAATTTATATGATGTCATTCACATGGCTAGCACAATTCCAAATGAGTGTCTGAACTGAATTCAGCAGAAAACAGGGAGGCCAACTCCATTCTTTTTTCAGTCAAGGAAGTATACTGGAATGCAACTGAGTAAACTGAATTATTACAAAACCACAAAACCAATTTGAAGAGAAAAAGATATCTTCCTTATGAGCTTTTGAGAGGCCAAATGAAACAGTGAAGCATTTAGCATGGTGTGTATAACATGGAAGATAATAATTTGTTCCAAATATACTTCCATGATTACTTACCTTATTAGCGATCGTTTCTTTAATTAAAAAAAAAAAAACTTGACATGAGGGGACTGGAGAGATGGATCAGTGGTTAAAGTGACTGCAAAGCTTGATGGCTTAGGCTTGATTCCCCATGAAGCCAGATGCACAAGGTGGTGCATGCATCTGGAGTTTATTTGT
Source organism: Orientallactaga sibirica (assembly GCA_036365145.1). Lineage (NCBI taxonomy): Eukaryota > Metazoa > Chordata > Mammalia > Rodentia > Dipodidae > Orientallactaga > Orientallactaga sibirica. Next base: position 21,535,421 of record JAEOAD010000007.1, on the reverse strand, counting down.
AGTGGCATGAGGCCTTGGAGTGCCCATTCATTCTCATTCTCTCTTTCAATTAAATAAATTCATTCATTCATTTTTTAAAAAATGATGTGAAGAGGCTCGAGAGATGGCTTAACAGTTAAGGCATGGAGATTTTAGAATTTTTTATGCAACAGTATTTGAGCTATATACTTATAGATCATGGTTTATTTGTTGTAATTCCTTCAGGGTTTCTACCATAGTGAGAAAACAGTTTCTTCAGCTAATTTCCTAAATATCCTACTGAGAGATGATCATTTCTGTTTTTCCCTGCAAACTTTGCTCCAATGAACAGTCCTGAACGTGCTCCTTACATATGTGTCATTACTGTTTTCTAGAATATTCAAAATTGTATGACTGACACCTTAAGTCCCAGCACTCAGGAGGCTGAGGTAGGAGGATTACTGTGAGTTCAAGGGTAGCCTGAAGCTACAAAGTGAATTCTAAGTCAGCCTGGGAGAGAATAAGACCCTACCTTTAAAAAAAAAAAAGGCGTGGTAGTGCATGCCTTTAATCCCAGCACTTGGGAGGCAGGGGTAGGAGGATCACCATGAGTTTGAGGCCACCCTGAGACTGAATTCCAGGTCAGCCTGAGCTAGAGGGAGACCCTACCTCGAAAAACCAAAAAGAAAGAAAGAAAGAAAGAAAGAAAGAAAGAAAGAAAGAAAGAAAGAAAGAAAGAAAAGAAAAGAAAAGAAAAGAAAAGAAAAGAAAAGAAAAGAAAAGAAAAGAAAAGAAAAGAAAAGAAAAGAAAAGAAAAGAAAAGAAAAGAAAAGGGGCTGGAGTGATGGCTCAGTGGTTTATGTCACTTACCTGCAAAAAAGCCTGAAGGCCTAGGTTCAATTACCCAGTTCCCAAATAAAGCCCTATGCACAAAAGTGGCACACGCACCTGGAGTTCATTTGTAGTGGCAAGAGGCTCTAGCATGCCCATGCCCTCTGTCTCTGTCTTTTTCTCTCTCTGCTTAGAGATAAAAATAGAAAAAGAAAAAGCAAACAAAAAAGTGTGACTGCTGCATCGCAAGGTTATACTTCATCTCACTTCCCAAGTATTGCCTAAATTGTTTCACAAGCCAACTGTGGTAGTTACGCTCATGCCTGCAGTAAAAAAAATAAGAATTTCTTTATGCCCGTGCCAGCATTTGCTGGTATAAAGATGTTCAGTTTTCGTGAAACTGGTGCTTATGAAATGATTTCTGTGGTTTTAGTTTGCATTTCCTTCACTCCTGCTGAGACTGAGTGAGCATCTCTGTTTATTCAGTTTTCAGTTTCCTTTTCTAGGAATTTGTCTATTTTTCCAATGGGTTGTCATTTAAAACATTACTTTAGTGGAGCTCTTGGTATATTTTATTTTATATTTATTTATTTAACTTAGTTTTGAGGGAGAGAGAGAGACAGAAAGGGAGAGAAAAAGGCAGATAGAGAGAGAGAATGGGTGCACCAGGGCCTCCAACCACTGCAAACTAACTCCAGACTCATGGGCCGCCTTGTGCACTTGGCTTACAAGGGAAACGAACCTGGGTCCTTAGGCTTCACAGGCAAATGCCTTAACTGCTAAGCCATCTCTCCAGCCCCATCTTTGATTATTTTAAATTCTTATTCTAGGCTACTTCCATGCTGTGCAGATATTTTCTTCTTAGCCATGCCTTGTCATTTGATTTTGTTTATGGCATTATTTTTATATAATTGTTTTGAAGTCTGATATAAATAAGTAAGCAGGTCAGTCCCTTCCTTTATGATTTTTGGGTTTTTTTTTTCTTTTCAAATCTTCCCTGCAACCTTTACCCTAATCCTAAACTCCTAAAAAATATTCTTTTACCAGGGCCTGGTGGCACATGCTTTTAATCTCAGCACTCAGGAGGCCAAGGTAGGTGGATCACTATGAATTCAAGGCCACCCTGAGACAACATAGTGAATTCCAGGTCAGCCTGGGTGAGTGTAAGATCCTACCTCAAAAACAAAAACAAAAACAAAAAAAATTATATATGTGTGTGTGTGTGTGTGTGTGTGTGTGTGTGTGTTGTGTTTGTGTGTGTGTTCTTATATGTGAGCCAAAAGCAACTGAGGTTTGAACTCCTTCATTATGCTTGTGTGTCTTGGGTTGACACAGGAATTGAAGGGCAATTCCTTTGCTCCTGACTCAAGCCACACTAGTCCTGGGACTGGTCCATCCTGGCTCTTAAGACCCCCCCGTCCCCCGACTATCCAAGTCCCTCAGAGTCCTGTTGTCAGATTTATGGTCATTACAAAAAAGATGAGTCAGGGCTAGAGAGATGGCTCAGTGGTTAAAGGAGCTTACTTGCAAAGCCTACCAGCCCAGGTTCCATTCCCCAGCACCCACATAAAGCCAGATACACCAAGTGGCGCATGTGTCTGGAGTTCATTTGCGGGGTCAGGAGGCTCTGGAATGCCCATTCATATTGTTGCTCTCTCTCTTTTTAATAAGTTAATACCTAAATATTAAAAAAAAAAAAAAAGAGCTGGTCATGGTGGTGCATGCCTTTAATTCCAGCACTCAGGAAGCTGAGGTAGGAAGATCACTGTGAGTTTAAGTCAGGTCAGCCTTGGCTAGAGAGAGACCCTACCTCAAAATACAAGAAAGAAAGAAGAAAGAAAGAAAAAAAGAAAGAAAGAAAGAAAGAAAGAAAGAAAAGAAAGAAAGAAAGAAAGAAAGAGGGAAAGGAAAGGAAAGGAAAGGAAAGGAAAGGAAAGGAAAGGAAAGGAAAGGAAAGGAAAGGAAAGGAAAGGAAAGGAAAGGAAAGAAGGAAGGAAGGAAGGGAAAAACAAAAGAAAGAAAAAAGATGAGAAAAAATAACAACCAAGCAGCATCTATGAAACAGGTACGTACTAGAGTGTATGCCATAGGTTCTTAAAAAAAAAAAAAATCAAAGACCTGCAAGAGTTCCGAAAGAGATTCTCTAATTAAAACTGCTAGATCCACTGAACCCCATCCCATCTACTAAGACTCCAAAACTCGATATTCTGATTCCAGACGCATAATGCAGTGGAAAGGCTGGTTGCATGTTGTTTTCCCCCATACACGTAGGGGGTGAATCTTTGAAGCAAGGAGCTTAATTTCTCCAAGTGAAATTTCATCTATCAAGCAGAGGGGTCAATCTGCTTACCACATAGTTTTATTAAAGAAATGAAAAAAAAAATAGTCTTTCAAAAAAAAAAATTGTAACCTTGATTTCTTCAAAGTGACAGTGAAAATAATGATCCCCATGAAGGCAGACCATTTCTTGACCTTTCTGTAGGGAGCATCCTTCAGAAAACCACAGAATCCTCAGCTACCTCCTGACCTGCCTCCCCTATATAGCTATGAAACAGTTAGAACGGCCCACTGGCCAGAGACTCTTGGTTACGGGCTTCCGTGACTTAGGGTTTGGATGTAAAATGTCCTCCACAGCCTCGTGTGTTTGAACACTTGTTTCCCAGCTGGGAGGCGCTATATTGGGAGGTTGTGGAGCCTTTAGTAGGTGGGGCCTAGCTCAAGGAAGTGATGTGATGGTTAATCTGTGATTGTTAACCTGACAGGATTTATAATAACCATGGAAACAAATCTCTGGTCATGTCTGAGGGATTATTAGGTTAATTAAGGTGGGGTCGAAGACCCATCTTTACTGTGGGTGGCACTATCAGATGGGCTGGGTTTCTGGAATGTATAAAAAGGAGAAGGCTGGGCTAGAGAGATGGCTTAGCAGTTAAGACACTTGCCTGCAATGCCAAAGGACCCAGGTTCAATTCCCCGGGATCCATGGAAGCCAGATGCACAAGGTGGTGCATGCATCTGGAGTTTGTTTGCAGTAGCCGGATGCCCTGGCGTTGCCCATTCTCTCTTCATCTCTCTCTCCCTTTCTCTTTCTCTCTCTCAAAAATAAATCTTTTTTTTTTTTTAAAGGAGAAAGCTAGCTGAGCATCCAGCATTCATGGCTCTGCTCTGCTTCCTCTCTGTGGACCTGCTTCAAGCTCTTGTCACCGTGCTTTCCCTCGTGTGACAGAACCTCTGCAACTGAGGGTGAATTAAACCTTTTTCCTTCCATAAACTCCTTCTGGCTGGGTATCTTGCCCAGCAATGAGATGGTAACTCATAGAAGTCGATTTCTGGGGGGCGTGGAGGGCATTGAGGACGTGGAGGGCATAGCCCAGCCCCACTTCTAAGCTCTATCTGGTCCACTGAACCTCACAGTCCCGCTGCCCCGACGCTGAGCCTCTCCCACCACCATGACAGAATGTAGGCTCAAACCATGATCCAAAACAATTCCTTCTTTCCTTAAAACTGGTTCTTGCCAGGTATCTCATTGCAGTGATGAGAAAAGTAATAATCCACGGGTAATATGACAGAAGTAATGTAAACAGATGTGTTGTGTTTTGTTTTGTTTTGTTTTGTTTTGTTTTGTTTTGTTTTGTTTTGTTTTGTTTTTCGAGGTTGAGTCTCGCTCTAGCTCAGGCTGACCTGGAATTCACTATGTAATTTCAGGGTGGCTTCAAATTCACTGCGATCCTCCTACCTCTGCCTCCCAAGTGCTGGGATTAAAGGCGTGCGCCACTACGCCCGGCTTATACCTACATCTTCTCCTTCTTCTTCTCCTCCTCCTCCTCCTCCTCCTTCTTTTTGGAAAACAACACATTCTTTTTAAAAAAATTTTTTTGTTTATTTATTTGGGAGAGGGAAAGAGGCAGAATTAAAGAGAGAGAGAATGGGCGTGCCAGGGCTTTCAGCCACTGCAAACAAACTCCAGATGCATGACTCCCTTGTGCATCTGGCTTACGTGGGTCCTGGAGAATTGAACGGAGGTCCTTTGGCTTTTCAGGCAAGCCCCTTAACCGCTAAGCCATCCCTCCAGCCTGAAAACAACACATTCTTATGTAAGGGAGAGAAGAAATAGGGCCAGGCATGGTGGCGCACGCCTTTAATTCCAGGACTCAGGAGACAGAGGTAGGAGGATTGCTTTGTGTTCAAGGCCACCCTGAGACTGCATAGTGAATTCCAGGTCAGCCTGGGCAAGGGCGAGACCCTGTCTTGAAAAAAGAGAGAGAGAGAGAGGAAGGAAGGAAAGAAGGAAGGAGGGAGGGAGGGAGGGAAAGAAGGAAGGAAGGAAGGAAGGAAGGAAGGAAGGAAGGAAGGAAGGAAGGAAGGAAGGAAGGAGGGAGGGAAGGAAGGAAAAAGAAAGAGGGCCTATTATAGGATATGATGGTACTTCACGGGTTCTAATGTTTTGGAAACTAGAGAATGCTCTGCAGCTGTTAATCGGGCATGATGATTTCAGTAGACATCATGTCATCTCTGGCACATGACAAGGCAACTCAGCCCATCATTCTACTAAGAGGTCTCTAGTAACACAGCCCTGCCCCAAAAGATTAGTCAGACCACAAAAACAAGAGAGACTATATATTAGGTTAGAGTCTTAAAATAAAACTCAGCGGCAAGGACAATGGAGTCGAGCCTGGCCTTGGTGTGAATACCTAGAGCCTGGCCTTCCGAGAGAGAGAGAGAGAGAGAGAGAGAGAGAGAGAGAGAGAGAGAGAGAGAGAGAGAGACTTATTGGGCCCTAGCAAGATTTGATTTCAACATCTTGATTCTTTTAAAGTTAAGGTCACTAACGTTTTTTTTTTTTTTTTTTTTTTTTAGTTTAAGCAAAGTAGTACGTTATTATATCACTTAGGATGTGAAATCGCCCTGTCCACAGTCAAGCATCTTTCCTTTAGCCTTGGGTGCCTGGTTCTGTTGTGGTATAATGAACGTGACTGGTTTCCTATGTTCATACATCCCTGATCTTACAAGGTTTCATATCTATGTGCTTCTGGGTATTTATTTATTTATTTAACAGAGAAAGAGGGAGAAAGACAGAATGGGCACACCAGGGCTTCCAGCCACTGCAAATGAACTCCAGACACATGTGCCCCCTTGTGCACCTGGCTAACGTGGGTCCTGGGGAATCGAACCTGGGTCCTTTGGCTTTATAGGCAAGCGCCTTAACAGCTAAGCCATCCCTCCAGCCCCAGTTTTTTTTTTTTTTTAATGTGCAAACCCAGCTTAAAGGGACATAGGACACAGGACAACTGAAAAGAGATTGTTTTTAAAACCTTATTAGGATTCTCTGAGCGTAGACTACCTTCCTTACGTCCTTTTCTTCCAATATAGAATCAACCGTCCTTTCCTTCTAAATAAAGGCGTGGTTTTCCTCTGGCTTGTCTGAAACACAACGTTCCATGATGACGGTCCCAATGTTCTCCTCTGTTGAGGGAAGAAATGCTTCCTCCATTATATATGCTACAGCCTTGGAGATCCTGTGACTGTATAGGGGGAGACAGGTGTGTTTCTGAGGTTGTTTAAAATCCTCAAATTACATCACCCCAATTGCTCCCACATCCCTGCTGTGCCTCATGAGTCCCGCGCTTGCCCCAGAAGTCTGGAGCATCAGGTTTTAGCCAAGCACTGGAGATGGCGTTAGAAGACTTGGGTTCAAGTCTTGATTCTGTCACTTTTCTTTGGCAGCACCAGTTTACTGCTGTGAGATCCTGGCTATGAGTCCTGTGCAGCTCAGACAAGATGCCACAATCAATCAGCATCCTTTAGGGAGTTTAAGAAATGGGGGAACTGAAGAGATGGCTTCATGGTTAAGGTGCTTGCTTGCAAAGCCAAAGTACCTTGGTTCGATTCCCCAGGACCCACGTAAGCCAGATGTACAAGGTGATGCATGCATCTGGAGCTTGTTTGCAATGACTGGAGGCCCTGGCGTGCCCATTCTCTCTCTCTCTCTCTCTTTCTCTCTCTCTCTCTTCCTCTGCCTTGTTCTCTCTCTCAAATAAATAAAAATAAAATATTTTTTAAAATAAAAACAAATTTAAAAAAATAGGGATTGAGACTAAGCAGCATGGTGCCTGCAGACAGATCCTTGGATCGGGGCCCCGGGTCTGCTACCAACCAAGCCAGCATCTCACCTGTACAAAGGACAAGCTAATGCTCATGTCCGCGCCCAGGACTCTGGGAGACTGCAGAGAACAGTGCCGAGATCCGGGGTTAATGCCCAATACCTGTCGGCATCTCAGCGTGACCCTTTAGTAAACGAGAGCATTCTCTCAGAGTGATTCTTTCATAGCTGTCAGCCCTCTCTCGTGGCCCTTCTCCTTTGTTCTAGCAGTTTCCAACTGTGCTTGCAAAGATGATTCCTTCCAGGCTAGAGAAATGGCTTAGCAGCTAAGGCACTTGCCTGTGAAGCCTAAGGACCAGGCTCAACTCCCCAGAACCTACATAAGCCAGATGCCCATGGTGGTGCATGCATCTGAAGTTCATTTACAGTAGCAGGAGGCCCTGGAGTATTCATTCTCTCCCTCCTTCCCTCTCTTTCTCTCTTTCTCTCTCTATCTTTTCATAGCTGTCAGCCCTCTCTCACGGTGATCCTTCCCCTTCATTCTGAGCAGTTTTCAACTATGCTCGCAAGAAGGTTCCTTCCTCTTGTTTCCATTCCCCTGCCCCCCCCCCCACCGTTTCACCCTCCAGTGCCCCATTCTAGGATTCCTGAGTAATACCACTGCTGGGCTGTCTGATCTCAATTCTGTTCCTAACCTCCCTCTGCACCTGCTAGCGAATCACTTCCCCTGAGACATTGGGTAGATTGAGCCACCATCCTGAGTTCCATCCATACCTCATATATGTAATCCCTATACCAACTTTGTCGGGCAGTTTTCCCTAAGTCCTTGAGTATAGCTGGTGATTTCATGCCTCCATGTTGTCATTCATTCTGTAAAAAAATATAGATAAATAGATAGATACATAGATATATAGATAGACAGACAGTTATTTTGTTTTTTGAGTAGGGTCTCACTCTAGTCCAGGCTGACCTGGAATTCCCTATATAGTCTCAGGGTGGCCTCGAACTCGTGGAGATCCTCCTACCTCTGTCTCCCAAGTACTGGGATTAATGGCGTGCACCACCATGCTGGGCTAAAAAATATATTTTATTTATTTATTTTGCAAGCAGAGTGAGACAGAAAGATAAGAGAGAGAAAGATAAAGGGAGAGAATGGGCATGCCAGGGCCTCCAGCCACTGCAAACCAACTCCAGATACATGTTCCACCTTGTGTATATGGCTTTGTGTGGGTACTGGGAATTGAACCGGGGTCATTAAGCTCTATAGCAAGTGCCTTAAGTGCTAAGATGTCTCTCCAGCCCTTGTCATTCATTCTTTTCATCTTACTACAAACATCCTCCCTTTGGGGCCAGCTGATGGGAGACAATGTAGTGTAGTGGCTGAAAGTTCCAGCTTGGGCATCTGATTGGTATCTCCTGGTTCCACAACTTCCCTGGTATGTAACCTTGAGAAAGTGTATTCCAATTCTTAGCTAGGGCACTCTTAATACAGCAAAAGAAAAAAAATCCATTTTACATTTTATATCCATTTACAATAAACCTATCGATTTCAGGGGGCTTTAATTGCTTTTCAGTTAATTAATGTTTTCATATAAATTGTGAACCAGAACTCAAAGAAATTAAATTTTTCTCCTCTCCCTTCTCCCAATATCTTTTCCTGTTCTCTAGTGAAGAACCCTGGGCTCACGGGGACCCTGTCAAGGACTGGCAGCCTTCTGCTCCGTGACAAGGCTAATTCCTTTATTATGTTCTTACTCTGCACAAAGATAATCTAATTTCTCTCTCTCTCTCTTTCAGGCCACCTAAGAATAGTAACCCAGCTTTCAGATTAGCCAGAGCTAAAGTGATTCCAAGATGGGAGGGAGAAGGTTCTGCCCTAGTGAGGTTAAAAGCATCAGCCTTAAGGAGCCAGCGAATGAAGGAAGAGTCAAAGGAAAATGACCATTCAGGAATGAGTAGCCTGCGATCCTTTGGTTTTGTTTGATTCCCTCTCAAACATGGAAGTATAAAACAGATCAGAGCTCACCTGGCCTCCACAGCAAAAAAGGAGGTAGCCCAGTTCTACCCATCTCCATTCTTCTGGAGCTTTGACATGCCAAACAGGGGAAGAACTTTTCAGATGGTTTCAATCTCCAAGGCTTAGAAACAGTTTACATCCGAACTCCGGTTAGTCTCTCCTACTCAAGCCCCTGCGAGAATCCACTTATCTCATGTCCTTTTCTTCCCTTCTCGTTCACTCCTCCCTTGGGAGCCCTTAAAGCTCCCATTCCATGATTTTATGTTTTTAATATTGTTTAATTTGTTTATTTATGAGAGAAAGAGGCAGATAGAGAGAATGGGTGTGCCAGGGCCACTAACCACTACAAATAAACTCCAGATGCGTGGGTCAGCTTGTGCATCTGGCTTTGCATGGGTACCGGGGAATTGAACTCGGGCCCTTAGAATTTGGAGGCAAGTGTCTTAACCACTGAACCATCACTCCAACAGTTCCAGGAATTTACAAAAGGAGAAGATTCCTCAATACTTTAAAATTTTTTTGATTTCTGCACTTGGGAGGCAGAGGTAGGAAGATCACTGTGAGTTCAAGGCCAGCCTGGAACTACAGAGTGAGTCCAAGGTCACCCTGGGCTACAAGTGAGACCCTATCTCGAGAAAAAAAAAAAAAAAAAAAGCTGGGGCTGTCACGATAGCTCAGTCATCAAAGTGCTTCACTTGAACAGGCATGAGGACCTGAGTTCAATCCCCAGAACCACAGTGTGAAAAAGCCAAGTGTCGTCCCAGTGCGGGGAAGGGGTCCCTGGGTCTCACTGGCCAATTAGTGTAGCCCAATTAGGTGAGTTCCAGGCCACTGAGAGACCTTGTCTCAAAATAAGGTGGGCTAAAGGAAAAATACCCTAAGTTGTCCTCTGGCCTGCATACACAAGTGTGCATGTGTACACACACACACACACACACACACACACACACAGGAAAGGCCTGAACCTCACCACTGCAGAATCTGTCTCATATAGTCAGGGGTCTAGGCCTGGCATGGGTTTTGTTGTTGTAATTGTATTTTTTTTTTGCATGTGCATATGCACCTACGTGTGTGGTATGTGTGCAGATGTGTACCCCACCGGCGTGAATGTGGAGGCCAGAGGAGAATGCTGAGTGTCGCTTGCTTACCACTCATCCACATAGTTCCTGGACCCTCAAGCTGGAGCCCCTGTTCTACCTGTAAGCTAGCCCCAGCAATGCTTTAGTCTCTCATCCCCTTTGCACCCCACAGAACATGGGGGTTACCAACATGCAGGAGCACGCCAGCTTTTTTTTCTTTTTTTTAATTTATTTATAAATAAATAAATTTATTTATTTAAAATTATTTATAGAAGAGAGGCAGACAGAGAGAGAATGGGCATGCCAGGGCCTCCAGCCACTGCAAACAAACTCCAGATGCATGTGCCCCTTGTGTATCTGGCTTACATGGGTCTTTGGAGAATCAAACTGGGATCCTTTGGCTTCGCAGGCAAATGCCTTAACCGCTAAGCCATTTCTCCAGCCCCGTAAGCTTTTTTTTTTAATTAAATTTTATTTGCACACAGAGACAGAAAAAGAGAATAGCCATTCCAGGGCCTCTAGCCACTGCCAACAAACTCCAGATGCATGCTCCACCTTGTGCATCTGGCTTTACGTGAGTACTGGGAAGTCAAACTCAGGCTGTTAGGCTATGCAGGCAAGCACCTTAACCATTGAGCCATCTCTCCAGCCCAAAGATTTTTGTTTTTTTTCAGCCCAAAGTTTTTTGTTGTTGTTGTTTTGGTTTTGGTTTGGTTTGGTTTCAAGGTAGGGTCTCACTCTAGCCCTGGCTGACCTGAAATGCACTATGTAGTCTCAGGCTGGCCTCGAACTCATGGCGATCCTCCTACCTCTGCCTCCTGAGTGCTGGGATTAAAGGCATGAGCCACCACGCCCGGCTCTTGTTTTTGCTTTTTGAAGTAGGGTCTCGCTCTAGTCCAGGCTGACCTGGAATTCACTAGTAGTCTCAGGGTGACCTCAAACTCATAGGGATCCCCTCTCTCTGCCTGCTGAATGCTGGGATTAAAGGCATGTGCCACCACACCCTGCCCAGCTTTTCAAAATGTGGGTTCTGAGGAGTAGAACTTAGTAGTCTCCCGTCCAAGAGTACTTCATGCTTATGTGACAAGCAGGCTTAACTGCTGAGCCACCTTCCCCAGCCGGGCTGCTCTTTAGCTGCTATTGCTGCTTGTCTTCATCTCCCTTGGCTCCTCCAGGCCTAAGAACTGCCTGACTGAAACCTCGTTTTCCTGTGTTTTTTTGGTCTCTTTGTTCTGTATCCAAATTCTACCAAACAAGATTAGATGATCAAGTTCAGGTTCCATATTGCCTCTCCCAAATGAAATCCTTCCTTGCAAGTACTTTATTCCTGTACCCCATACACCCCTTCCCACCACCACCAACTTTATCTGCCTGGATAACTTTTGTAGCCTTCAAGACATGAATAAAACATAACATCACTCCTAGAGTCTGCCCTGGCTGCCTGAATAGTCCAACCATCATTCTTTCCTTTTTTTTTTTTTCAATTTTATTTTCATTTTTTAAAAAATATTCTTTATTGGACTGGAGAGATGGCTTAGCAGTTAAGGCGTTTGCCTGCAAAGCCTAAGAACCCGAGTTTGATTCCCCAGGACCCATGTTAGCCAGATGCACAAGGGGACACATGTGTCTGGAGTTTGTTTGTAGTAACTAGAGGCCCTTCATGTCTTCTCTCTCTCTCTCTGTCTCTCTCTCTCACACACACACACACACTCTTTCTCTCTCTCAAATAAATAATTTTTTAGAATATTTATTTAGGGGCTAGAGAAATGGCTTAATGGTTAAGGCATTTGCCTGCAAAGCCAAAGGATCCCCGTTCAACTGTCCAGGACCTATGTAAGCCAGATGCACAAGGGGGCACATGCATCCTGAGTTCGTTTGCAATAGCTGGAGGCCCTGGCGTGCCCATTCTCATTCTCTCTCTCTCTCTCTCTCTTTCTCTCTCTCTCAAATAAATAAGTAAATTAAATATTTTTTTAATATTTATTTATTTGTAAGCAGAGGGAGACAAAGAGAAGAGAGGCAGGGAAAGAGAGAGAATGAACATGCCAGGGCCTCTAGCTGCTGCAAACTCCAGATGTATGCACCACATTGTATGCCCTTCACAGCTTTTATTGCTCTGCTGATAATCATTGTGTTATTTTTTCCATGATTGTTGACTTCAGTAAATTGTGAGGCTCTTAAGAGTAGGCATTATATCCCCTTCACATCTACATCCCTGCAGTGTCGCTTGGGTGGTCTCCTGCATATGGCTGACATTCAGTAAACACATGTGAAAGAGCAAGTAGGAGAGGACAGATGGAGAAAGGGGTTTGAGAAGGAGAAAAGAAACTCTCTTACTGTCATTCTCCAGCCTTCCAAAGATAAACCACAAGCATATTTTCAGAACTATGATTTGGGGACACAGCATAGAAAGTAAAAATCCAACTCTCCATTTGGAAGGAAAAAAAATTGACAAGAAAGTCCATACATAGAAAGTATTGAAAATATACTGGCCGGGCGTGGTGGCACACGCCTTTAATCCCAACACTCAGGAAGTAGAGATAGGAGGATCATCATGAGTTCGAGGCCACCCTGAGATGACATAGTGAATTCCAGGTCAGCCTAGGCCAGAGTGAGACCCTACCTTGAAAAACCAAAAACAGGGGCTGGAGAGATTGCTTAGTGGTTAAGGTGTTTGCCTGCAAAGCCAAAGGACCCAGGTTCAATGTTAGCCAGATGCACAAGGGGGCACACACATCTGGAGTTCGTTTGCAATGACTGGAGGCCCTGGCACACCCATTCCATTCTCTCTCTCTGTCTCTCTCTCTCTCTCCCCGTGTCTTTCTCTCAAATAAATAAATAACAATAAAATATTTTAAAATAAATAAATAAAAGGACTTCACAGATGTGACTAAGATAAAGACATTGAGCTGGGAAAATTACCCTGGGTTCTCAGTGTGGGTTTTAAATGTAACACGAGAGCCGTGTGGGAGAAAGAGGGAGGCAATTTAGAGCGATGTCATGTGAGAAAGACTCCACCAACTCTTTCTGGCTTTGAAGATGGAAAAAAAGCCAAGGAAAGCAAGTGGCTAAAAGCTAGAAATGGCAAGAAAACACCTTCTCCCTAGAGCCTCCAGAAAGGAACACAGCCCAGTCAAATCCTTGGTTTGAGTCCAGTGAGACTAATTCACACCCCTGACTGCCAGAAAGCAAGATAGTAGATTTGTGTTAACACCACTAAATCCGCGGTGACTTGTTACAGCACCAGTAGGGAGCTAACCTAGTGGCTCCAACATGTTCCCAGACATCCATGCTTATCAGCGTGCGTTTTCTGTTTTCAAAGAATGGTACCCTCTACCATAGCTATATTATTGTGAAATAATCACTAATCGCCCTCGTGGTGGCCTTGAGTCATTAACAAGATCATGAATCACCACTGAAAGACTAAGCTGTTGTAACTTGAACAGTACTTTACTCATGGAAGGGTGGGTACCGTGCAATCCGTGTCCCAAGTAGGTATAGCATGAGAGCATGAAATAGCCCTGAACCTTGAACTCAAACACAAGGAGTTTTAAACGGCTTGGAAAGTGGAGACCTTTGATATACCAGTCATCAGTCCTATCAATGTGTTGCGTCTCCTGCTAGTGCACACCAGACTTCATCTAAGATCTGAAAGATGGAGCAGAGGAGAAGGAGAGAGAAAAGAGAAGTCTTCACTCTTTCAGGGTATGACAGATGCAAGACTCTCAGATTTGTTCCATTGCCCATGGAAGAATACAAGGAGACCTCCTGAAGGTCATTAGGCTGAAAGATGCATGTCTCTAATTCAGGTCTCTTCTCCTATCAATAGAAACCCGTCTATATATTTTTTTAAATATTTTATGTATTGACTTGAGAAAGAGGGAGGCAGAGAGAGAGAACAGGCACACCAGGGCCTCTTGCCACTGCAAAGGAACTCCAGACACATGTGCCACCTTGTGCATCTGGCTTAATGTGGGCACTGGGGAATTGAACCTGGGTCCTTAGTCTTCGCAAGCAAGTGCCTGAACTGCTACGCCATCTCTCCAGCCCCCATCCATATTTTTAATAACTTATTAAATGTTAAACAAGGCCAGGCGTGGTGGCGCACACCTTTAATCCCAGCATTTGGGAGGCAGAGGTAGGTGGATAGCTGTGAGTTTGAGGCCACCTGAGACTACATAGTGAATTCCAGGTCAACCTGGACTAGAGTGAGACCCTACCTCAAAAAACTGAAAAAAGGGGAAAAAATCTTAAGCAAGAATTTGAGTCAGCCCCAAATGAGTTAGAAATTTTGACAGGATTGCTATTACTCACTTTCTGAATGCTCTGGTAAATCAGCATTTTCATGTATAGTCAATTGTTTGGGGCTTTAAAACCTCTTTACTTGGGCTGGAGAGATGGCTCAGCAGTTAAGGCACTTGCCTGCAAAGCCTAATGACCTAGGTTCAGTTCCCCAGTACCCACATAAAGCCAGATGCACAAAGTGGTGCATATATCTGGAGTTCCTTCGCAATGGCTAGAGGTCCTAGTGTACCCATTCTCTCCCTCCTCTCTCTCTCTCTCTCTCTCTCTCTCTCTCTCTCTCCCTCTCTCCTTCTCTGTGCTTACAAATAAATATTTTAAAAACTTTTCTTTTTAAAAAAATTTAGCAGCCAGGCATGGTGGCGCACTCCTTTGATCCCAGCACTCAGGGGCAGATGTAGGAGAATCGCCTTGAGTTTGAGGCCACCCTCAGACTGCATAGTGAATTCCAGGTCAGCCTGAGCTATAGTGAAACCCTACCTTGAAAAACCAAATAAAATTATCTAATTTATTAATTATGAACTTTACTGTATGAAGAAATCATGTATTGGTCCCATTCCCCTCATGTTACCCTCTATATCCCCTCTCCCCTGCCCCCATTCCACTGAGGACTCTCCTCAGTGGAGTTATTGGTATTCACCATGAGATTCTGAATGTGTCCGACAGTCTCTCTGGGTGGGGAAACAATGCCTCAGGATACCCTTCCCCACCATGTGGCTCTTACAATCTTTCCACCTCCTGGAACCTTGACAGGTATCTTATAAGTCTAGTGTTGAGCTCTTTGCAACCTCTGTGTTTTTGCTTTGATGAGTTCTGAGTGTCCTCAGTGTCTATTGCCATCTCCCTGGAGCTGGTTGTCAGGCTAGCAGTGAGAGCAGCACTCATGTGTAAATGGCCACTTCCTCTGTAATGTCTCCTGGGCCCTGGCAAATGTACTAGAAGTGACTTGTGTAGTGCCAGGCAGTCAGCTATCTTTTCTTGTCATATTGGTGGATCTTGGTTCGCCCTGGTTTTTACTGCCATCTGTAAAAGAAAAACAAATTATCCAACCAAGAGTGAGAGCAGATGGATTAAAGGGAATGAGCATAATAAATTGAGAGACATTTTGATGGGTGTGGCTACTCTGAAAGGCGAGTGGGAGCTTCTCTCTGGAGTCAATGACCTTCCTATCCATAGGATTCAGACCTGGTTGTCAGTACCAAGCATGAGTTCTGTTCCACTGAGCATACCTCTTATCCAATCAGAGAGCCACTGATTGCTGGCCATAGGCTGTGTGCCCCTTTGGCACAGGAATATACATCTTTTCTGCCGGTTGATTTCATAGCTTCCAGGATCCCCTGTCTGTGGCCATTATCCCCCAGCAGCTCACTTAACACTTTTTAGCACTATGAGGGCCAATGAGCAGGGAGATGGCTTCTTTCTAAGTTCCAGCTCAATGTCTTGATGTCTCTATGTTCACGGCCTGTCTTGTCTTCAGCAATAGGGTCTTACTATTTAGCTCTGGCAAGTGACCAAGTGCTTTGACAATAGCCTGCATTGGAAAACTCTTTCTTTTAGCCACTGTAATATTTTACACCCTTCCTTCCCACCTCCCTCCACCCAAACACAGAACTACTGAGACTAAGCAACCAGAAGGAGGTCTAAATGTCAGCTTTCTTACTGACTACTTGAAGAACAGCCTTTAGGTGTGGGGCAATAAGAGCTTCTTTTAAAAAAAATATATTTTATTTTTATTTATTTATTTGAGACACAGAGAGAGGTATAGAAATAGGCAGGTAGAGAGAGAGAGAATGGGCATGCCAAGCAAGGCCTCCAGCCACTGCAAAAGAACTCCAGATGGCATGTACCCCCTTATGCATCTAGCTTATGTGGGACCTGGGGAATTGAACCTGGGTCCTTAGGCTTCCCAGGCATGCACCTTAACCACTAAGCCATCTCTCCAGCCCCAATAAGAGCTTCTTGATGTAGCTAGCACTGAAGAATTAAGCAAAACAATTTACTCAGCCTCCAGAGGCATCCCAACAATGGCTCGTTTCCTGGAAACAGCTGTCCTTGTCAGATCCCCATGAGAATCCAGAAAGGGCTGAGATATGCCTGTTCACCTTGCCTCCACCTCCCCCAATCAAGTGGAGCATTTTCCCTGGGAAGTGACAGAGCCAGAGGCCAGAAGTCTTATTCTAGGGGAAACTCTAACATGGATAGGTGGGGAAGAAGAAATAAATGTTCTCCGCCTAGCAGTTATTCTAAACAGAAGGACATCATGCTGTGCTATAATTAAGCAAACCAAGGATTATGTGCAGAATAGTCTGCAGCAAAATTAGCAAGAGCTGACTAAAGAGCTATCACCCCAAAGCCACATGGAAGCAGGGGCTACCATCTTAATGTGAGGAGACCTGGGCTGAGGCCTCTGGTGTGCAATGGAGTAGACATTTGCACAGGGTGCCTGCTGTCTTCAGAAATTATAGTTGGGAGCTGGAGACATGGCTTAACGGTTAAGGTGCTTGCCTCCAAAGCCTAAGGACCCAGGTTCAACTCCCTAGAGCCCACATAAGCCAGGTGACATATATGCACAGGTGGAGGGTGCGCACAAGATGGCAAACATGGCTGGGGTTTGTTTGCAGTGGCTAAGGCCCTGGAATGCCAATTCTTTCTGTCTCAGGTTGGAGACATGAATCAGTGATTAAGGCGCTTGCCTCCAATTCTCTCTCTTTCTCTCTCTCACTCGCTCACTCACTCTCTCTCTCCTATAAAAAAGAAATTAGGGCTGGAGAGATGGCTTAGTAGTTAAGGTGCTTGTCTATGAAGCCAAAGGACCCAGGTTTGATTCCCCAGGACCCAAGTAAGCCAGATGCACAAGATGGTGCATATATCTGAAGTTCATTTGCAGGGGCTGGAGGCCCTGGCACACCCATTATTTTGGTCTCTCTCTTTCTCTCTCTCTCTCTCTCTCTCACACACACACACACATAAATAAATAAATAACTTTTTAAAGATTACAGTTGGTTCAAAGCTGACCCTATAATAACATTTTATAACAACATTTTAGTGGGATAAAAGAAAGAGTGGAGAGATGACTTAGTGGTTAAAGGCACTTGCTTGCAAAGTCTAATGAATCCCCAATAACCAAGTAAAGTCAGATGCACAAAGTGGCACATGCAACTAGAGATTGTTTGCAACAACAGAAGGCCCTTGTGCACCCATTCTCTCTCTCTCCTCAAATAAATAAATAAATATTTTTAAAGAAAGAGTTTTAAATGACTTAGTGGTTAAAGGCACCTTTAATCCCAAAGTTGGGATGAAGAGCTAAGTTTAAAAATAAAATCATGTAATGAAATTTATAGTTTACAATATATTATCACTATAAAAGATTAATGATCACAGTCTATATATCATAATTAAACAATAAAACAATATTTTTAAAGAACTTTATTTTTGGTTTTCAGGTTGGAATCTCCCTTTAATCCCAGGCTGACCTGAGCTAATTTAAAAATAAAATCTCAGGCTGGCCTTAGTTTCATAATTATCACTATAAAAGATTAATGATCACAGTCTATATATCATAATTAAACAATAAAACAGGAGTTTTTAAATTTTTTTATTTTTTGGTTTTTCAAGGTTGATCAGAGGTAGCCCAGGCTGATCTGGCCACCCTGAGATGACATAATTAAGGCTGGGTCTTGAACTCATAATGATCTTCACACCACTGCCTCCTGAATGCTGGGATTAAAAGAAAATAGGAGTCTTAATTCTTTGGTTGTACATATTTGCTCCTGAGGAACTGAGAGGGAAATTACATCACACATTCACCCTGCTATCTGCAGCAGCTGCCACAGAACTGGAATTACTCAGGTGTGTGTGTTCAAGCCCGGCCCCTTCCAGAAGCTGCACCCAGGTGTTTTGACTTCTTCTGGAGTCAGCCCCAGACCCAAAATAAAAGGCCTGGCTACTCATGGGGCTTTTGAGTGGATTTTTCCTCTTTTCCGATTCCCGGGCTGCTCATCTCTCAGCATCTGAGGTTTTCGCCACCAGTAAGGTCTTGGCCTTCCCAGCCCAGCAGCTTAGTGATTAATAATGAAAGTCAGCTTAGTTTAGCTGCTGCCAGGGTGGTTAAGGATACACATGAGCCTTTAGACAATGTGGATGTTCCCATTCCTCACCCTTGGGTGCTCAGACTAACCTCCCCTGCCATTCCCCCTTCTCTGGTCTGCGGACTCTCCCTCACCCTTCCTGAACCTTATGGACTAAAATGTAATAATTCACAAAAATAATCCTCCTCAGTCTTATTTTATTTCAATTCTTTGTGTTTTTTTTTTTTTTTTTTGGTGGGGGGGTTTTCGGTAGAGTCTCCCTCTAGCTCAGACTGACCTGGAATTCACTATGTAGTCTCAGGGTGGCCTCGAACTCATGGCGATCCTCCTACCTCTGCCTCCCAAATGCTGGGATTAAAGACGTGCTCCACCACACCCAACTTTATTTTAATTCTTTAAGTAAAGCAGGCATGAGCTCTGGTTTTGGGGTCCCATCTCAGAACTAGATCTAAAAAAAAATAAATGTAGACTTCATTTTAAAATAAGTCACAATTCATAAAGCCAGAATAATGTTACCTTTCTTATAAGGCAATCATTTTGATATTTATAATGGCTTATTTAAGTATTCACTTGGTTATTAAATGAATTTATGTATGCTTTTATAAACACAGTGACCTCCATGAAGGGCTTATGGAAACTTCCTTTTCTATTCTTGTATCCGCCCTCTAATTTGACGACACGTAGCCTAATTCTGATTCAATTGATAGGAAGTTTGCAAATAATTAAGAAACAAAACTAGACCCTGAGCTTTCCTGTTTTCTGCTGAACGTTGGCCACAGTTCTTCAGGAAAGCACGCAACTGGCAAGTGTCAGGGTGCCCTTAGCAACAAGCCAGTGCTGTCACTAAGTGTTTGTGACATAGGCAAAGTAACTTCCTTGGTGGGCTGACTGTGACATGTCCCTATAAATATGAGAGCTGGCCCCAATCTCAGGCCCTTCTCTTTTCCACCTGACAAGGGGAACAACATCTACAATGGCCAGATCCATCATTAAAAGGTTCAAGTTCTCCAAAAGACACCTCAGGCCAGTCTCCAGAAACACATCATGTTATTCCAGCGTCAATTTTGGCCACGGAAACTACTCGCGCTACATCAACTGGGTCCTGAAGGAAGTGGTTCCCGAGAGGCACATAGCATCTCGCACCTTGTACATCATGAACATGCTGATCAATGACCTCTTTGAGCGCATTGCTACGGAAGCCCGCCACCTGATGCAGGCCAGAAATCGCTGCACTCTCACCCCAGAAGATATCCAGAAGGCTGTGTACCGGCTCTTGCCCAGTAAGCTGGCCAAGTATGCAGTGACTTATGGAAGTGAAGCCGTCCATAGATTTGTCTGTTCCTAGCTACAGCCTGATTGAAACGGAAGAAGTAAATCCAACTGCTGAACAACCACCTTCCATGTTGTATGGACTCTTCTGTTTTAGAACCGTGACATTTCCTAATACCTTCCTGTTTCTCTTCTCTCTACAGATGAATTACTCTCCCCCTGTTTTAACTATTTGACCAATGTCTTCCTGACACTTGTCAGAAACTTTGCTTTCCCTACAAGTGTAAATTTCAGTATATAAGTGCTATGTTTATTGCATCTTTAATGTATCATTAACTATGTATAGGATTCTTAGGTGTTTGAACACCAGGTTATATTTATTCAGAAGTATATCAGCATTGACCATTTTTCATCAAAAAGTATTTATAAGCTTGGTAGTTCATGCCTATAATCCCAGTACTCTGGAGGCTGAGGTGGGAGGATTGCCATGAGTTTGAGGACAGCCTGGACTACAGAGTGTGAATTCCAGGTCAGCCTTGGCTAGAATGAGACCCTCCCTGCCAGACATATATATATAGATATAGATATAGATATAGATATAGATATAGATATAGATATAGATACAGATATAGATACAGATATAGATATAGATATAGATATATGTATTTTATAGAGGAGCAAACTCCATTCAATCTATTTAGTTCTTTAGTGACTGCTTTATAAAATGTGTTAAAATTTCTTTTATGATTTAGTTCTCATTTCCTGTCATTTAGCTCAGTTGGTGCCCATGTAAATCTTATCCTAAAGATTTAGCTTGCTTGGGCTAGAGCGAGACCCTGCCTAGAAAGGAAAAGATTTACTTTGCTGAGGTCAGTGGCTTTAGGTTTATAGCACAAGAAGTACATGCATAAACTTACCAACTGATTTATTAACTCTTAAGTGCTTTACAGAGATAGGGTATAAGACCTTTTTCAATCCCATCTCCCTCTCTACTGTACTGTTTTGGGTTTTTTTCCCCTTTCCTTTGCTTTTCTTTATGCCTTTACTGCCTTGTGCTTGTGTCTCGAAACAAGGACTTTCAT
Source organism: Orientallactaga sibirica (assembly GCA_036365145.1). NCBI lineage: Eukaryota > Metazoa > Chordata > Mammalia > Rodentia > Dipodidae > Orientallactaga > Orientallactaga sibirica. Next base: position 21,514,695 of record JAEOAD010000007.1, on the reverse strand, counting down.
TTCATCTGTGTTATGACATGAGTTCAGCCTACATGTGTTTTTCTGCACATGAAGTTTTCCATGAACTCCATGAACATTATGTTTCTAAGATCTGAACTTCTGGATATATGTTAGTATATATATGTGTGTGTGTATATATGGTAGTGTGTGTTGTTTTCACCCCCATACTGTAATGGGATTCCATAGTTCCTCTTGGTTTCTTTTCGTTCTATTATGAACAGTGCCACTATCATAATGAGAATTGTGATGACAGTAAAACATATGGCACTGGGTACACTCCACCTCTTCTTATTTCCCCTGAGCCTGTTCACTTTAAATCTACTTTGTCAGAGTCTCAGGGAATACACCTGATAGGTTCTACCTGAGTCTAGATAGAGGTTCCTGGTCACCCTAAAGTTTATCTGATACTAATCAGATATCTACAACTATCTATGGGCCACAACTTCCAAGCTCACAGCTTGATGGCAGGACCTTGTGGTAATGGGTCAACAAATTACAGTTTATGGGACAAATTTTTTTTTTTGGTTTTACAAGGTAGAGTCTCACTCTGGTCCAGGCTGACCTGGAATTAACTATGTAGTCTCAGGGTGGCCTCAAACTCATGGCGATCCTCCTACCTCTGCCTCCCGAGTGCTGGGATTAAAGGCGTGCGCCACCACGCCCGGCTTATGGGACAAATTTAACTGCAAAGAACATTATGGTCTTTTTTCCCCCTGTGGTAGGGTCTCACTCTAGTACAAGCTGACTTAGAATTCACTATGTAGTCTCAGGATGGCCTCAAACTCACAGCTATCCTTCTACCTCTGCCCCAAGTGCTGGGGTTAAAGGTGTACACCACCTCACGAGGCTTTTTTTTTTTTTTCCTTCTATCTCTAGCCCAGGTTGACCTGTAAATCACTTTGTAATCTCAGGTTGGCCTCAAACTCCTTCCCTTGCCTCTTGAGTGGGGTTAAAGCCATGCTCCACCACGCCCAGCAGGGAGAGAGAATGGGTGCACCAGGTCCCTCAGTGGCTGCAACCAAACTCCATGCACCACTTTGTGCATCTGGTTTTAGGTAGGTACTGGGAAATCAAACTCGGATTGTTAGGCTTTATGGGCAAGTGCCTTAACCACTGAGCCATCTCTCCAGCCATAAAAAAATATTTTTCAAGCTAGGTATGGTTGCTCCTACTTACAACCTGAGCACTTGGAAAGCTGAGGTGGGAAGATCTAGTAAGTTCAGGGACAGTCTGGGCTATCGTTACAGGCCAGCCGGGCTTCAGAGTAAGAACGTGTCTCAACCACTAAGGTGTGTGTGGGTGTGTGTTTATAATTTTATTTGTACTCACATACGTGTGTGTGCATGGGCGCATGAGTGTCTTTTGCTGATGCTGCAAATAAATACCCTTCCAGCTTTATGTGAATATCTGGGAATTGGAACCATGCCTGGCAAGCTTTGCAAGTAAGTGCCTTTAACACTGAGCAAAATCTCCCCAGAACTTTTTGTTCTATAGAAACAATGATGTAAATGCCTCTTTCTCTCTATCGCAAATAAATATGTTTTTAAATAAAATATTCTTGGTGAAAAATATCTTGAACTAGAATTGGTTTCAAATCTGATTGTATTAATATGTATGGGAAGCCGGGAGTGGTGGTGCATGCCTTTAATCCCAGCAATTGGGAGGCAGAGGTAGGAGAATCACTGTGAGTTCAAGGCCAGCCTGAGACTACATAGTGAATTCCAGGTCAGCCTGGGCTACAGTGAAACCTATCTCAAAAACCAAAAAATAAAAAAATAAAAAAAAATATGTATGTGTAAAACTACCTACTTCTTACTACAAAATATATCTAACCACTTTTAATTACACAGTTTGGTGGCACTAAGTATATACACACTGCTGGGCACCCATCACCACCACCATCTCCAGAGCCTTGTCCCACTTAACGCTTAACCACGCCTCCCATCCCCTCCTCTCTCAGACCCTGGCAACTGCCACTCTTCCCCTAGTCTCTATAATGTGACTCCTCTGGGTACAACCTATAAATAAATATTGATATAATATTCATCTTTTTATGACTACTCTCTTTTTAAGATTAGATAATTTATTGTATGTATCTAATACATTTTGCCCATTAATTAATCTACTTACGGATAGTTGCATCACTTCCATCTTTCAGTAACTGTAAATACTTCTAGGAAGACTGTGTACAAATATCTATTTATGGCCCTGTTTCCAATACTTTGGAGTATGTCCTCAAACGTGAAACTGTCCGGTCATGTGGAAATGTTTTCTTTTTAATAGTCGCAGATTTGTTTATTTGCAAGCAGAGAGAGAGAGAATGGGCACACCAGGGCATCTAGCCACTGTAAACGAACTCCAGATGTGTACAGCCCTTTTGTGCATCTGGCTTACATGAGTACTGGGGAATCAGACTTGGGTCGTTAGGTTTCAAAGGCAGGCACCTTAACTGTTGAGCCATCTGTCAAGCCCGGAAGTGTCGTTTTTAACTTCTGAGGACTGGCTATAGCAGTTTTTTTAAATATTTTATTTTTATTTTTATTCATTTACTTGAGAGAGAACAGGCCCACCAGGGCCTCCAGCTGCTGCAAATGAACTCCAGACACATGCACCATCTTGTACATCTGGCTTACATGGGTCCTGGTGAATCAAACCTGGGTCCTTTGGCTTTGCAGGCAAGCGCCTTAACCACTAAGCCATCCCTCCAGCACCATAGCACCTTTAATCGTAGCTGTATCATTTACATTCCCAGCAGCAATCCACAAAGGTGGATTAAACAGCCCTTCTTTGCTATTTGTTGCCATTGTTTAAAATTTTGTAATGCGAGACTGGAGCCAGTGGCTCTCAAGTTCTTGTCCACATTTAGCAAAGAATTGAAAAACATGGACCCTGGAAGGAAGGAAAACTTAGGAAAGATTTATTTTAAGAGACAGGGGAGCCGGGTGTGGTGGCTCACACCTTTAATCCCAGTGCTCGGGAGGCAGAGGTAGGAGGATCGCCGTGAGTTCAAGGCCACCATGAGACTACATAGTGAATTCCAGGTCAGCCTGGGCTAGAGTGAAACCCTACCTCGAAAAACCAAAAAAAAAAAAAAAAAAAAAAAAAAAGACAGGGGAAATAGGAGAGAAGAAAAAGCAGGAAAGCTCCCAAGCCCAGAGGAATTCCTCTCCTCCCAGCCAAGGCTCATGGAGACTTGGCTCAGGTTCATTTATATGAATTAGGCATCCAATTAAAAGGAGCCTCATTGGGCTGGAGAGATGCCTTAGTGGTTAAGGCACTTGCCTGCGAAGCCTAAGGACCCGGGTGTGATTCCCCAGAATTCACATAAGCTGGTGGTGTATGTATCTGGAATTCATTTGTAGTGGCGGGAGGACCTGGCGTGCCCGTATTCTCTCTCTCTCTCTCTCTCTCTCCCTTTTCTGTCTCAAGTAAATACATCAATAAATTTTTTTAAAGGAGCCTAATTGCCAGGTGCCAATGTATATGAAGGATCTGAATTGGTTGATATGCCCAGGAGAAACTGCCAGTGCAGGAAGGGCCAGCCCAGGAGTGTAAGCCTGGGAAAAGTTTGAAAAGAAGCTGTTCCTTATCACCGTCTTGGACAAGACTGAATATGACTGGAGTTTCTGGGGATCCTTTGTCTCTGACTACCTTGGAAAAATAAAAAAATTAAAAAAAAAAAAAAAAAAAAAAAAAAAGCTTCCTTGCCCCTGATCTGTATCAACTGTACTTTTGGCCCTACAGAAGAGCTTGCTACACCCACCCCACCCCCCATCAATAGAGCCTCCTGTTTCGGGTTTTTTGGGTTTTTTTTGTTTGTTTGTTTTGTTTTGTTTTAGACACCATTATCCCAAGACAGTTCATTGGCAAAGACAACATATCATAGATTAGTTAATAATCATAGATTATCTTCCACTCTGCATAGACACTCCCCCCGCCCTTCTCACAAACAGGTTCCCAACTTTTAGCTAAGTACATGGACACCCAGGCCAAGATGACATTTCAAAGTCTTCCTCTGAGCTAGGTGTGAGAATACCACCAAGTTCTGAGCAATGGGAAGGCATGTGCAGTTCCCGACAGATCCCTAGCCAGTTACCACTGCTCTTTTGCCTGCTTCCTACTACCTGAAGATATAAGTGCTGAAGCTGGAGCAATATTTTTGTTGTTTCGTTTTGTTTTTTGAGGTAGGGTCTCTCTCTAGCTCAGGCTGACCCGGAATTCACTCTGTAGTCTCAGGCTGGCCTTGAACTCACAGCAACCCTCCTACCTCTGCCTCGCGAGTGCTGGGATTAAAGGTGTGCACCACCACGCCCGGCTGGAGCAGCTATTTTAAAGTAGGAGTTGAACCCTGTATATGAGGATGACAAAGCAGCAATATGGAGAGACCTGTGGTCTCTGGTGATAGAACTGCCTTTCCAGCCCATGACTGCCTATGCTGTCATAACATACGCAGTCATAACAGCAGTAGACTTTAATGAATTTAAGAGAGCATGATTTTGAGTTTTTATCAATCATACTCAAACTTAATTCTAATACAGACATTCAGAAGATTACTGACTGCCACACAAAGCAGTTAGTCTCAAGACAACTGCACACTTTATTAAATAAAAAACATTAATCTAGAAATGGAGGTTGATAAATGTCATGTATTGCCAGATGATATTGCTGTAAAATGAAATCTCAGGCCATGTAGCAGCTCTTTCCCGGGAATACACAATGCAGATGTCAAGAGCCTGCTTGTTATTCTTCTGTTGGACACATGATGTGATTTGGAAACATTATTTAAAATAGAAAGATATGTGATAGACTTAACAAAGATAGGAAACAGAACTTTCTACTAGGTCAACAGCATGGTCATTTGAAACCAGTAGTGCACGCTATCATAAGCTGTGTCGCACACCGACAAGCAAAAACAATGCCTGTTCTGTAGCAGCACAAATCACTCAAACATAAAATTCTAGCAAACTTAGAAATTCCTTCAAGGTTAGGAAACCTTGCTTTGGAAATAAATAATTCAGAGCCTTACATAATATTTACGCTGTCATTTACTATAATTGTTTAAAGTCTTGCTATGTGTACTGCTAGTTTTTTAAATTATTTATTTATTTCATTAGAGAAAGAGGCAGAGAGAGAGAATAGGCATGCCAGGGTTTTCAGCCACTGCAAACTAACCAGATGTGGCACCTTGTGCATCTGGCTTACATGGGTCCTGGGGAATTGAACCTGGGTCATTTGGTTTTGCAGGCAAGCACCTTAGCTGCTAAGCCATCTCTCTAACCCTGCTAGTTTGTTTTGTATGAACCAACGGTGTCAGAAAGTAGTGGGGCATAGGAAAAAAATCATTAAGTCTAACAGTGCTTCATGCATGATACATATGCATTCAGAGAACATTGAATGCCTACTTTGAACTAGATACTAAGAAAACAAAGACAAGTTCTGTCCCTTTAAAAGTTTAGAATCACAGCCAGGTGTGGTGGTGCACACCTTTAATCCCAGCACTCAAGAAGCACAGATAGAAGGATTGCTATGAGTTTGAGACCAGCCTGGGACTACAGAGTGAATTCCGGGTCAGCCTGGGCTAGAGCCAGACCCTGCCTCAAAAACAAACAAACAAACAAACAAACAAACAAACAAACAAACAAACAAAGTTTAGAATTGCACACACCTTTAATCCCAGCCCCCAATGCACAGAGGTAGAAGGATCTTCATGAATTCCAGGCCAACCTGGAGCTACAGAGTGAGTTCCAGGTCAGCTCGGGCCAGAGTGAGACCCTACCTAAAACAAACAAACATACTTTAGAATCACAGGCTGAAGAGATAGCTCAGGAGTTGAAGGCGCTCGCTTGCAAAGCCTGCCAGCTGGGTTCAAATCCCTAGTACCCATGTGAAGCCAAACAAAGTGGCACATGCACCTGGAGTTCGTTTGCAGTGGCAAGAGGCCCTAGCATGCCCATGTGCATGTGCTTGCTCTCTCTCTCTCTCTCTACTCACAAATAAATAAAAATATTTTAAGGGCCTGGAGAGATGGCTTAGCAGTTAAGCGCTTGCCTATGAAGCCTAAGGACCCCAGTTGGAGGCTCGATTCCCCAGGACCCACGTAAGCCAGATGCACAAGGTGGCACATGCATCTGGAGTTTGTCTGCAGTGCCTGGAGGCCCTGGTGTGCCCATTATCTCTCTCCCTCTCTCTCCACCTCTTTGTCTCTCTCTGTCTGTCTGTTGCTCTCAAATAAATTTTTAAAAAAACATTTTTTAAAGTTAATCATATGGTACATAAAGCTGAAAATAAAATGAATCATTGGGAACAGCTGATATACATGTGTTTGCACACTGAGTTAGGCATTACCCCGTGTAGTCCACATGTTTCTCTTCAACATAAAGACAAAGAAATTACATGAGACGGGTATCAGTAAATCAGGGGGAAATGTATTTTTCAAAGAAAGAAACTTTCCAGAAGTTGTACCAGAAATTTGACTTAAGCCAGCTGTGTTGGTGCACATCTATAATCCCAGCACTCAGGAGGCAAAGGCAGGAAGCTCAGGAGTTCAAGACCATCCTGAGCCACGTAGCAAGTTTGAGGCTTGACTGGGCTGAGGGGAAAAAAAGTGATTTAAATCCAAATGTTCTGGTTCCCGAGCCCACAGCTCAAACTATGCTCTACAGCATCTCGGCTGAACAGAGAGTATGAAAGATGATGTGGAACATGGGAGGGGAAAGCTAATGCAAACAGAGACGTCATCAGGGTCTTAAAGAACTTTGGTGTTGAAGGATGAGTATAAAATGTATAAAAGGCACAAGGAATACTATTTTCAAAAGCATTAGACATTAAACAGAATAACTTTGAGTTGCAAGTAGAGTGGATGTCAATAAATACAGAAGGAAGAATGCTGGAGATAAGGTGAGAGAGGTAAGACTCTGTAGGGTGACTTATAGCTTGAATGTGATCCCAGTGCCTATAGGGAGACCTATAGGGACTTTAAGTAGAAGAGGATGTGACTTTGTTTATATTTAGAACCGTGACTCTGACAGCAATAACATGGAAGATGAATGAAAGCGAGGTGAGAATAGTTTGTATTCATGTGGAATTGCCCATGAGGGACTGAATCAAGCCAGCAGCAGCAGACATGGAAAGGAATCTGAAAGGTATTGAGGCTGAACCACGGGGACTACTGCAATGTGGGTGATAACAGCAGGGTTGCGACTAGAGGTTCCTGAGGCTCTGGCCCAGGAATCTGACTGAATGGATGCATCCAAGTCATGAGGCAGCAGTGCTGTGGACTTAGCACCAACGTGTAAAACATCTGCACAGTCGCAAGAGACAGTTTTCGATGGGGGCGTATGGAAGCGATCACCACAGCGCTCCAAGTGCGGAGGATCTGCGGAAAGTCAGACGACCTTGTGCCGAGGACCAGCACTTGTTCCAAGCTGAGGAGAGGACAGCTTGAATCTTGAATCCTTGAGTTCATTTCTTATCACAGCTCAGTGCTCTGCCACGTATCAGGTGTTGACAGATGGTCTTAACCTCTGACAAGTGATTATTTCAGAAGACATTTGGCGGTCTGGGAAAAACTAGCAAGCTATGTAAATAAATCGGCTAAAGTAGTAGCTGTAAATATACATCCATTTGGAAGGCTCGACCGTGACATTCAAGATTGATCATCCAGAAAAATAATTTCAGTTGTCAAGTGAAAGGGGAGTGACCATCGGTTGGTTCAAGCCGGAGTTTGGCAACCACAGAGAAATTCCCGGAAGAGGGAACACATGCTGCTTTGAAACTCAGCTTCAACTGAAATCTTACTGGGGAGAGATAATTCTTCCAAAATGCCTCTTTTTGCCAGGCAGAGTGGTGAACAACTGTAGTCACAGCACTTGGGAGATGGAGGCAGGAAGAATATGAGTTCAAGGCCAGCCTCAGCTACATATTGAATTTGAAGCCAGAATGAACTACATGGAACCAAACCCCCACACCCCCCAAAATAAGCCTCTTTTCAAACATAGGGGTTTTTTTTAAAATTGCTCAGCAACTGATAAAATCGGTAGATAGAAAATCATATAGAGGGCTGGAGAGATGGCTTAATGATTAAGGCGTTTGCCTGCAAAGCCAAAGGACCCCAGGTTCAATTTCCCCAGGACCCATGTAAGCCAGATGCAGTGGCTGTATGCCCTGGCATGCCCATTCATTCCCTCTCTCTCTCTCTCTCTCTCTCTCTCCTCTCTTTTCCCTCTCTCTGCCTCTTTCTCTCTCTCTCTCAAATAAATAAATTTTTTTTTTTAAAGAAAATTAGCCAGGCATGGTGGAGCATGCCTTTAATCCCAGCATTCGGGAGGCAGAGGTAGGAGGATCACCATGAGTTCAAGGCCACCCTGAGACTACATAGCGAATTCCAGGTCAGCCTGGGCTAGAGTGAGACCCTACCTTGAAAAACCGAAAAATGAAAAAAACCAAAAAAAAAGAAAGAAAGAAAGAAAGAAAGAAAGAAAGAAAGAAAGAAAGAAAGAAAAGAAAATTATATAGAATACCTAAACAATATAGTTAACTCGTCACTATTTCATCCAATAGCAGCAAAATGCACATTGTATCTAGTGTCTATGGAACACAATTAAACCCCACATTTTGGGGGTTTTTGGGGGGGGTTGGTTTGTTTGTTTTTTGAAGTAGTCTTGCTCTAGCCCAGGCTGACCTAGAATTTACTATGTATTCTCAGACTGGCCTATGACTCATAGCAATCCTCCTGCCTCTGCCTCCTGAGTGCTGGGATTAAAGGCGTGCGCCACCACGCCTGGCAAAGAGAGAGAGAGAGAGAGAGAGAGAGAGAGAGAGAACAGGTGCACAAAAGCCTCCAGCCTCTGCAGATGAACTCCAGATGAATGCACCACTTTGGGCATCTGGCTTTATGTGGGTACTGGGAATTGAACTCGGGATTTTAGGCTTTATGGGCAAGCACCTTAACAGCTGTAGGGTTTAAAGCTGGGCATGGTGGAGGAGGAGTGGAATTCACTATGTAGTTTCAGGATGGCCTCAAATTCCAGGTCAGCCTGGGCTACAGCAAGACCTTACCTCAAAACAACAAATAACAAAAAAAAAAAAAAACCTAGTGCTGGAGGAATGGCTTAGTGGTTAAGGACTTTACCTACAAAGCCAAAGGACCCTGGTTTGATTTCCCAGGAACCACGTTAGCCAGATGCACAAGGGGGCACACGCATCTGAAGATCTTTTGCAGTGGCTGGAGGCCCTGGCACGCCCATTCTCTCTCTTTCCCTCTTTCTCTGTCAAATAAATAAATAAAATATTTAAAAAAAAAATTTTAAGAGCAGGAATAGCTAATTTAGTTTCAGAGGAAGCAGACCTCACAGCAGGGAAACTTAACAAGGATAGCATTAAATTAATGATAAGGGTCAATTATCTAAGAACATATAACAATCCACCACATGCATGAACGTAACAAGTGAGCATCAAAATGCCAGCACTGATTGAACCAAAAACTGATTGGAAAGTGAAGGAGAATGCAGAGGCAGAAGGATTGCCATGAGTTCAAGGTCGGCCTGGGCTACATAGTGATTCCCAGGCCAGCATGAACTAATGAGTGAAATCCTAGCTAAAATAAATATGGGGAAAATACATTTAATCAATATTATAGTTGATATGCTACCTTTCTATCAGAAACAACAGATCCAGCATATGAAAACTCAATAAGTGGGCTGGAGAGATGACTCAGTGGTTGAAGCATTTGCCTACAAAGGCTAATGACCCAGGTTTGATTCCCCAGTACCCACATAAAGCCTGATGTACAAAGTGGCACAAGCATCTGGAGTTCATTTGCAGTGGCTAGAGTGACTGGCACACCCACTCTCTCTTTCTGTCTCTCTTCTATCTCTCTGCTTGCATTAGAAATAAATAAACTTTTAAAAAATCAATAGGTATTACTTAGTTGAACTCAACTCCATCTGTTGACTGGATTTAATTGATAAAAACCTCACATTTGGAGGCTGGGGAGATGGCTTGCAGTTAAAGGTGCTTGCTTGCATGGGTTCAATTCCACAGTGCCCATGTAAAGCCAGATGCATAAAGTGGTGTGTGCATCTGGAATTCATTTGCAGAAATTAAAAAAAAAAAAAAACATGGTGCCCAGTGTGGTGGTATACTCCTTTAACTGCAGCACTGGAGAGGCAGAGGTAGGAGGATCACCATGTGTTTGAAGCCAGCCTGGGACTGCAGAGTGAGTTCCAGGTCAGCCTGGGCTAGAGTGAGACCCTATCTCGAAAACACACACACACACACACACACACGCATGCACGTGCGCAGATGTGCATAAGAGGTTTATTCAGAATTGCCAACAATTAGGAAGCAACCAAACTGTTTTTTGGCCAATGAAGGGACAAACTGTGGTGCATCCAGAAAATTGAATATGAATAATCACCAAAAAGAAAAATGAGCCACAAAGACATGGGAGAAAACTAAATGCATACTATTAGGTGAAAGAAGTGATCTGAAAAGGCTACATACTGCTAAGATTCCACCTATATGATCCTATGGGAGAAGCAAAATAATGGAGGAAGGGATGAACAAGCAGGGCATAGAGGCTTTTTAGGGCAGCGAGACTTGCCAGTGTGATACCATTCCAGTGAACATGCCACACATTTGCCTGAATTTATAGAACATGATACATGTCCAAGAGTGAAGCTAGTGTGAACCATGGAGTTCAAAGTGAGGATTGTGTGTCATTGGAGAGACACCAACTGTAACAAATGTACCTTCTGGTGAGGGATGCTGATAATGGGGAAGGTCACATATGCGAGAACAGTAGGTGTGAGGGAATTTCTGTCTTCTGCCCAACCTTGCTATGAACCTAAAACCATCCTTAAAAGAAAGTCAGAAGGGAAGGAGAAATTTTCCAGTGGCTTGCACTTTAGAGTTTTAGCAGACATTTAGCAGCAACACCATTTTTTTTTTTTTTTTTTTTGAGAGAAACACAGAGAGAGACTGAGAGGGAGAGGGAGAGGAAGACAGATAGAGATGGGCATGCCAGCAGCGTCTCAGCTGTTGCGAACAAAATCCAGATGCATACACCCCCTTGTGGTCATGTGTGGCATTGCGCCTTTGCATCTAGCTAAACGTGGGACCTGGAGATTGGAACTGCTGGAGATTGGAGCAGGTGTTCTTAGGCTTAGGAGGCAGGCGCCTTAACCGCTAAGCCATCTCTCCAGCTCATTTTTTTAAAATAGGGTCTTGTGGCCTGAAGAGATGGCTCCCAGGTTAAGGCACTTTAATGGCTGGAGTTCAATTCCCCAGTGCCCATGTAAGAGCTGGAATCCATTTGTAGTGGACGGAGGCCCTGGTGCACCTTCTCTCTCTCTCTCTCTCTCTCTCTCTCTCTGTCTTTTATCTCTCTCTGCTTGCAAGTAAATAAATAATATATTTTTTTAATTAGGTCTTGCTATGTAACCCAGGCTGGCCTAGGTTTGAGTTCTTCCTGCTTAAGCTTACACACCAAACGTGGGCCATGCCCAGCTTTAGTGCTTCCCCCCACCCCACTCCAGTTTGGTTTTGTTGGAAGGGTTTTTGTTATTTTCATTTTCTTGTGATGTTCTTTTGGGTTTTGCATTGAACACGGATTTTATCCAATCCCCTCAAGAGAACAGAGGGGGAAGGTCCTGAGGACCTGCTTTGTATTTCCTTTGGAGGTTTGCTCCTTTGGGGTTATGGTATTAAACCCTTCTGCTTGTGCTTGCATATCCTGGGCGGAGAGCTACTGAGGCGCAGAAAGGATGTGTCCTCAGGGAGACTGCGATGGACTGAGGGCCGCAGGTGCCCTGGCACTGAAGCAGATCACAGGGCTGCAGAGCCTGGCGGGCACACCTGCAAGATGGCTGCGCTGGCCCTGCTTCTCTTTGAAGCCTAGAGAATGCATGGCTTTGGGAGGAAAAAAAGTCAATTTGGCAAAGATCGCGGCACTCTTACGATGACACGGGGAAAGCATATAGACTGTGGACGCAGACTATGAAGCTGGTTTAGAAGCCGGACTGAGGGCGATGGTCACGTGATAGCTGCTCCTGGAGGGCTGAACTGTAGGCGTGGTAAAACCAGGGCTCCCTTAGAGACGTCTGGATTATAGGAACGTTGAGTTGCTAAGGTTTTAACTAAAAAGAAGCTAAGGTTTCACCCCACCCCACGAATCCTCCCAGCGGGCCTCTCTTCTTGCTTATCATCACTTCCTGTAGGGTCTCTCCAGCAAAGAGGATGCTGACCTCCCAATCAGCTCAGCCCTTGAGAACGTCATTAAATAAAATACCTCCTTGTCCCAGCCTGATGATGGGCATTTGGGTCATTGCACAGTTAAAAGGCTTTTAAGAAAAAAAAAAAATTCCGTCGGCATTATTTAGTGTGTTAGCCAGCCTGAACATGATTCCCTAATGACTGTCTTCTGGTGTTCAAGCCCTCGCTGGGCAGTCCACTCTCACAGTCCATTAGGGTGGGTCTGAGTGGCACATAGAAAGCAGTGGGAGTGGCACTGTCTTACTTTCAAGGTTATGTCATCAACAAACTTTGCCACTTGCTCCTTTTCACTTGAGTCACTGTGGGGAAGCCAGCTGTCATGTCATGGCAAAGCACCCCCATAGAAAATTCCAAACGGTAAAGAGCTGAGGTCCCTCCAACAACCAGCAAACTGGCAAGCCCGGTGAGTGAGCCACTTAGGAATGAATCTTCCAGCCCCAGTCGAGGTTTCAAGGCTTTTTAAAAATATATATTATTATTTATTTGAGAGAGAGAGGTACAGAAATAGGCAGGTAGACAGAAATAGGCAGGTAGAGAGAGAAAATGGGTGTGCCAGGGCCTCCGGCCACTGCAAAGTGCCCCCCTTGAGCATCTGGCTTACGTGGGTCCTGGAGAATGGAGCCTCGAACAGGGATCCTTAGGCTTCACAGGCAAGCATTGAACCACTAAGCCATCTCTCCAGCCTGACTTTAAGGCTTTTTCTTAGCCTTGGCCAACAGCTGGGCTCCTGAAATAAGCCTGAGAGAATTACTCAGCTAAGCTGTTCCTGAAGGGACGACCCTCAGAAACCTGGTGAAATGATAAATTAGCATTCTTTTTGCAAGGTTTTTGTTTGTTTGTTTGTTGTTTTATTTATTTTGAGAGAGAGAGAGAAAAGAATGGATGTGCCAGGGTCTTCAACCGCTGCAAACGAACTCCAGATGCATGCACCACTTTGTGCATCTATGTAGCTTAGTGGATCTTGGGAAATCGAACCTGGGTCCTTTGACTTTGTAGGAAGCACCTTAACTGTTAAGCCATCTCTCCAACCCTCTTTTTGCAAGTTTTGAGATAAATTTTAAGCTGCAATGTTTAAACCATACACTTAATCTACAAGAAGAAAACAAAGGTTTTCACTTCATACCTTGGCACTTTCCAAATTCAGCCACATCTTTGTTCCCACTTAATGATAATTATGGTCAGAAATATTAAAGTATCAACCCAAAAGTGCCACTAAAGTATCACATAGGTAACTAGTTAGATTGTGACATCAGCTAAATTATTTCAAAAAATCAGACCAGGGCTGGAGAGATGGCTTAGCGATTAAGGCACTTGTGTGCATAAGCCTAAGGACATAAGTTCAATTCCCCAAAACCCACATAAGCCAGATGCATATGGTGACACATGCATCTGGAGTTCCTTTGCAGTGGCTGGAGGCCCTGGTGCACCAATTCTTTCTTCCCTTCTTTCTCTCTCTCTCTATCTTTCCCTCCCTGTTTCTCTGTATAATAAATAAATAAATAATTTTTAATTTTTTTTAAATCAGACCAAAAATTGTGCTAGATTGTATTCATGTAAACAACATTCCACCCAATTATCTGACTTAAGAGAAGCAGAAAAAAATCTATCATTAATTTGATTATGATATACTATTAAAAAAAAACTAAGTGAACTTTTCTAAAACAAAATGCCTATAGAAATATAAATACATTAAAATATGTGATTAAAACCTTCAAGAACCAGATGTGGTGGTGCACACCTTTAATCCCAGCACTCAGGAGGCAGAGGTAGGATCATCGTGAGTTCAAGGCCACCCTGAAAGTACATAGTGAATTCCAGGTCAGCCTGGACTACAGTGAGACCCTACCTTGGAAAACCTAAATAAATAAATAAGAGCCAGCAGGCGTGGTGGCACAAACCTTTGATACAGGCGCTCAGGAAGCAGAAATGGGAGGCTCACTGTAAGTTTAAGGCCAGCTCTGAACTACCTTAGAAAAACAAACAGACAAACAAATCTCAGAGGTCCAGCTGCACAGTTTATAAGCAAACCAAGGTGTTCCTGTCAATGAGCACAAAAAGAAACCAGCAGCACTAAGGGAAACAATCCAGGTTCTGGCAGTCATTGCACATGGCTTTAGATTTTAGTTTATGCTTTGTTCTGAATCATAAACTAAAAACTAGGGACTCGGGCTGGAGAGATGGCTTAGCGGTTAAGGCGCCTGCCTCCTAAGCCTAAGAACGCTGGTTCCAATCTCCAGGTCCCACGTTTAGCCAGATGCAAAGTGACGCAAGGGCGCAATGTTGCACTTGCCCACAAGGGGGCGCACGCATCTGCAGTTCTTTCACAGCAGCTGAGGGGTTGCTTGCGCACCCATCTCTATCTGTCTTCCTCTCCCTCTCTCTCTGTCTTTCTCTGTGTCTCTCCAAAAAAAAAAAAAAAAAACTAGGGATTCTGTGCCACACTCATCTCACTGCCAAGAGTTAGTGCCTATGTTCAGTTCCTGAGGAAAAATGAAGGTAACAGTGTAACTCAAGACTTTATTGGAGGTGCATCCTAGGGCAGCAAGAGTGGAGGCAAAGCTACAGAAGCAAGCCAGGCATGGTGACACACACACCTTTAATCCCAGCACTTGGGAGGCAGAGGCAGAAGGGATCACTGAGTTTGAGGCCACCCTAAGACTACAGAATGAGTTCCTGGTCAGCCTGGGCTAGAGTGAGACCCTACCTTGAAAAATAAACAAACAAACAAAGAAGCCAAGGAAGCAGGGAATGGGAAACAAATGTCTGAAAATGCATCAACCATGCTGGCTCTTCCTCTATGGCAGCTATAGCCTGACCTGTGCTCCCGCTTGGCCTTGCAGGACGTGTCTGAACAGGCTATACAGACAAGCCACTGGAGGGAGAGATGGAACAGGAGTACGCCAGCCAGTTCCACCCTACCTCCTGTTTCCCACTGTATTAGTTACCTTTCTCACTGCTGTGACCTGACAAGAAGCAAGTAGTGGAGGAAGGGTTTATTTTGGGTCACAGTTGTGTACACAGTCTATCATACAGTAGTGAGGGGATGGCGATGGGAGAGAGGCTGGAATTGGGGTAAAGAGATTTAAGTCCGAAGCCCCTGCCCCAAAGTGATGTTCTGTACTATATAGACTTTTGGTTTGTTTGTTTGTTTGTTTGTTTGTTTATTTACTTATTTATTTATTTATTTATTTATTGAGACAGAGAGGGAAAGAGAGAGAGGGAGAGTGAATATGGGCGTGCCAGGGCCTCTAGCCACTGCAAACAAACTCCAGACGTGTGCACCCCCTTGTGCATCTGGCTTACGTGGGACCTAGAGAATCGAACTGGGGTCCTCAGGCTTTGCAGGCATGTGCCTTAACCGCTAAGCCATCACTCCAGCCCTATATAGACTTTTGTATTGGGTATGTTGTACTGTACAGTCTTTTGTCTGGACACTGTGGTCTTTTGAATTGTTTCAAGGCCATGATCTGAATTGCAGCTTCTGACCTGTACCGAAAAATCATCTTTTTATCTCCATAGCACAGCCGCAGGCATCTGTCTGCTCCTTAACCATTTTTTTTTTCTGTCTTCTGTAAAACTTGCTTATCATCTACTCAAGGTCTCTGGCACTAGGCCAGGATTCTGAACTCTATGACTTAACAGTAGTAAAAGTAGTTCAGGGATATAAGCTCCAAACCATCAAGAATAGGGGTTCAGGCTGTGGAAAAGAGTCCCCCTGGACCCATGCTGGCATGAAAGTACACATCTTGGTTCTCCACTCAGCTGGTTCTGTTTGCCTCGGTCTCTCATAACAAGAGCAGCTCGAGGCTACAGGAGTGTCGCACTTCTTGCTTATATCTCCACAGACCAAGAAACAGAGCTAGGAGAATGCCTGCACTTTGCATGCTTGCTTGCTCGCTTTTTTCCCTTTCATATTCGGTCTGGGATGCCCGCCAGTGCCATGATGCCACATTCAAGACAGAGGTTCTCTCCTTTGTTGTTCATCTTTAGAAACACTCTCACAGACACATCCAAAAGTGTGCCTTACTAATGATCAAGGTGGTTTTCATTAAACATGTGCATGTTTGTGTGTGCGTGCAGGTACACATGCACATATGTACGCATTGGTGTGGAGGTCAACCACCTTTCCACCCCGCTCCCCGTGGAGCTATCATTGGCCCAGAGCTCACCAACTAGGCTAGACTGGCTGACCAGTGAGCCCCTGGGTTTCACCCACTGTCTCCATCTTCCCAGCACTGGGATTACAAGCATGTGTCACCATGCCCGGCATGTTGATGTGGGTTCTGGGGATCAGACTCAGGTCCTCACGCTTGCAAGGCAAGCGCTTTACTGACTGAACGATCGCCCCAGGCCATAGGCGTTTCTCAATCTGATCAAATGTACGCTGGATTAACCTCCAGACCTACTGATCAAAGTCTGACCTAGGAGGAGTTTGTTCCCTGGAATACTCGGGCTGCAGCTCCATCAGGAAGCAATCGAGAAGCCATATCCCTTGTCCTGTGGCATAACATCTAAAAATGGAACTGGAGACTTAATTTCAAGTAGGAGAAATGCATGGGCCACACAGGGTCCATAACTCGGAAAAAAAAAAAAAAAAGAGCCACATGGGCTGTGCTAGTTTGAATGGATGTCCCTCAATAGATTCAGGAGTTTTATTCAAGCTTGTAACATGGTGTCACTGTGGCTGGATCCAGCCCTGAGGTGTTGGGACGGATCTGGAATTCCAGACCAACATAGGCAGAATGCTTGAGCTCCGCCTGGTTTCCTAGAGTTTTGCTTGCTTATGGGCCCGGCAGTGGTATTTTCTCTCTGCTTGGATCTGAGAAGGGGGGCCAGCTTCTTCCACCATTATAGCACTTCCCCTGGATCTGAAAGCTTCAATAAATTCCCCTCCTCCCATAATTGTGTCTGGTCCGGAGGTTCGTCCCAGCAATGGAAGCTGGCTGAGACATGAGTTTACAACAGCACCATGGCCAAGCCATACACCTGAGGTCTTTGATGTCACGCGGGGTTCAAGTAATGCATTGGCTGGTAGCTGTCTGTAGCTAGAACGTCCTTATGCTCCAAAAACAACAAACATCGTTATAGCTTCAAACTCCAGGTTTATCCAAATGTATTGGTCGGCTCTTCATCACTATGACATATGACAAATCGCTGGCACATCAACTTAAAGGAGGAAAGATGTGTTACAGCTGTTATTTCAGAAGTGCCATGGTCTTCTGGCTCCTTTGCTCTTGGCCTGTGGCAACAGAGAGGAGGTTGCTGACTTCACAGCAGCCAGGAAGCAGGGAGTAAAACAAGACATGCCCTTCCAAGGCATGCCTCTAGTGACTGGCTTCCTTCAAGAAGGCCCCACCTCTGTTTGTTTGGGTTTTTTTGTTTTGTTTTTTTGTTTGTTGTTTGTTTTTCAAGGTAGGGTCTCCCTCTAGCCCAGGCTGACCTGGAATTCACTATGTAGTCCCAGGCTGGCCTTGAACTCACAGTGATCCTCCTACCTCTGCCTCCCAAGAGCTGGGATTAAAGGTGTGCATCACCATGCCTGGCTGGATTTTTTTTTTTTTTAGGTCCCCACCTCTTAACAGCCTGTTCAGCTATGAACTCATCAATGGGTTAATCCATGGAGGAAGTAAGCAAGCTTGTGATCACTTCTCAACAGAATCACCAACTACTGGGGATCAAGCCTTCAACTAAAGGGACTTATGGGGAGGACATTTCATATCCAAACCATAGTATCTAATTTTTTTTTCCTTTATTTTCATTTATTTACAGAGAAAGAGGAAGAGACAGAGCATGAGAATGGGTGGGCCAGGGCCTCCAGTCACTGCAAATGAACTCCAGATGCATGCACCACCTTGCGCATCTGGCTAACGTGGGTCCCGGGGAATAGAACCTGGGTCCTTTGGCTTTGCAGGCAAACGCCTTAACCGCTAAGCCATCCCTCCAGCCCCCATAGTACCTAACTTTATATGTAAACCTACCTTACCTAGTCAATTCCAGCAGGCTTTTCCCTGCACACAAGGCGCCATCCTCTTGGAATCTGAGAAACAAGTGACTTTGCTGTCAGTGTTCTTTCCAGACTGGTGGAATCACCACCAGGTTCAGTCACATTGCCACTGCAAAGTCTTCTCAGTGGTTCGGTTCAGCCTCAGAATCCACAAAAGGCAGCCCTGGACCCAGCTGCGGTGGTCTAAGTCCATTCATTTGCTGTCACTCTGCACACTTCTAAGTCATGAATTTGAACAGTCATACTTTCTGCATAAAATTTTAAAGTAATTCAAATATCCCATTTTAAAAGAAATTGTAGCCAGGTGTGGTGGCTCATGCCTTTAATTCCAGCAGGCTTTGCAACAAGCACCTTTAACTGCTGAGCCATCTCCCCAGCTCCACTTATGTACTTTAAATGTTAGCAAGCCATAGTTCATCAAATATCACCAAGAAGCCAGGCATGGTGGTGCACACCTTTAATCCCAGCACTGGAGAGGCAGAGGTAGGAGGATTGCTATGAGTTCGAGGGCAGCCTGAGACTACATAGTGAATTCCAGGTCAGCATGGGCTAGAGTGAAACCCTACCTCGAAAAACCAAAAAAAATTTTTTTAATTAAAAAATAATAGCAATAACAACATTTTAGCACTAATATTTTTCATTTTTTGAGCACCAAGTTCTGTCTTGGAGTTTTCACATACATTATTTAATTCTTCAACCATCCCTGTAAGACAATGCTATTGTTGTTATCATTTGAAGATAACAAAACAGAAGCTCAGTAATATTAACTATTTGGCCAGAATCACACAATGAGCAAGTGCATATTTTTCAATATTTTAAATTTGTATTTATTTATTAGAGAGAGAGAGATAAAGAAGCAGGCAGATAAAGAGAAAATGGGTGCACCAGGGCCTCCAGCTGCTACAAACTCCAGACACATGTGCCACCTTGTGCATCTGGCTTATGCGGGTTCTGAGGAATTAAACCTGGGTCCTTTGGCTTTGCAGGCAAGTGCCTTAACCACTAAGCCGTGTCTCCAGTCCTGCAAGTGCAAAATTTCTAGGACTATACTTTTCATATGATCCAAACTGCCTTACATTTACAAAGTGAAAACAAGTTGAAAGGCTAGAAATTGGTAATGTAAAGGTTCCATGGTGTTAGAAACTCAGGATCTTTGGGGTGGGGGGGGGTTATTTATTTATTTATTTATTTGAGAGAGAGAATATGGGCATGTCAGAGCCTCTAACCACTGCAAACAAACTCCAGATACATGTGCCCCCATGGGCATCTGACTTACATGGGTACTGGGGAATCGAACCTGTGTCCTTAGGCATCACAGGCAAGCACCTTACCTGCTGTGCCATCTCTCCAGCCCTCAGGATCTTTTTATATTGTTGCTTTTTTGCTCATGGCTTCCATTTCCAAAGTCCTGTCACAATCCCAAGAAACTGTTGGATATCTAGCAGATATATATACATTTTAGGTAACAGAAAGAAGAAAAAGGAGGGCTGGAAAGATGGCTCAAAGGTTAAGGCACTTGCCTGCAAAGCCTAAGGACCCAGGTTCGATTCCCCAGTACCCACATAAAACTAGATACACAAAGTGGCTCATGTGTCTGCAGTTTATTTGCAGTGGCTAGAGGCCCTGGCATGTTCTCTCTCCCGCCCCCCCTCTGTTTGTAAATATATAAAAATAATTTTTTTTTTTTTTTTGTTTATTTTTATTTATTTATTTGAAGAGTGACAGACAGACTGAGAGAGAAAGAGGCAGATGAGAGAGAGGGAATGGGAATGCAGGGCCTAGCCACTTGCAGTGGCTGTGGCCCTTGTGCATCTGGCTTACGTGGGTCCTGGGAATTGAGCCTCCAACCGCCCCTTAGGCTTCTGTTTGTAAATATCTCTCCAGCCCTATAAAAATAATTTTTAAAGGAAAATAGAAAAGCCGGGCATGGTGATGCACGCCTTTAATCCCAGCACTTGGGAGGCAGAGGTAGGAGGATCACTGTGAGTTCGAAGCCACTCTGAGACTACATAGTGAGTTTCAAGTCAGCCTAGACTAGAGTGAAACCCTACCTTGAAAAAACAAAAAAAAAAAAGAAAGAAAGAAAGAAAGAAAGAAAGAAAGAAAGAAAACAGGAAAATAGTCCCTACATTTTATTTTTCCAGAAAGGAATTACAGCACCCTGCCTTTATCTTCTTCAGAAGACTTTATCGCATTCCTAGCCATGCTTCCTTGCAAAGGAGGCACATAGCCCCCATATAAATGCTGTGTTCTGTTCCTCAGGAGAGAGAATGGCTGTTGGGTGTGCAAGGAGCAGGCTCTGCCACAAGTAGGTAAAGGGTAAATATAACAATGGGATAATAACAGTAATATATTTGATCTATCTACTCAAAGACATTCACAGCAGGATATTCCAACACCATAAATGGGCACTGTGTCACATTTTCTCTCTATAAAAATTTTAATGTGAAATCAATTTAGATACTTTTGTAATAGGAATAATGGAAATAGATTAGCTATGAAGCAAAAAAATGAGAAAACTGGGATTTGTATTATACTAACATGACAATATTTCTCTAATGTGGCAGTTGCCTTTTGTCCTCAGGCTGTGCTGACTGCATGCATCTGATAAGAAGTCCTTTTCCACTGTCATCTGTATTCTCACAATGCTACACTGCAGATTGCTTAAACTGAACTACTGCAGCAGCCTGCCTCTCCCCTTAACTGTATTCATATTTCAAGCAAGCATAGCTCAGATTTCAAGGGGAAAAAATGTTGTTAAAATGACATTAAATGATATTAAAAATATATTCTTAAAACACAATGTTGAAAATTTGAACTGCTAACCTCTTTCTAAAATCATAAAAATATGGGTAATTTTATTTTTTTTTTTTTTTTTTTTTTTGAGGCAAGGTCTTACTCTAGCTCAAGCTGACCTGGAACTCACTCTGTAGTCCAGATTAGTCTGGAACCTTTGGTAATCCTCTTACCTCAGCCTCTGGAGTGCTGGGATGCCTCCATGCCCTGCTTAAAATGTGTCATTTTAAAACAGAAATTAAGCTAGATGATGCACCCCTGAGACAAATAAATAATTGTTCTTATAAATAAATATATTTTTATTTTCAACAATGATATCAAAGTGCGCATCTACTGAACAATCACTATTTGCCAAGAAGAAAGTTGAGTACCTTATCCGTTAATCCCGATCTTCAGGGCACTGCTATCTGGAAATGTTCTCTCTCACCTGCATTTCTCATCACGCTTCCCATGAGCACCTGTTAAGCACTAGGTGCTGCGCGCTGTATTGAAAGACACAGTGGGCCACAAATTTTTTAAAAGGGGGACACACATAAAACACACACACACTATAGATAGAAATGAAGCTCACTGGGTTCTTTTCCTTGAAAGTGAACAATAAAACAAGGTCATCTTAATTCCTGCATCCATGGACACAGGGCCTTGGTTCAATCCTGACCCCAAGAATATTTGCTGTGGATACTTAAGGCAAATGACATGGTCCCTCTAAAGATTCAGGGTTCTCAACTGGAAAGGAGGAATAACCAAAACACTGAATGGAATCTAACTTATGCAAGACACTTAGCCCACTGGCACAATGTAAGGAAGCACTCTGCAGACGTGACTTGGTACTATGATTTATTGAAAGAGGCCACGCTAAGAAACTCACTGACGTCAGACCGGAGGCCAAGCAGCCTTCATAAAGAAATAGCTTCTTAGGGCTGGAGAGATGGCTTAGCGGTTAAAGCGCTTGCCTGCAAAGCCAAAGGACCCATGTAAGCCAGATGCACAAGGTGGTGCATGCATCTGGAGTTCATTTGCGCTCACTCTCACTCTCTCTCTTAAATATGTTCTTCGCTGTATTGATGGATCCGCAGCTCAGCTTTCCACAGCTTTCCTTCTTTCCAGTACACAAATGTCCATCACCTGACCCACACTCCTGCAGAGTCGTCTGTCACTGTGCTACTACTCAAGTACAGCAGTGAAAGGATGACACGAACAATGACAGTGGGTTTCACAAACCCTCAGGTTCCCAGGCCACAGGTTCCCTCTGCATCATTGCTCTCTGTTCTGCACACAGCAGGCATCTCTGCCTACCTCACCACCTGTCCCACCATGACCCTCTGACTTCCCAGTTTCACTTCAGCCTTATGCATGGACGTAAGACCCTTCCCAATGCCCCAAGTCACACCTAGGAAGGGACAGTTCCTACAAATAAGGCTTCATGGATAGGTTACAGAGAACACAGCGCATTTAGAAGTCAGCCTATGCTCCTAACAGTGGCTACTCAGAGAACCATGGCCTGAATAGGAGGGGACTCTTCTCCTGACCGCCTTGGGTCCAACTGTACCCTGACCACAGAAATGTTCAAATACCTCCATAATCCAAAGTCCAAGCTCACTTCCTTCTTTATCCCACAAGAGGAAAGCACCCAGGCCAGGATCCTCCTCGGGATGATTGGTACATTCCCTGCCACATCGGAAAGACACACCTGGGACGGTCACGCAAGTTCCTGCCCATGGCCCTCATCCAGGAGCTGCTTCAAGCTGCTTCCACCGCACACATCCATTTGCCTGGAGAAGTGAGGAAGCCCAGGCACCACAACACCTGGCAAAATGCAGTGGGTTTTTGTGGGTTTTTTTTTTTTTTTTTTTTGGTTTTTGTTGTTTTGTTGTTTTTTTTTTTTTTCTCTTCTATTGCTTTCTGATGGCAAATAAATAAAGAAACATATTTTTTAATAATAAATGAAATACCATGCAAGGTATGGTAGTGCTTGTGTGTAATCTTAGCACTAGGGTGACAGAGGCAGGAGGATCACTACAAGTTCAAAACCACCCAGGGATACATAGTGAGATCCTGTCTCAAAAAAAAAAAAAAGTCAGGCATGGTGGTGAATGTCTTTAATCACAGCACTAAGAAGGCTGAGATAGGATCTCTGTGAGTTAGAGGCCACCCTGAGACTACATAGTGAATTCCAGTCAGCCTGGGCTTGAGCAAGACCCAACCTCAACACCCCCCCCAAAAAAAGGGGGGGAATGGAGAGATGGCTTGGTGTTTAAGACATTTGCCTATGAAGTCTAAGGACTCAGGTTCGATTCTCCAGTACCTACGTAAGCCAAATGCACAAGATGGCACATGTATCTGGAGTTCATTGGCTATGGCTGGAGGCCCTGGCCCATCATTCTCTCTACATATCTGCTTCTTTCTGTCTCTCATAAATAAATAAATAATTTTAAAAAGAAAAATTAAACATTTTTAAGCTAGTAAATAAAAAGTAAAAGCCTTTCCCTTAATACCCATGTAAGATGTTGGGAAAACAATTTATTATTTCAAAGACTAGTAAATAAAAAGAAAGACTCAAGTGAGTCTGATCTTTTTGTTGTTGTTTTGTTTTTTGTTTTTTTCGAGGTAGGGTCTCACTCTAGCCCAGGCGGACCTGGAACTCACTCTGTAAGCTCCAGGCTGGCCTTCAACACATGGCAATCCTCCTACCTCTGTCTCCCAAGGGCTGGGATTAAAGACATGCTCCATCACAGCTTATCTTTTTTAATATATGCTATGTCTTAGGCCATTATAATTAACTATGCAGAGAAATTTTTCTCTGTAGAAATAATGCAGCTAATAAATAATGATATAACTTAATATCTTACAAACTCTCATGAAATATGGGTCTGAAAAAAGATTTAATGGTGTTTAGCATCAAAAAATATTCCAATAAATATTGTATCTAAGCCGGGCATGATGGCACACTCCCTTAATCCCAGAATCTGGGAGGCAAAGGTAGGAGGATCATTGTGAGTTTGAGGCCAGCCTGGGACTAGAGTGGGTTCTAGGTCAGCCTGGGCTATAGTGAAGCCCTACCTTGAAACACCTGCCCCCAGCAAAAATACTTATTGTGTCCAGATAGAGGTCTATAAGGCTGCCTTTCAAGTCACTAACTGTCAAATAATTAAAGACAAACTGCTTAATCCTATAGACTAAGGAAATACAAGGAACAGCATGTTAAATAACACTTAAGAGATCTAAAACAAAGTATACAGTAAAGTGAGCAGTTTATACATATCATTTCTCTCAGTTCAGGAGGCTTGGAAGTGCCAGCTCAAAGTGCTAGCAAGTGTGGTGTCTCATGAGGGCCTATTTACTGGTCTGTGTATAGGTATCTTTTCACATTGTCATTACATGTTAAAGGAGACATTTAGAAGGTCTCTTTTGTGCCCATTTTTAAGGACATCAATCCTATTTGTGAGGGCTTTGCCATCATGATCTAAGCACTTCTCAAAGGCTTCACTTCCTGATACCATTATCTAAGGGATTAAAATACCAACATAAGGGCTGGAGAGATGGCTTAGCAGTTAAGGCGTTTGCCTGCAAAGCCAAAGGATCTTGGTTTGATTCTCCAGGACCCACGTAAGCCAGATGCACAAGGGGTGCACACATCAGGAGTTTATTTGCAGTTGCTGGCTGCTCTGGCGTGCCCATTCTCTCTCTCTCTCTCTCTCTCTCTCTCTCTGCCTCTTTCTTTCAAATAAATTAATTTAATTTAATATACATTAAAAAATAAAATACCCATATATGAGGCTAGGGGGTGTATGTAGCCCAGTGATGGAGGGCTTGCATAGCATGCACAGGCCCTAAGTTTGGTTCCCAACATGATAAACAAACAAAACAAAAAGTGTCAACATATGAATTTAGGAGAGGACACAAGCATTCAGACCAAAGCAGGATGCAGGAAACAAAATCCACACCATAAATAATTGTACTGAACCAATGACCCTGTTTCTTCAACAAATAAATTGGAAAGAAAATAAAGAAGATGTGGGACAATTTTTAATTTAGAAAAGATTTAAGACGCAGACCAACAAATAGCTGTGTGTAGGACTACCTTGGATTATGATTCAAGAAAAGTAAAAATGTGGGGCCAGAGAGATGACTCAGTGGTTAAGGCACTTGCCTGCAAAGCCTAAGGACCTAGTTTGACTCCTCAGTACCCATGTAAGGACAGCTTACAAAGTAAAGATGTGATCAACTGGGTACCATGACTCATGCCAGTAATCCCAGCCCTTGGTAGGGTAAGGCAGGAGGATCACAATGAGTTCAGAGCCATTGTGAGCTATGCAGTAAGTTCAAGAACTATATTATGAGTGCCAGGCGTGGTGGCACACACCTTTAATCCCATTACTCATGAGGCAGAAGGAGGAGGATTGCTGTGAGTTCAAGGCTACCCTGAGACTACATAGTGAATTCTAGGTCAGCCTGGGCCAGAGTGAAATCCTACCTTGAAGGAAAAAAAAAAAGAACTATATTATAGTAAGAGTTATTGTTTAACTTTTAGATGGAAAATACTATTTACTCTTAAGAAACACATATGAAATATTTGTGGACAAAATGATATGATGTTTGGGATATGTTCAGGGAAGAAGGTAGAGGTGCAGATGAAATTTATTGATGAAATGACTGAAGATGAGCTGATGCACAGGCAAGGGTTCATTACGCCAGCCCCTCTACCTTAGCATATGTTTGAAGTTTTCCATAACAAAAAAATGTTTAAAATTTCCCACCAGAAAAAAAAACACAATATATTTCACAACTACATTTAGAATGTTCAAAACATGCTTCAAATAGTAAACATGCCTTTAAGTAAGTACCTTCCTCAAGGTAGTTAGATATTTCAGGACAGAAGACACCATGGCTTCTAGAAGGCGTACAGTTAGGTCAGCACAAACTCACTTCTACATCCTATGCTAAAGTGCATCTTTGGAGCCTGGTATGGAGGCATATACCTTTAATTCTAGCATGGAAGAGGCTAAGGCAGAACAGCAAGGCCAGGGCCAGCCAGGGCTACATAGTGAGACTATTTCAAAAGGGACAAAAAAGATCTTTGTATAATTTGCTCCAAGCATAATTTGCTCCAAGCACACCAATCTTCATATGACATGATTTCTGGACCTCATAATACTAATTATACTATTGGACATCTTGTAAACAACTGTGCATAGTCCTACAGTGCCTGGCAATATGAAGATGTTTTTCTGGACCCCTAGTTTTAAATTTATTTATGCCCCAAGTCTCAGGCACCAACGTCCCTTACATTTGAGGCTGCAACAATTTCTTTTAATTTTGTAAGGATGATAAACATCCCTGGCTACGCCTATGCAGTGTTCTGCTCATCTGTCAAGGTCTTCAGAACACAAAATGATTATATTTATCTGATGTGGGCTGCTGGACTTGGACCTGGGCCCAGGCGGCCATTAGGAAGAACTACAGCAGTAGAGAGGCAGTCAAGAGTACGATGTGTGCAGCTGTAGGAGGAAGGAGGGATCCTATGTGCATCCCTGTGACCCAGAGTGGGAGACTGGCTTCCCAGTTCCCAGAGCCTGACAAACAGTAACTCTGGTCTCAAGCCAGGACAGGAATTTCTGGACTATAGGCAGCAAGTTTTTCTCATTGCTGTTTTGAGGTAGGGTCTCATTCTGGCCCAGGCTGACCTGGAACTCACGGTGATCCTCTTACCTCCGCCTCCCAGTGCTGGAGGTGTTTTTTTTTTCTTAACAACTTCCATAATTATAGACAATAACCTACAGTAATTCCCTCCCTTTCTCCATTTTCCCCTTTGAAACTCCACTCTCCATTATACATTCTCCCCTCTCAACCAGTCTCTCTCATTTTGATGTCATCATCTTTTCCTCCTATTATGATGGTCTTGTGTAGGTAGTGTCAGAAACTGTGAGGTCAAGGATATCCGGCCACTTTGTGTCTGGAGGAGCGCACTGGAAGGAATGGTTCCCTTCCTTTGGCTCTTACATTCTTTCCGCCCCCTCTTCCGCAATGGACCCTGAGCCTTGGAAGGTGTGTTTGAGATGTTTCAGTACTGAGCACTCCTCTATCCCTTCTTCTCAGCACCATGGTGCCTTCTGAGTCATCCCAAGGTCACCACCATCTGAAAAGAGAAGCTTCTCTAACCAAAAGTGAGAGTAGCATTAATATATGGGTGTGGACATTAAGGGAAGTGCTTACTGGGCAGTTTGGTGAGCCAGACACCAACAGACATTACATCCCTAGGGCTCATGACAACCCCATCATAGGTTTTCAGTACCAGGCATGCATTCCCTCCCACAGAGCGATCCTCCATTCCAATTAGAGAGCAGTTGGTTTCTCCCATAACAGACATGCCACTGTTGCCCCCATTGGCTCATTTGGCCTGGCTGACCAAATTTAAGGCTTGCAGTGTTCACTGTTGAGTATCTCCACTGGTGATTTCTCTCTCTCCCGTTGAACTGCATGCAATGTAGCTTTTTCCATCTTTCTGTCAGCTGGTGTACAAGGAGGAGGTTTTCAGGTCAGCTCCAGCAGGATTTCTCAGTGACCTTGCAGCCCAAGTATATGGAGTCTTCAGCAATAGGGTCTTACCATCTATTCCTGGTGGGAAACCAAGAGCCTCAGCAATTGCCTGTAATGTTTGGGGGCATCTGTGACCTCCCTGGCCAACAACTCACTGGAAGGAATCCCATCCATGGCCAGTGCTGGGGTTTTAAAGTGTATGCCACCACACCTCGCTAACAGACAGCAAACCTTGTCAGTAAGTGAGTAGGAAATTCAAGTGCACACATGGGCATTGTGAGAAAGCCTTTCAAGATGTCATTAAAGAATTTAGAATCTGGGGCTGGAGAGATGGCTTAGCGGTTAAGGTGTTTGCCTGCAAAGCCAAAGGATCCCAGTTCTATTCTCCAGAACACATGTAAACCAGATGCACATAAGGGTGCATGCATCTGGAATTTGTTTGCAGGGGCTGGAGGCCCTGGCGCACCCATTCTCTTTTCTCTCTCTGTCTCTCTCTGCCTCTTTCCTTCTCTCAAAAAAATAAATAAAATCTATTTAAAAAAAAATACTGGTCGTGGTGGCACATGCCTTTAATCCCAGTATTTGGGAGGCAGAGGTAGGAGGATCGCCATGAGTTCGAGGCCACTCTGAGACTACATAGTGAATTCCAGGTCAGCCTGAGCTAGAGTGAGACCCTACATCAAAAAAAAAAAAAAAAAAAAAGAATTTAGAATCTGCTGAGCATGGTGGTATGCATGGCTTTAATCCCAGCAATCAGGAAGGAGAGTGACATGGTTTGATTAAGGTGTCCCACATAAACTTAAGTATTCTGAATTCTAGGTTCCCCAGCTGAAGGCAATTGGAAATTAAAGCATCCTGGAAGTGGTGTATTGTTAGGGGCGGGCTTATGGGTGTTATTGCCAGTTTCCCCATGCCAGTGTTTGGCACACTCTCCTGTTCCTGTTGTCCACCTGATGTTGGCCAGGAGGTGATGTCCACCTCATGCACCTCATGCTTCCCTCAAGCCTGTAAGCCAAAATAAACCTTTTTTTTTCCCACAAGCTGCTCTTGGATGTGTATCTTCTGGAAGCAATGCGAACCTAACTGCAACAGTAATGTTGGTACTGAGGAGTGGTGTCATCTGCTACTAGACACCTGACTGTGTGGCTTTGGCCTTTTGGAGCTGATTTTCAAGAGGAATGTGGAAGGATTTGAAACCTTGGCCTAAGAGATGCCTTGCAGTGCTGTAAGTACAGTTTGATGGACTATTCTGGCTAGAGTTGAAAGACCTGAATGAACTATGTAAGAACTATGGACTGTGGGGTTTGGCTCATGAGGGTAAGAAACAGCTTTGTCTGGAATGGGCTAGAAGCAGTCTGTGTGAGAGGCTTGCTGTTATGCCCATGTCCTGAGAACTTGTGCAGGGTTGCATTGCATAGAAATGGACTGGGGTAAGCAGAGGGATATAGCAGCACAGAAAAAAATGAAATCTTTGGGCTGAAACTGCTGCCTGATCAGCTGCAATTAAGAGATTACAACCATTAAGACTGGGCCAGATGACCTGCATTGGGACAACAGAACGAATGTAGACTCTTTTGAAGGGGGCTGAAGTGCTCAAGGAGTGTCCTGTTCTTCAAAGTCTGCTTTATTCCCCCCTGGATTAACAAATTGGCAACCCACCTGATATTATGGAGTATAAGAAATGCAGGAAGGAGAGGGTCATTGAATTTGCAATACAGTCTTGTGTTTTGGAAATGGTCATGGGCAATGTGAAGCAGGTTTGCTGGATGCCTGCATGGAGACCCTATGGAGCCATGAGGATGAACCGTGAGTTGCAGAGGAGATCCAGTGGAGATGCCAGGACCACAAAATGGCTGGTAAGGAGAGCTGCTGGCCCCAGATGAAGTGTTCCAGGACTGTGAATAGCCTAGCTGGAGGGGCTGAATTGGAACTCCAGAGACTTGTTGCTGGTTAGAATTGTCAGACTGGAGGTTTGTCCGCTGACTAGAGTTGTTTGACTTGGAGCTACAGAGTTTGATGTCTGCCCTGTTTAAATCTTGTATTGGTTGAATATTTCTTTGCTATGCCCAATGTCATCTTTTGCAGTGTGTTTATTCTGTACCATTATGAGTTTAGGGGGGATTTTTTGGTATTATGGCTCAGTTAAAAGATCTTGGATTGTGGGAATGTTTGAATATCATTAGCATTGTTAAAAATTATGGGGACTTTATAATATGGATAAATGCATTGCATTTTACATCATGTATGGTTATCAGTTTAGGGAGGCCAGGGGCAGAATGTTGTGGTTTGTTCAAATGTCCCCCATAAACTTAAGTATTCTGAGTGCTAGGTTTCCCAGCTGATGGCAGTAGGAAATTAAAGCCTCCTGGAGGCAGTGTATTTTGGGGGGCAGGCTTATGGGTGTTAGAGCCAGTTTCTGGCACACTCTCCTGTTGCTGTTGTCCACCTCATATTGGCCAGGAGGTGAGTCCACCCTCTGCTCGTGCCATCATTTTCCCCTGCCATCATGGAGTTTCCCCTCTAGTCTAGTAAGCCAAAATCAACCTTTTTTCTCACAAGTTGCTCTTGGTTGGGTATTTTCTGGCAGCAACGCAAACCTAACTGCAACAGAGAGGTAGGAGGATCACTGTGAGTTTGAGGCCAGCCTGAGACTGCATAGTGATTTCCAAGTCAGTCTGGGCTAGAGCAAGACCCTACCTCAAAAAAAATATTATTATTATTCTCACAGTCTTTTTTAGTGAATTCTTTGATTAAAAGTAGACATGGACCTAGGGTTTAGGGTTCAAGGATTTTCCTGAACCCCAAGCCACCTAATTTCTCTTTAAAAGCCTCAGTTTCCCTCAAGTCCACATGCTTGTGGCTTTATGCCAGTTTTTCCTTAGAGAACCTCAATTTTTCCTCTGCTTTGATACTTTCCCACTTCCGGAAAGCAGCTGGTGGATGGCATGTGTGTTTCCTGAGTCTCTCTACATATGCATCTGAGCTCTGCCTTCAAGTGCTTACAACTCTGTTCCAGTCCTTTTCGAAAGGCTTCTTGTAAATGAACCTTATAAACAGTACAATGTTTCCACATGAGAGTGTGCTTCCTACTTTCCACGTGTTTGCTGTCCCTTCTTAGACTTCAATCTCCCTTAAATAAACCCCACTATTTGTGATTTCCCCCTTAATAAACTTAATAATTAATAATTTAAAAAAAATAGGGCTGGAGAGATGACTTAGCAGTTAAGGCGCTCACCTTTGAAGCCTAAGGTCCCATGTTCAACTCCCCAGGACCCACATAAGCCAGATGCTCATGGTGGCACATACGTCTGGAGTTTGCTTGTAGTGGCTGGAGGTCCAGGCACACCCATTCTCTCTCTCTCTAAGTAAAAATTTTTTAAAAATTAAAAAAAGAATTTAGAAGGCTGGAGAGATGATTTAGCAGTTAAGGTGCTTGCCTGCAAAGCCAAAGGACCCAGGTTTGATTCCCCAGGACTCACATAAGGCAGATATACAAGGTGGTGCATGCATCTGGAGCTTGTTTCCAGTGACTAGAAGCCCTGGTGTGCCCATTCTCTCTCTCTCTCTCTCTCTCTCTCTCTCTCTCCTCTCCCTTCCTCTTTCTCTCTCTCAAATAAATAAAAATAATTCTTTTTTTAAAAAAAGTTTAGAATCTCAAGTTTTGAAAACTACCTCAACACTGCAAAGCACATATCTCTAGGCTTAAATATAAAGTATTGGTAGAGAGCTAGAGAGATGGCTTAGCAGTCAAGGCACTTGTCTGTGAAGTCTAAGGAACTATGTTCGATTCCCCACTACCCATATAAGCCAGATGCACAAGGTAGTTTATGTGTCTGGAGTTCATTTACAGTGGCTAGAGGCCCTGGTGCATCCATTCTCTGACTCTATCTGCCTCTTTCTCTCTCAAATTAATTAATTAATTAATTATTTTTAAAACTGACAAAATTACAAGAACAGAATAGTTATTTTAAAAAGAAAGTATTAGGGCTGGGTGTGGTGGCGCACACCTTTAATCCTAGCACTTGGAAGGCAGAGGTAAAATGATCACCATGAGTTCGAGGCCACCCTGAGACTACATAGTGAATTCCAGGTCAGCCTGGATTAGAGTGAAACCCTGCCTCAAAAAAAAAAAGAAGTATTGGTAGAAACATATACTACATTCATACCAATGCGGATTAGGGACAAGATAGCCTTTTTTTCTGGTAGGTACTTAGCTATGGGCTAGCCCACGGATACTTAAATGCCACTTTGCCTGCCCTGGCAGAACTAGAACCCACACCTGCTTCTTCAAGGTTTCCAGGCCTTAGCACTCCTGTGGGCTGGCCCTTTCTGAGTCAGCCTCCTGAACCTACCAACCAATGAGGTCTTTCCCTTTCACACCTAGGTCTGATGATGAGGCTCGTCCTAACTGGATGTTTGTTCCATGTAAATGGGCCTGGTGAGTATGTATAAGGCCCCTGGCTTTTCTTCTTGCCTCATGGCTCTAACTTTTTGGCTCCTTTGATGAGCTCTCAACTCTTTCCCAATGTGAAGGGACCTTCTGGGTTCTCTCTCTCTCTCTCTCTCTCTCTCTCTCACACACACACACACACACACACACACACACACACACAGGCTTGCTGGGAAGGGGGAGAATTCTGTTTATCCAGGTGCTTGCCTGCTCTGCTACATACATGTGTGGTCACTCTCTAAGCTCTGAAGCCCTTACTCTCTCTTAGTCTTCTCTGACTCCCTATGGGAGGGGGAGCTTATGGCTTGGGCTCTCGGGCTTTGGTTTCCATGTGTGTGAGCCCCCTCACCGGAAGCTTCAACCAACGGAGATCTCTCTTTGTGAGAGAGACTTTCCTTCATCTCCACCCCTGCTTCCCAGTGAAGGGGGAGATCTTCTTTGGGCTTGGGCCTTCCTGTTTGCTTTCCCTTTGCATTCTAACTCTCCTTAAAATAAACCTTATAATTCATAATTTATCCTCCTCTGAGTCAATGTTTTCAATGCTTTGATAAGAGCCAGGCGTGGTGGTGCATGCCTTTAATCCCAGCACTCCAGAGGCAGAGGTAGGAGGATCACCGTGAGTTCGAGGCCACCCTGAGACTACAGAGTGAATTCCAGGTCAGCTTGAGCTGGAGTGAAACCCTACCTTGAAAAACCCAAAAAATAAAAAAATAAAAATAAACAAATAACTTAGACAAGGACCCAAAGTTGGGGCCCATGGGTCTGGGATCTCCTGCATTTGTATGGAATTTAATCTTTCCCTGGACTTCAAAAATTCTGCATCAATATGAAGCTTCAGATGAACAAAGTACTAATCAAGAAGACAGTTCTAGGGGCTGGAGAGAAGGCCGAGTGGTTAAAGTGCTTACCTGCAAAGCTAAAGGACCCAGGTTTGATTCCTTAGTACCCACGTAAAGCCAGATAGATGCCTAAACTAGCACATGTATCTGGAGTTTGTTTGCAATAGCTTGGAGACACTGGCATACCCATTCTTTCTCTCTCTCTCTCTCTCAAATAAATAAATTAAATATTTTTAAAAACACAAGTCTAAAATTGATGTTTCTATATAATAACAGATACACTGTTAGGATGTATAAGCCATGCTTTTGAATTTTATACAAATCATGAAGTTACATTTAGTTTCTGGTACAACCACCACAGACAGCAAATGTCAAAAAACACATTAAAATTCTATTGTATAAATTTACATTTAAAGTTAATTTAGATTCATATAAAACTGATTTATATTAAAAATTATCTTTGGAAAATTGTTCCATGAGAGTCAACAGCTCTACAAGTACTAAAATTTTTATTTCAAAACAATATACAAGAAATTTATGGGGGTTGGAGAGATGGCTTAGTGGTTAAGACATTTGTCTGCAAAGCCTAAGGGTCCAGGTTTGATTCCCTAGTACCCAATTAAGCCAGATGCACAAGGTGATGCATGCCTCTGGAGTTCATTTGCAGTGGCTAAATGCCCTGGCATGCCCATTCTCTCTGTGTTGATCTGCCCCTCTCTCTGTGTCTCTCAAATAATAAATAAAATGAAACAAAAACTTTAAAAATTATTTTTTAAAAAAGAAAATTATAACCGGGCATGGTGGTGCCGCCTTTAATCCCAGCACTTAAGAGGCAGAGGTAGGAGAATTGCCGTGAGGTCAAGGCCAGCCTGAGACTACATAGTGTATTCTAGCTCAGCTTGGGCTAGAGTGAGACCCTACCTTGAAAAAAAAAAAAAAAGAAAGAAAGAAATTTATGGACAGGAGAGATAGCTTAGCAGTTAAGGTGTTTACCTGCAAAGCCTAACAACCCTGGTTTGATTCCTCAGTGCTCACATAAAGCCAGATGTGTGTGCATCTGGAGTTTGCAGTGGGTGAGAGGTCCCGGCGCACCCATTCTCTCTGTATCTCTCTCTCTCTCTCTGCTTACAAATAAATAAATTTTTTAAAAGAAATTTATTCCAAATGTTATCACAGGTTATAAAATACTGTGACAATTACTCCAATAACAAATTAGTAGAACAGTCCTTATAAAAATCTAATTCCATTTATCTCTTTTTGCTTTAATTACTTGTACTTTTGGAGTAATAGTCAAGAAATCAATGACAAGTCAAACATCTTGAAATTCTCCCCCATGTTTTCGTCTACAAATTTGGTAGAAGTTGTTGTTTTTTTTTTTAATCTTATTTCAAAGTCTTTGATTCATTTTGAATTAAATTTTATACATGGTGCACAATCAAAGTCTAACTTTATTCTTTTTAATGCAGATTCCATTTTCACACCATCTGTTGAAGAAACTGTCTTTTCCCCCATTCAATAGTCTCACCCTGGTGAAAAATCACTTAATCATATACATGAAGGTTTTTTTTTTTCTTTTTTGGTTTTTCGAGGTAGGGTCTCACTCTAGCTCAGGCTGACCTGGAATTCACCATGTAGTCTCAAGGTGGTCTTGAACTCACGGCGATCCTCCTACCTGTGCCTCCCAAGTGCTGGGATCAAAGGCATGCACCACCACATTTGGCTTTAAATAGGCTCTTTATGTTATTTCAGTCGTCTAGTTGTTGGTCTTTCTTACTTGTTTGTTTGTTTGTTTGTTTGTTTGTTTGTTTGTTTAGACATGGTTTCTCTGTGTAGCCCTGGCTGGCCTTGAACTCCTCATCCTCCTGCCTTTGGCTCCTGAGAGCTAGGATTACAAGAGTGTGCCACCATGCCTAACTAGCCTGCTAATGTTTTGTTTTTAATTTGCGAGAGACAGATATATAGATAGAGAGAGACAGAGAGAATGGGTGCGCCAGGGCCTCTCAGCCACTGTGAATGAACTCTAGACACGTGCACCCCCTTGTGCACATGTGCAACATTGCACGCTTGCGTCACTTTTGCATCTGGCTAAACGTGGGACCTGGAGATTCAAACGGATGTTCTTAGACTTCACAGGCAGGCACCCTAACCTCTAAGCCATCTCTCCAGGCCACTAGTCTTATTTTTAAAATACAAGAAAAATCAACAAATAGTACTTCCAACATATAGTACTGAAGGAACAAAAAACATGAAGGATCCACCAGGAATAGGTGATAAGACCCTGTTGCTAAAGACTCTACCTGCTTGGGCTACAAGGTCACTGAGAATTCAAGTTGGAGCTGAGCTGAAAACCTCCTCCCTGTAGACCAGCTGACAGAAAGCTGCGAAAAGCTATGCTGCATGCAGCTCTATGGGAGAGAGAAGTCATTAGTGGAGATAAACAACAGGTGCAAGAGTGGCATGTTTGTTACGGGAGAAACCAACTGCTCTCTAATTGGACTAGAGGCCCATTCCATAGGAGGGAATACATGTCTGGTACATAGTCAAAAACCTATGATGAGGGAGGTCATAAGCCCTAGGAGTGTAACAAATAATGATGTCTAACTAAATGCATATAATATGCTCACCAAACTGCCCCGTGAGCACTTTTCTTAACATTCATATCCACATATTAATAGTACTCTCACTTTTGGTTAGAGAAGCTTCTCTTTTCAGAGGTCATTGACCACTGGGATGACCCAAAAGGGACCATAGAGCTGAGAAGAAGTGACAGAGGAGTGCTCAGCACCAAAACAGCTCTATCATATCTTCCAAGGCTTAGGGTCTATTGCAGAAGAGGTGTGGAAAAAAATGTAAGAGCCAAAGGAAGGGTAAGATTTAAAAGTAATCTTTTCTTAGGACATTTTGTCTTCCATTTTGCAAAGTAAAACACTACATATTAAGTCTGAAGAAGTTATGTCACAGAGAAAAAAGTAGATGTTCTTATAATTCAGTCTTCCAGACACAAAATGGCCTGGACATCCCTGACCTCGCAGTGCCTGGTACTACCTATACAACACCTTCATAATAGGAGGAAAAGATGAGGACATCAAAATAAAAGAGACTAATAGAGAGGGGGAGGGGATGTGATGTAGAGTGGATTTGTGAAGGGGAAAGTGGAAGAGGTAAGGGAATTATCATGGTTTGTTATCACAGTTTATAGTCTATGATTATGGAAGTTATCAATAAAAAAGTTTTTAATTTTTTATCATTATTTAAGTAATTCCAGTAAAACACAAATAAAACTTACTTTCCCCTAAGTCTTCAGCAACATATTGTATAGCCTCTAATTTGCCCTTTATTCCCTTTTTCCATCTGGCACAACCAATCATTTTTATTTCAAGGTAAATTTTTCTCTCTTTCTTCTTCTTAAAAGGGTTTGTTGTTCTTCGAATAAGTTTAAGTTTTTACTCTAAAGTATATGATGTTCTACAGTAAAGAGATTAATGGCAGATATAGTTGCTTTTAGAGAAAAAAGAAAGTGCATTGGCCCTGTGAGAATTTAGAAAGAGAAAGGGAAGTGGGAGGGTCTAATCCCCTTGGAGCTGCACCAGCGTGCAGATCTGGGAGAACTGTCCGTTACTTAGCACAGAATGTAGACACGGGACATTCATTCTTCCCGTTATCATTGTACTTGCAACATCTACAAATATTCTTAAACATAGGCTCCCATGTGTTTTTTTTTTTTTCAGGTACTTGTTTGTCATTTATTTCATTTCTTTGGTAAACTACTCAAATCTCTTACCTTTTTTTAATTATTATTTTTTTATTGACAACTTCTATACTTACATACAAAAAAACACCTATTTCCCTCCTCTCCCCCCATTCCACTTTAGAACTCCAATCTCCATCATATCCCCTCCCTCTCTCCATTAGTCTCTCTTTTAATTTGATGTCATCATCTTTTTCTTCTATTTTGAGGGTCTTGCAGAGGTATTGCTAGGCACTGCAAGGTCATGGATATCGAGGCCAATTTCTGTCTGGCTCCCAGTTTTTAAAGAATAAAGACTTTTAAGTTGTTTCTTAATTAGAAAACTAAACATCATTTAGGTTTTAACTTATTTACTTTCTTCTACTTTTTAAATTTTATTTATTTATATATTTATATTGATTTAAGAGAGAGCGAGAGTGTCAGAGAGAGAGAGAGAGAGAGAAAGAATCGGTGTGTCAGGGCCTCTGGCCGCTGCAAACGAACTCCAAACACATGTACCACCTTGTGCATCTGGCTTACGCAGGTCCTAGGGAAACAAACCTGGGTCCTTTGGCTTTGCAGACAAGCACCTTAACACTAAGCTGCCTCTCCAACTTTTTTTTTTTTTTTAGTTTTTCGAGGTAGGATCTCACTCTAGCCCAGGCTGACCTGAGAATTCACATGTAATCTCAGGCTGGCCTCCAACTCTCAGTGATTCTCCTCCCTCTGCCTCCTGAGTTCTGGGATAAAAGGCATGCACCACCACACCCAGCTTTATGTACTTTCTCAGCCTCTAGATAGATCTAGCCACATATTATAATTTTTTTTAAATCTTTAAATTTTTTTATTTTAATTTATTTGAGAGAAAGAATGAGCATGCCAGGGCCTCCAGCCACTGCAAACGAACTCCAGATACATGTGCCACCTTGTGCATCTGGCTTATGTAGGTCCTAGGGAATCGAACCTGGGTCCTTTGGTTTTGTAGGCAAGTGACTTAACTGCTAAGCCATCTCTCCAGAACTGTAAATTTTTTTAACTGGTAATTTTACATTTCAATTTATTTTTTATTTTTATATTACCTATGCCATGATTAAGCTTGTGTACAATAAGGATATAGTTCTCAGTATTAACTATGGGCTTACATTAAGCATGCAAGCATGGGGACCAGAGTTTGAGTCCCCAACACCCACATACATGGCAGGCAGGCTTGATAATCTGCCAGTAATCCCAGCAATCAGGAGGCAGAGACAAGAGATCCCCCGGGCAAGCTGACTAGTGAGACTAGCTGAATTAATAAACCCTGGGTGAAGTGAGGGACCTTACTTCGGTAAATCCAGAGGAGAGCAGCGGAGGAAGACACCTGACATCAACCTGGTCTCCACACACACATGCATGCACACCTATACGTGTGCACCCACTCACATGCTACACACACATTAAAAAATGTTTGAGCCGGGTGTAGTGGCATATGCCTTTAATCCCAGCACTCAGGAGGCAGAGATGAGGATCGCCGTGAGTTTGAGACCACCCTGAGTCTACATGGTGAATTCCAGGTCAGCCTGGGCTAAAATGAAACCCTACCTCGAAAAACAAAACAAACCAAAAAAAGGTTAAAACTTTTATTTAACTGAGTAATTTAAATGTTTTCTATCTTTTTTCTTATCAAATATTTTTCCTATTTGACACACTAATATGCAATAGAGGAAACCAACCAAGTATATGACAAAATACTGAATTCTATAGCAATTTTCTGCCTGTATTCTGAAAGCTTGGGAAAATCCTTACTTTAACTCTAGACCAAATCTTTTGTTTGTCTGTTTGTTTGTTTGTTTGTTTGTTTGTTTGTTTGTTTGTTTTTCCAAGACTCTCTCTAGGCTGACATGGAACTTATAGCCCCAAGGCTGGCCTGGAACACGCAATCTTCCTGTTTGTTTGTTTGTTTGTTTGTTTGTTTGTTTGTTTGTTTGTTTTCTTTTTGGTTTTTTTGAGGTAAGGTCTTCTAGCCCAGGCTGACCTGGAACTCACTCTGCAGTCTCAGGCTGGTCTCAAACTCACAAGGAATCTCCTACCTCAGCCTCCTGAGGGCTAAGATTAAAGCTGTGCTACCACACCTGGCTCAGAACTTTTTTTATTATTATTATTTACTTTTTTAGGGGCTGGAGAGATTGCTTAGTGGTTAAGGCACTTGCCTGCAAAGCCACAGGACCTCAGTTCAATTCCCCAGTACCCATGTAGGCCAGATCCACAAGGTAGCACAAGCATCTGGAGTTCGTTTGCAGTGGATAGAAGCCCTGGCATTCTCTCTCTCTCTCTCTCTCTCTCTCTCTCTCTCTCTCTCTCTGTCTCTTTCCCTCTCTCAAATAAATAAGTATACATATATTTTTAAAGTTACTTTTTTATTAACAACTTCCATAATTATAGACAATAAACCATGGTAATTCCCTCCCTCCCCCCATTTTTCCCTTTGAAACTCCACTCTCCATCATACCCCTTCCCCCTCTCAATCAGTCTCTCGTTTATAGATGTCATCATCTTTTCCTCTTATTATGCTGGTCTTACATAGTGTAAGTGTACTATGTCAGGTAGTGTCAGGCACTGTGAGGTCATTGATATCCAGGGCATTTTGTGTCTGGAGGAGCATGTTGTAAGGAATCCTGCCCTTCCTTTGGCTCTTACATTCTTTCTACCACCTCTTCTGACCCTGAGGCTCAGAACTTTTTCTTTAATTTTTTTTTATTTTTATTTATTTGACGGAGAGAGAGAGAGACAGGGAGGGAGAGAATGGGGGCACCAGGGCCTCCAGCCACTGAGAACGAGCTCCAGATGCATGCGCCCCCTTGTGCATCTGGCTTACATGATGTAGTAGTTTGAATAGATGGCCCCCAATATATTAAGTGTTTTATTAGTTTGTAGTTTGCATCTGCAGCTACCTGGCTGGAGGCAATGTCACTGAGTGGATCTTAAGGTATGGTGATAGGTTTGAGATTTCAATCTAAAGATATGCAAAGTGTGTTTAGCTGGAGTTCTTGAGGTATGCTATGCTTTTTGGCTTTTCTCTCTCTCTTGCCTGGTCCTGTAAGAACAGGCTAGCTTCTTCTGCCATTATGGAACTTCCCCTGGATCTGTAAGCTTCAATAAATATCCCTTCCTCCATAACTGTGCCTGGTCTGGAAGTTCATCTCAATGAACCTGAAGCTGTCTGCTACACATGGGTTCTGGAGAATCGAACTGGGATCCTTTGGCTTTGCACAAACACCTTAACACTAAGCCATCTCTCCAGCCCCGTGAGGCTCAGAACTTTTAATTCATCCTGTGTCTTAAAATTTTTACAATGTAAGTGTTCTTTCCTTGAAAAAAAAGAGCAGCTGATTTAGAAAATCAGATAAATAGGGCTGGAGAGATGGCTTAGCGGTTAAGGCATTTGCCTGCAAAGTCAAAGGACCCAGGTTCGATTCCCCAAGACCCATGTTAGGCAGATGCACAAGGGGGTTCAAGTGTCTGGAGTTCGTTTGCAGTAGCGGAAGGCCCTGGCATGCCCATTCTCTCTCTCTCTCTCTCTCTCTCTTTCTCTCTCTTTTCCTGTCAAATAAATAAATAAATAAATAAGAAGAAAGAAAAAGAAAATCAGATAAATAGATAAAGCTGAGCACAAAAAGAGAAAAATGAAAAGAAAATAGGTTTAAAAGGATTTCCCAGTCTTTGAGAGAGACTTTCTTAGATTAGAGTTATTTCTGGAGACCTTAGCATATCAATTAATGAAGATGATTACTGATTGTTATTTGGTCCCCTATGTTTTAGATTTCCTTGAATAATATTTAAAATGTGGACATGAAAAATGTGACATTATTCCAGGTCAGTTTTTCTTTTGCTATTTACCAAGAAAAGTATAAAATGTAGAGTTTATAGTGCATGTTAAAAGAAATAGAAGCTCTTCCAGGGGAAGGGGAGATGTTGACATGAATAAACCCATAACACACGTGAAAAAGAGGGTACCAGATGCACAAAGTGACGCATGCATCTGGAGTTTGCTTGCACTGACTAGAGGCCCTGACATGCCCATACTCTCTCTCTCTCTCTCTCTCTCTCTCTCTCTCTCTCTCTCTTGCAAATAAATAAATACAATGCAAAAAGTGAAGATTCATGAAGGTTTTATGGTTGAACCCTAGATCTTATGTAATGGCCTCCCATCATTAACCCTCAAGGATTGCTTCATTGGGTTGGAAACTTACCAGGTCCATACTTTCACCTACTCCTTATAGGACACTCCCTCATAAACTTCATAGACACAAGCCATTCAAGACAAAGCAAAAACTCATGAGGTAAGACTTTGTACATACAGCAAAAGTGAGGTCAAAAACAGGAGACTACATAGGTTAGTTGCTTAAAAATTATCAAACTGCTTATCTCCAAGACAACAGGCCTAAGTACCTTTTTTTAAAAAATGTTTTTATTTATTTGACAGAGAGAAAGAGGGAGAGAGAAAAGGGTGTGCCAAGGCCTCCAGCCACTGCAAGCAAACTCCAGACACATATGCCCCTTGTGCATCTGGCTAACCTGGGTCTTGGGGAATCGAAACTAGGTCCTTTGGCTTTGCAGGCAAATGCCTTAACTGCTAAACCACCCCTCCAGCCCCTAAGTATCTTATACAAAGACTTTGGTCTACTTATTTACCATATGGTGCAATGTTAACCCAGAAGATCTATTTGCTTTATACAAAACCTACAAACAAAGACCTGCTTGGTTATAAATCCTAGAATGGTAGAATGAGCTGGGGCAATAAGAACTCAGTGAAGGGCTGGAGAGATGGCTTAGTGGTTAAGGCATTTGCCTATGAAGCCAAAGGACCCAGGTTCAATTCCCCAGGACCCACATAAGTCAGATGCACAAGGGGCACATGTGCCTGGAATTTGTTTGCAGTGGCTGAAGGCCCTGGTGTGCCCATTCTGTCTTCTCTCTCTCTCTCTCTCTCTCTCTCTCTCTCTCTTTCTCTGTTTAAAAAAAAAAAAAGAACTCAGTGAAATAGCTGAGATGAGCTTACCATTGAGCCTTGGTCACTTACTAGAAGAGGAAATGTTCGGAAATGAAAAACCAAAAAAAAAAAGAAGAAGAAGAAGAAAAAAGAAAGAAAATAGAATGCTGGCATATAGGGGTCCAGTAAGTGCAGCTGTTGGCAATGGCCACCTGGAATACTGTCAACTGAGTCTTCAAAACAACCTCAGGGGCACTTCCATAACAGTCAGGAGACAATATCTAAACTAGAGAGACAGGTAGCTGACTTCTTGTTACAGTAAGAGATGCGCGTCAGGCACAGTCTTTCCAAGCAGAACAAACAGCTGATTATATTCGGCGGTGAGGGCAAGCATAAGGTTTGGGAATTAATTGGCTCTCATAAATAAAATGTAAGTAGACTGACATCATCTGCAGAAGTATGGTTACTCAGGTGAGACCATAGCTAATTGGGTAACAACTCACAGACATATTTTCTGGAGCGTGGCTCTCCCATCCTGGCTGAATTTCAAGTGAGAAATTGAAACTATGTGTTTGCTTTGTAAAATTGTGTTTACTGAGGCAAGCTGTTTGAACAGGGCTAACACCAGCTAACAGTGGCTACCTGTTACTGTGACTGCAGAATAATCAGTCTTTTCCCACGTTTGTAAAAAGAATTTTTTGTTTGTTTGTTTGTTTTTGTTTTCCAAGGTAGGGTCTCACTCTGGCCCAGGCTGACCTGGAATTAACTATGTAGTCTCAGGGTGGCCTTGAACTCACGGTGATCCTCCTACCTCTGCCTCCCAAGTGCTGGGATTAAAGGTGTGCGCCACCACGCCCGGCAAGAATTTTTTTTTTATCTGCAATTCAAGGAGAACAAAGCTGCTTGTGGTGGTACACGCCCATAATCCTAGCACTCTGGAGCTTGAGGCAGGAGGATATTGAGTTTGAGGCCATCCTAGGTTACATAGTGACACTATGTTCCAAACAAGAAGAGGGAAGAAGAAAAGGAGAGGAAGGAAGAAGAGAAGAAAAAGGAGGAGGGGAGAGAGGTAAGAAAAGGATTACAAGCTATTTATGGCAGAACATGGTATGAAATATGCATCTATGAAAATATACATCTATGAAATATACAACTCACTACTGGAGGACTATGGTCAGTGTAGCAGACAGCTTCAGGTTCGCTGAGATGAACTTCCAGACCAGGCACAGTTATGGAGGAAGGGATATTATTTATTGAAGCTTACAGATCCAGGGAAAGTTCCATAAGAGCAGGAGAAGCAGCCTGCTCTTCACAGGACCAGGCAAGAGAGAAAAAGCGAACCAGCCACCACAGCACACAGAGCAAAAACTACAGCCAAAAGGTCACACAGCACACTTCAGGAACTCCTGCTAGGCACATTTGCATATCTTTACAATGGAATCTCAAACCCACACCATTAACACCTTAAGACCAGCCCCCAGTGACATTGCCTCTAGCAAGGTGATTGCAGATGCAAACTATAACTAGTAAAACACTGAATATATTGGGGGACATATATTCAAACTAGCACAGTCAGTCACTGAGTTAGATGATAAAGTCTTTGGTGCAAATGAAAACTCTATATGTAGATGGACTTCATATGAGTAAACCAGTAGAAAAGAAGGAAGACATATAAAATTTGTTGTTGGGGATGGAGAGATGGCTCAGCAGTTAAAGCACCTGCCTGCAAAGCCTAATGACCAGGGTTTGATTCCACAGTATCCACGTAAAACCAAATGCACAAAGAAGCACATGCATTGTAGTTCATTTGCAATAGCTAGAAGCTCTGGCATGCACATTTATTCTCTCTCCCCC
This sequence comes from Orientallactaga sibirica, assembly GCA_036365145.1. Taxonomy (NCBI): domain Eukaryota; kingdom Metazoa; phylum Chordata; class Mammalia; order Rodentia; family Dipodidae; genus Orientallactaga; species Orientallactaga sibirica. Next base: position 21,471,246 of record JAEOAD010000007.1, on the reverse strand, counting down.
TCTTTCTGCTCTTGCAAATAAATAAATAAAAATATTTAAAATAATAAAAATATCCAGGTATGGTGGCACACATCTTTAATCCCAGCACTTGGGAGGCAGAGGTAGGAGAATCACTGTGAGATCAAGGCCACTCTGGAACTACAGAGTGAGTTCCAGGTCAGCATGGGATAGAGTGAGACCCTATCTCAGAAAATAAATAAATAAATAAATTTGTTTTTAAAATGAGTGCACATGTGAGTAATTTCAGTTAACTCTCTAGTGGCATTAATCTTTACTATATACATTATTCCTTTTTAGGCAATGTATTTGCAAAACATAAATGCAAAATTTTGAGGGGGTATTCTGTTTTCTATTTCTATGTTTTTTAAATTTATTTATTTATGTATTTATTTATTTATTTATTCATGAAAGAGAGGATGGATGGGCATGCCAGGGCCTCCTACCACTGCAAACACTCCAGATACATGTGTCACTTTGTGTATCTGCTTTACTTGAGTCCTGGGGAATCAAACCCAAGTTGTCAGGCTTTATGAGCAAGCACTTTTAACCGCTGAGCCATCACTCCAGCCCCTATTTCTATGTTTTATTATTATTTATCTTTTCGCTCTTATTTTATTTATTTATTTATTCATTCATTCATTCATTTAGGGCAGGGTGTTACTCTGAACTCATGATGATTTTACTACCTCAGCCTTCCAAATGCTGGGTCTAAAGATGTGTGTGCCCAGCAATTTCTATGTTTTCTTACTTGTTTCTAATTCTTTTTTTTAAATATTTTTTAAATTTTATTTATTTATTTATTTATTTGAGAGAAAGAAAGAGACTGAGAGAGAGAAGAGAGAGAATGGGCATGCCAGGGCCTCCAGCCCTTGCAAACGAGCTCCAGACGCATGTACTCCCTTGTGCATCCAGCTTAGGTGGGTCCTGGAGAGTCGAACCAGGATCCTTTGGCTTTACAGGCAAACGCCTTAACCACTAAGCCATCTCTCCAGCCCTTGTTTTTAATTCTTTATTTGATTGACGTGCAAGTTTCTTTTCCAAGTTTCTATATTCTATACCATAACCCACATATCTAGCTTTAATTTGTGATTATCTGTTCATTTCCAAGGCAATTGGCTCTAATGTTATTTGTAGCCACAGAGTTAGAACTTCTTCATAAAGCTGAACATTACAGAAAGTAACTCAATATTTATTTGGGGGAAGGAAGAGGAAGAAAAGGATAGTATTGGCATGATTGACAGCTTGATCTCTGCATTCAGACAGATCTGGGTGTCAGTCCTGGCTCGTCCACATGCAAGCTGTGTGACCAAAGGCAAACTTCTCATCTTCTCCAAGCTTCCGTGTAGTCACCGGCGGAACGGTGGTAATAAATAAATCCTCATTTACAAGGCTTTATAGAGGATTAAAAGCAATAAATTATCTAGCAATCTTGGCATAGTTCCTGGCACATGGTAAACATCTAATAAACGGGATGTATCATCTTTGTAACTTATATGAAAAAGGTATGAAACGACTATGCTAGACTATAAAATTTTTGTCTTTTTCTTTCCTTATTTCAATCTTATTTGGCATAAAAATTACTCGCAATTTTTTGAAATTATTCCTAACATTTATAGCACAAAATCTTCTTAGATATACTAATAACAAAAAGTCTACTCAAATCTTCACAGCACTTCAAAAGATATATGTTGATAACAATGTTAATATATTTATGGCATAAAGCAGCTTTATGTGGATAAGGTAACAAGGACGGAAATATGAGGTCAAATAAGTATGTCAAAAATATTGAGGGAAGAAAGTAACTTATATTTCTAAAAATCTTTTACTCCAGCAACCCTTAGTTCTTTTAGTGACATAATATATGAAGCCACAGGCCACAATAGCAGATCACATGAAGTGTCCTCTTGGGACAAGATAGATAGATGGATAGATAGATAGATAGATAGATAGATAGATAGATAGATAGATAGAACATTGTAAATACTTTGGAGGAAGGAAGGGTCAGCCAAAATCTGTATACCAGGGACATATATTTCTGATTCTAGAGAGAGAGAGAAAAAAAAAAACACCATCCAATAAACCCAATTGACATTTCTAAACCAAACTTGTCAGCATTCTGGAAATAATTTCTTGCAAAAGCAACAAGCAAATATTTGCTATACACTTGAATAATTTAAAGAATCCATTCTGATTTTTCCAAAACAAAGAGGGTCTCCTCTGGAGATGACGTACTGACTTCACCTCTATAAAGAGAAAGCAGCTGGAAATGTTAAAATAATTTAATGCAAGATTTCAAAACAAGTAAAGTCGGATTGGTATTCTCTTTTTATAAATTATAAACAATTTTATTGAGGCAGAATTTACATTCAATAAAATTCAATCATTTTTACGGTCAATTTTCTTTTAAAAAAAAAAAAACTGGGGGACAAGAGAGATACCTCAGCAGTTAAGGTGCTTGCCTGCAGAGACTGAGGACCCAAGTTCACTTCCCCAGTACCCACATTTGCAGCAGCTGAAAGCCCTGGCATGCCCATCTTCTCTGTCTTTCTTCTATCTCTCTCTGCTTGCAAATAAATAAAATATTTAAAAATTTATTTATTTATTTATTTATTTATTTATTTATTTATTTATTTGAGAGACAGAGAGAGAGGCAGACAGAGTGAGTATGGTTGCACCAGGGCCTCCCACCACTGCAAACAAATTCCACATGCATGAGCCACTTAGTGCATCTGGTTTTATGTAGGTACTGGGGATTGAACCTGGACCATCAGGCTTTCTAAGCAACTGCCTTTGCAAACCCTTGAGCCATCTCTCAAGCCAGGGTATACTTTCTTTACCCTCTAAGAGATCTTCTCTGGCTTCTTCAGTCAGCCCACTCAGCACCTGTTAACCACTAAACAAGCTTATGTTTTATTGTTCTAGTTTTTCATTTTGTGGGGTCTTTTGTTATTGTTTGTTTTGTTTTGTTTTTTTGTTTTTTGAGGGTTTATTTTTATTTTTATTTTTTTGATTTTGCGAAGTAGGGTCTCACTCTAGCCCAGGCTGACCTGGAATTCACTATGTACTCTTAGGGTGGCCTTGAACTCACAGTGATCTTCCTACCTCTGCCTCCCAAGAGCTGGGGTTAAAGGCATGTGCCACCACGCCCAACTTTGTTCTAATTTTTTGAGAATGCCATTTAAATTCAAGCATGTGGAGTAAATGACTTGAATCCGGCTTCTATCATATTATTGTGATACACTTAATACCCATTCATGTTTACTTTGCATTAAATGCTTCTCTTTTTGTTTGTATTGAACAGTATACTCTTGTGCCGATCTACTGATACTGTTATCTATTAAGTTATTGAGTGACATGTGTGTAATTTTTAATTTAATTTTTATTTGTTTAGTTATGAGAGAGAGAGAAAATAGGCACACTAGGGCCTCCAGCCACTGTAAACAAACTCCAGACACATGTGCTACCATGTGCATCTGGTGGGTTCTAAGAAGACGAATCTGGGTCCTTAGGCTTCACAGGCAAGAGCCTTAACTGTTAAGCCATCTTTCCAGCCCTAAATTTTGTGTGAAGATGTTTTTATTTCTCTTTGGTAAATAGTTATTAGTGGGTCATATATTACTTTAATTCTCAGAAAAAAAACACCAAGCTTTTGTCAAAAGTAGTTACAGTATTTTACATCCTAACCACATTCCAGTTGTTCATATCATCACCAGTACTTGGCGTTGCTAGTTCTAATACTAATGGCTTAAACGTGCTTCCAGAAAGATGGGTGAGGCCATCACATTTCCCTTTTCAGGCATATGTGCTCTTCACATGTCTTTTTTAAAAAATATTTTTATTTATTTATTTGAGAGAGAGATAGAGAGGCATGTTAGGGCCTCCAAGCACTGCAAACTGAACTCCAGATGCATGTGCCACCTTGGGCATCTGGCTTACATGGGTCCTGGGGAATAGAACCTACTTCCTTTGGCTTTGCATCTCCCAGCCCCCCTATATCATTACTGAAGTTGTCTCTTCAGATCTTTTGCTTTATTTTTATTTTTATTTGATTTGATTTGGTTATTTCAGTCTCCCTACCTCAGCCTCCCAAGGGCTGGGATTAAAGGTATGTGCCACCACACCAAAAACCCTTGTTTTTTTTTTTTAATATTTATTTTAATATTTTAAAATTTATTTATTTATTTATTTAAGGGATAGAAGGAGGGTGTAGTGGTTTGATTCAGGTGTCCCCCACAAACTTAGGGATTCTGAATGCTAGGTTCCCAGCTGATGAAGATTTGGGAGTTAATGCCTCCTGGGGCAGTGTATTGTTGGGGAGGGCTTATGGGTATTATAGCCAGTTTCCTTTTGCCAGTGTTTGGCACATTCTCCTGCTGCTGTTGTCCACCTGATGTTGACCAGGAGGTGATGTCCACTCTCTGCTCATGCCATCATTTTCCCCTACCATCATGGAGCTTCCCCTCAATCCCATAAGCCAAAATAAACCCTTTTTTTCCGACAATATGCTCTTGGTTGGGTGATTTCTGCCAGCAATGCAAACCTGACTGCAACAATAAAGTTGGTACCAGAGGAATTGTATCATTTGCTGCTAGACAACTGCCTATGTGGCTTTGGCCTTTTGGAGCTGACTTTCAAGAGTAATATGGGAAGGTTTGAAACATTGGCCTAAGAGATGCCTTGCAGTACTTGTAAGTATAGCTTGATGGACTATTCTGGTCAGAGTTGAAAGATCTGAATGCAGTAAGAACTATGGACTGTAAGGTTTGGCTTATGAGAGTGAGAAAGAGCTTTACCTGGACTGGGCTAGAAGCAGTTTGTGTGAGAGGCTTGCTGTTATACCCCTGTCCTGAGAAGTTGTACAGGATTGCACTGCATAGAAATGGACTGGGGTGAGCAGAGGGATATGGCACAGAAAAAAAATGAAATCTTTAGTCTGAAACTGCTGCCTGTTCAGCTGCAATTTTATGAGAGATTACAACCATTGAGAGTGGGCCAGCTGACCTACACTGGGACAACAGAAAGAATGTAGTCTTTTGAAGGGGTCTGAATGAGTGTCCTATTCTTCAAAGTCTGCTTTACTCCCCCTGGACTAATAAATTGGTACCCTACCAGGTATTATGGAATATAAAAAATTCAGGAAAGAGAGAGTCATTGAATTTGTAACATGGTCTTGTGTTTTGGAAATAGCCATGGGTAGTATGTAGCAGGTTTGCTGGACTGCCTGTATGGAAGCCTGACAGAGCCATGAGGATGGACCATGGGTTGCAGTGGAGACCCAGTGGAGATGCTGGGACCACGAGATGGCTGCTAAAAAGAGTTGCCAGCACTGGATGAAGTTTTCCAGGACTGTGAATAGCCTAGCTGGAGGGGCTGAACTGGAACTCCAGAGACTTGCTGGTTAGAATTGTCAGAGTTGGATATTTGTTACTGACTAGAGTTGTCTGACTTGGAACTAGAGTTTGATGTTTGTCCTGTTTAAATTTTGTATTGGTTGAATGTTTCTTTGCTATGCCCAATGCTATCTTTTGCAGTGTGAGTGTTTATTCTTTGCCATTATGGTTTGGGGGGGGGATTTTGGTATTATGGCTCAATTACAAGACCTTGAAGGGCTGGGGAAATGACTTAGCGATTAAGGCGTTTGCCTGCAAAGCCTAAGGACCCAGGTTCGTTCCCCAGGACCCACATAAGCCAGATGCCCAAGGGGGCGCATGCATTTGGAGTTCGTTTGCAGTGGCTGGAGGCCCTGGCTTGTGCCCATTTGCTCTTTCTCTCTGCCTCTTCCTCTCTTTCTCTCTTCTCTCTCTCTCTCTGTCTCTCTCTCTCTCAAATAAATAAATAAAGTATCTTTAAAAAAAAAAAAAGACCTTGGAAGCCGGGCGTGGTGGCGCACACCTTTAATCCCAGCACTTGGGAGGCAGAGGTAGGAGGATCGCCGAGAGTTCGAGGCCACCCTGAGACTACATAGTTAATTCCAGGTCAGCCTGGACCAGAGTGAAACCCTACCTCGAAAAACCAAAAAAAAAAAAAAAAAAAAAAAAAGACCTTGGATTATGGGGATGTTTGAACATCATTGGGATTGATAAAACTATGGGGACTTTTAAAGTTGGACTGAATGCATTGCATTTTACATCATGGATGGTTTTGTTTATGGGGGCCAGATGCAGAGTGTGGTGGTTTGATTCAGGTGTCCCCCATAAACTTAGGTGTTCTGAATGCTAGGTTCCCAGCTTATGGAAATTTGGAAAATAATGCCTCCTGGAGGCAGTGTATTTGGGGGGGGCAGTTTATGGGTATTATAGCCAGTTTCCTCTTGCTGGTTTTGGCACACTCTCCTGCTGCTATTGTCCACCTGATGTTGGCCAGGAGTTGATGTCATTATTTTCCCCTGCCTTCATGGAGTTTCCCCTCAAGTTTGTAAGCCAAAATAAACCTTTTTTACCCACAAGCTGTTCTTGGTCGGGTGATTTCTGCCAGCAGTGAGAACCTGAGTTCAACAAAAAGGGAGAGAGGGAGAATGGGCACACCAGGGACTCTAGCCATTGCAAAAAAAATTCCAGACACATGTGCCACCATGAGCATCTGGCTTATGTGGGTTCTGGGGAATCAAACCTGGGTCCTTAGGCTTCACAGTCAATTATCTTAACTGCTAAGTCATCTCTCCAGCCCCTTTACTTTTTATTGAGAACTTCATTATATTGTTCTCGCAAACTGAGACACACAGAGATGGCACCAGAGATTAAGTGGAGAATGAGAAAATTTATTCATGTCAAAAAAGGACTCAAAGAAATAATTTTCAAAGCATGAATACTGAGCTCTGATAGCTCAGAGTTTTGGTTTTTGTTTTTGTTTTTTTTTTCCCTTGGTTTTTCAAGGTAGGGTCTCACTCTTGCCCAGGAAGCTCAGAGTTTTTATAGACAGTATGTCTGGCAACCTGACATCATCTTGAATTTTTTAAAATATTTTATTTATTTGAGAAAGAGAGTGAAAGAAAGAGGCAAAAAGAGAATGGGCACACCAGTGGCTCCAGCCACTGCAAACGAACTCCAGACACATGCGCCACTTTGTGCATCTGGCTTACGTGGGTGCTGGGGAATCAAACCTGGGTCCTTAAGATTCACAGTCAAGTGCCTTTACTGCTAAGCCATCTCTCTAGCCTTGAATTTATTTTTCTTGGTTTTTTTAAGTAGCATCTCAATCTATCCCAGGCTGACCTGGAACTCACTCTGTAGTCCCAGGCTGGCCTCAAACTCACAGCATTCCTCCTACCTCTGCCTCCCAAATTCTGGATATAAGGCATGCATCACCATGCCTGACTCATCTTGAATTCTTTACAGTATTGGTGGGCTACGAATTTCTAGAGCTACATGATTTTGGAACACAAACAGAAAATTCCTTAGCAATAAATCAGTGATAAGAAAATACAAATGTAAGCCAGGCATGCTGGCACACGCTTTTAATCTCAGCACTTGGGAGACAGAGGTAAGAGGATTGCTGTGAGTTTGAAGCCACCCTGAGACTACAGAGTGAATTCCAGGTAAGCCTGAGCTAGAGTGAGACCCTACCTTGAAAAACCAAAAAATAAATAAATAAATAAATAAATAAATAAATAAATAAATAAATAAATAGAAAATTACAGCTCTGTGCCCGCACTTCCAGGGGCCTGGATCTTGGCTCTAGGTCGGAGTAGAGAAGCTTGATTCTTTGCTCTCAGACTACAATATCATCTCTTTATCTAACATCCAGCAGCACTCAGTAAAGAAAAGGGACCTAGGGGCTGGAGAGATGGCTTAGCAGTTAAGGCATTTGCCTACAAAGACAAAGGATCCCGGTTCGATTCTCCAGGTCCCACGTAAGCCAGATGCACAAAGGGGTGCATGCATCTGGAGTTCGTTTGTAGTGGCTGGATGCCCTGGCATGTCCATTCTCTCTCTCTCTCTCTCTCTCTCTCTCTCTCTCTCTCTTTCTCTCTCTCTCTCAAATAAATAAATAAAATATAAATTTAAAAAAGAAAAGGGATCTAAAACAGGCCTCGACACACTTAGAAACGCTGCTAACTTTTTCAGCTTTGAAAAGGCATTTTAAGTTGTTTCTGGCATCAAGTACTGAAAGCTTTTCTCAAAATTTCAAAGTCGTCGTGGTGGATGGTAAAGACGAAAGTGAATACACTGTAAAATGGCAGGACTTCTTCCGTGGACATGTGGTTGGTGAGCCTGACTCTAGGGTTCTAGCCCACATAGGAGATGATGATGTTACCATAAGAATCAACACAGATGGGGCAGAATATAATGTAGAGCCACTTTGGAGATTTGTCAATGATACTAAAGACAAAAGAATGCTAGTTTATAAGTCTGAAGATATCAAGAATGTTTCACGTTTGCAGTCTCCACAAGTGTGTGGTTATTTAAAAGTGGATAATGAAGAGTTGCTGCCAAAGGGGCTCATAGACAGAGAACCCCCTAAAGATAGAACTAATTTGCAGAGTTGATGACATATATTGGAATACTTCGTGGGATAATGCAGACTTTAAAGGCTATGGAATACAGATAGAACAGATTCACATTCTCAAGTCTCCACAAGAAGTAAAACCTGGTGAAAAGCACTACAATATGGCAAAAAGTCACCCAAATGAAGAAAAGGATGCTTGGGATGTGAAGATGTTACTAGAGCAATTTAGCTTTGATATAGCTGAGGAGGCATCTAAAGTCTGCCTGGCACATCTTTTCACCTATCAAGATTTTGATATGAGAACACTCAGATTAGCTTATGTTGGTTCTCCCAGAGCAAACAGTCATGGAGGGGTTTGTCCAAAGACTTATTACAGTCCAGTTGGGAAGAAAAACATCTTTTTTTAAAAATATTTTTTTTAATTTTTTATTTATTTTTGGAGAGAGACACAGAGAGAGAGAGACAGAGAGAGAGGGAGACAGAGAGAGATGGGCACGCCAGCAGTCTTTCAGCTGCTGTGAACGAAATCCAGACGTTTGCGCCCCCTTGTGGGCAAGTGCGGCATTGCGCCCTTGCATCACTTTGCATCTGGCTAAACATGGGACCTGGAGATTGGAACCGCTGGAGATTGGAACCAGCATTCTTAGGCTTAGCAGGCAGGCGCTTTAACCACTAAGCCATCTCTCCAGCCTGAAAAACATCTTTTTGAATAGTGATTTAACCAGTATAAAAAACTATGGTAAAACCATCCTTACAAAGGAAGCTGACTTGGTTACGACTCATGAATTGGGACACAATTTTGGAGCAGAACATGATCCTGATGGCCTAGCAGAATGTGCCCCAAATGAAGACCAGGGAGGAAAATATGATCATGAGAACAATAAGATGTTTTCAAACTGCAGTAAACAGTCCAGTCTTGAGAGTAAGGCCCAAGAGTGTTTTCAAGAGTGAAGCAACAAGGTGTGTGGGAACTCCAGAGTGGATGAAGGAGAAGAGTGTGACCCTGCCATCATGTACCTGAACAATGACTCCTGCTGTGACAGTGATTGCATGTTGAAGCCAGGTGTGCAGTGCAGTGATAGGAATAGTCCTTGCTGTAAAAATTGTCAGCTTGAGACTGCCCAGAAGAAATGCCAGGAAGCGATCAATGCTATCTGCAAAGATGTGTCTTACTGCACAGGAAATAGCAGTGAGTGCCCCCCACCAGGAAATGCTGAAGATGACACGGTATGCTTGGATCTTGGCAAGAGTGCATCCGGTTCTGTGAGAGGGAGCAGCAGCTGGAGTCCTGTGCGCGCAGTGAAACCGACAAGTCGTGCAAGGTGTGCTGCAGGGATCTTGCTGGCGGGTGTGTACCCTATGTCGATGCACAACACAAAAACCTATTCTTGAGGAAAGGGAAGCCCTGTACAGAAGGATTTTGTGACATGAATGGCAAATGTGAAAAACGAGTGCAGGATGTAATTGAACGATTTTGGGATTTCATTGACAAGTTGAGCATCAATACATTTGGAAAGTTTTGGGCAGACAATATTGTAGGATCTGTCCTTGTTTTCTCCTTGATATTTTGACTCTGACTCACTATGCACAGTATTTGCTACAGTTGACTTAAAGTCATAGCATATATTTTGTGAAGATCAGGGAGGACTAGGAAGTGACTTATCAGATGCTGGTCATGTGTTTGAGCTTCCTTTGCATAAGCCATCCTAGGTGGGTAGGCCCTTTTCCGTTGGAAGAGGTAAGGTGAATCTGGCTTATTTTTGAGCTTAACTACGCCATCTTCCAGCCCCTGTTTGATGAGTTTTGAGTCTCCTCAGTGTCTACCGCCGCCTCAGTAGAGAAGCTTTTCTCTAGCCATGAAGGCAGCACTCTTATTCAACGTACCACTTCATCTGAAATGTTCCCCGAGTCCTGGCAGGTATGATAGATGACCTGTCCAGTGTTAATCATCAGGCCTTCTCTTACCATTTTGATGAGTTTCAGGTCTCTGACCCATAGTTATCACAGTATTCATCAAAGGGCATAAACATATCCATTTAGAAAACTACTATTTGAACATTCTTGTTTGAAATCTCTACATAACAGGAATACTGTTCCTATGAAGCTAGCCTTCGCAGCAAGTTCTACATATGCTGGAGAGACTTGAACCAGATTCAAGTGAAAAGCTCCTTGCTCTGCCCAAGGCCTCTCCCTCTCTCTCTCTCTTTGGAGAGAGACACAGAGAGAGAGAGAGAAATAGAGAATGGGCACCCCAATGGCCTCTCAGCCGCTGTGAACAAACTCCAGATGCATGCACTGCCGCTGACTTAGTTACGACTCATGAATTGGGACACAATTTTGGAGCAGAACATGATCCTGATGGCCTAGCAGAATGTGTGCCAAATGAAGACCAGGGAGGAAAATATGATCATGAGAACAATAAGATGTTTTCAAACTGCAGTGCCTCAGTCCAGTCTTGAGAGTAAGGCCCAAGAGTGTTTTCAAGAGTGAAGAACAAGGTGTGTGGAACTCCAGAGTGGATGAAGGAGAAGAGTGTGACCTGCCATCATGTACCTGAACAATGACTCCTGCTGTGACAGTGATTGCATGTTGAAGCCAGGTGTGCAGTGCAGTGATAGGAATAGTCCTTGCTGTAAAAATTGTCAGCTTGAGACTGCCCAGAAGAAATGCCAGGAAGCGAAAACAATGCTATCTGCAAAGATGTTGTTTTACTGCACAGGAAATAGCAGTGAGTGCCCCCACCAGGAAATGCTGAAGATGACACGGTATGCTTGGATCTTGGCAAGATAGCCTGTGCATCCAGGTTCTGTGAGAGGGCAGCAGCTGGAGTCTGCTGGGATAGAAAGCGACCAGGTGTGCAAGGTGTGCTGCAGGGGTCTTGCTGGACAGCCTGTCCCTATGTCGATGCACAACACAAAAACCTATTCTTGAGGAAAGGGAAGCCCTGTACAGAAGGATTTTGTGACATGAATGGCAAATGTGAAAACGCCTTGCAGGATGTAATTGAACGATTTTGGGATTTCATTGACAAGTTGAGCATCAATACATTTGGAAAGTTTTGGGCAGACAATATTGTAGGATCTGTCCTTGTTTTCTCCTTGATATTTTGACTCTGACTCACTATGCACAGTATTTGCTCAGAGGTGACTTAAAGTCATAGCATATATTTTGTGAAGATCAGGGAGGACTAGGAAGTGACTTATCAGATGCTGGTCATGTGTTTGAGCTGCCTTTGATAAGCCATCCTAGGTGGGTAGGCCCTTTTCCGTTGGAAGAGGTAAGGTGAATCTGGCTTATTTTTGAGCTGGGATACGCCATCTTCCAGCCCCTGTTTGATGAGTTTTGAGTCTCCTCAGTGTCTACCGCCCTCAGTAGAGAAGCTTTTCTCTAGCCATGAAGGCAGCACTCTTATTCAACGTACCACTTCATCTGAAATGTTCCCGAGTCCTGGCAGGTATGATAGATGACCTGTCCAGTGTTAATCATCAGGCCTTCTCTTTACCATTTTGATGAGTTTCAGGTCTCTGACCCATAGTTATCACAGTATTCATCAAAGGGCATAAACATATCCATTTAGAAAACTACTATTTGAACATTCTTGTTTGAAATCTCTAGCATAACAGGAATACTGTTCCTATGAAGCTAGCTCTGTGCCCTCATTCTACATATGCTGGAGAGACTTGAACCAGATTCAAGTGAAAAGCTCCTTGCTCTGCCCAAGGCCTCTCCCTCTCTCTCTCTCTCTTTGGAGAGAGACACAGAGAGAGAGAAATAGAGAATGGGCACCCCAATGGCCTCTCAGCCGCTGTGAACAAACTCCAGATGCATGCACTGCCTTGTGGGCAGGTGTGGCATCGCGCCCTTGCGTCACTTTGCATCTGGCTAAACGTAGGACCTGGAGAATCAAACAGGCGTTCTTAGGCTTATCAGGTAGGTGCCTTAACCTCTAAGCCATCTCTCTAGCCCCCAAGTCCTCTTAATCAGACAAGAAAGTTTATATCTAGAATATACAAATAACTCAAAAAATCATGCCATGAAAACTCAACCCAATCAAAAAGGACTATGCAACAGAATAGAGAGTTCTAAAAAAAAAAAAAAAAACATACAAAGGGCTAACAAACATTTTTTAAAATGTTTAACATCTTTAGCTATCAGGGAGATGCAAATTAAAACTACTTGTTTAAAAATAATAACATTTATTTTGAAATTCCATCTCACTTGCAGTCAAAATGTTTCTCAGTTTAACCAAAAAAAAATTTTGGTTTTTGAGACAGATATTAAATTTAAGCAAATGTTATTATTGAGATGGTTATATGGGTTTTGGGGGGGTTGTTTTTTTTTCGGGGGGGGGGTGATTTTTTGAGGTAGGGTCTCACTCTGGTCCAGGCTGACCTGGAATTAACTATGTAGTCTCATAGTGGCTCAAACTCACAGCGATCCTCCTACCTCTGCCTCCCGAGTTCTGGGATTAAAGGCTTGTACCACCAGCCCCACCCAATTATTAGTTTTTGTTGTTGTTGTTGTTGTTGTTATTGTTTTTGTTTTTTTGGTTTTTTTCAAGGTAGGGTTTCACTCTGGCCCAAGCTGACCTGGAATTAACTATGTAGTTTCAGGGTGACTTCGAACTCATGGTTATCCTCCTACCTCTGCCTCCCAAGTGCTGGGATTAAAGTCGTGTGCCACCACGCCCAGCATGATTATATGGTTTCTGATGGAAGTTGTTGATATGTAGATTTTATTTTGGCAATTTTCTCTTCACTGAGTAATTCATTGATTCAGAAACAATTCTTTTGATTCCCCAGCCTTGAATAGTCTCCCATCACTGTTTATTACACCCCACATTTTATTCTCTCCTTGGCAGTAATCACTGTTATTTTGAATTAGCTTATTTGCCTACAAGTTTATTGCCTATCTGCTGTGCAGGTGGCCTTTGCTGATATCAGATGCTTTGACATCTTTATTGTTCAGATGTTCACTGCCACATTACACTGGAAATACCTTGAGCCAGCGTCACCGTTAGTATCATAGAGCAAACAGAATCCAAAGCTGCTTCCTAGTCCCAAACTTTTCCCGCAGATTTCTTTGCAAGTTCTCTCTACACTGGAGTGACTTTTCGCTCAGGAGAGAATACTGTGTCGAACTGCTGTGCTCTATCTTCTGAACGAATATTCTGACTTTCTCCAAATCTTGTGGCTACTGGACACAACGAGATCCGAAATTAATGTTTACTTTGAGTCAAAACTGTACAAGTAAGAACCCATTAAAAGCTGGGCATGGTGTGCAGACCTTTAATTTTAGCACGTGGGAGACAGGTAGGAGGATCACTGTGAGTTCAAGGCTACCCTGAGAGTACATAATCAATTCCAGGTTAGCCTGAGCAAGACCCTACCATGGAGGTTTGATTCAGGTGTCCCCCATAAACTTACATGTTCTGAATGCTAGGTTTCCAGTTGATGGAGATTTGGGGATTAATACCTCCTGGAGGCAAAGTATTGTTGGGGGCAAGTTTATGGGTATTATAGTCAGTGTCCCCTTGCCAGTGTTTGGCACGCTCTCCTGTGGCTGTTGTCCACCTGATATTGGTGAAGAGGTGATGTCCACCCTCTGCTCATGCTGTCATCTTCCCCTGCCATCATGGGGCTTCCCTTGGAGTCTGTAAGCCAAAATAAACCTTTTTTCCTCCACAAGCTTCTCTTGGTTGGGTGATTTCTGCCAGGAAAGAAAAAGAAAGAAAAAAGAAAGAAAGAAAGAAAGAAAGAAAGAAAGAAAGAAAGAAAGAAGAGAAGAGAGAGAGAAAGAGAGGAGAGAAAGAGGGATGGAGAGATGATATAGTGGTTAAGGTGCTTGCCTGTGAAGCCTAAGGACCCAGGTTCAATTCTCCAGGTCTCACATAAGCCAGATGTACATGGTGAAACATGCATCTGGAGTTCATTTGTAGTAGCTGGAGGCCCTGGCACACCCATTCTCTCTCCCTCTGACTCTATCTCCCTCCATCTCTCTCTCCCCCATCTCTCTCTTCCTCTGTCTCAAATAAATAAATAAAGGTTTTAAAAAAGAGAAAGAAAGAAAGAAGAAAGAAGAGAAAGAAAGAAAGAAAGAAAGAAAGAAAGAAAGAAAGAAAGAAGAGAGAGAAAGAAGAGAGAGAAAGGAAGGAAGAAGAGAAAGAAAGAGAAGAGAGAAAGAAAGAAAGAAGAGAGAGAAAGAAAGAAGGAGAAGAGAGAGAGAAAGGAGAAGTGGGGCATCATGGCACACACCTTTAATCCCAACACTCAGGTGGCAGAGATAGGAGCATCACCGTGAGTTCAAGGTCACTCTGAGACTACAGAGTGAATTCCAGGTCAGCCTGGGCTACAGGGAGACCCTACCATGAAAAACCAAAAAAAAAAAAAAGAAGAAGAAGAAGAGAGAGAAGGAAAGAAAGGAGAAGAGAGAAAAAGAGGGCTAGAGAGATGGTTTAGCGGTTAGGGTGCTTGCCTGCGAAGCCTAAGGACCAGGTTCAATTCTCCAGGTCCCATGAAAGTCAGATGCACATGGTGGTACATGCATCTGGAGTTCTTTTGCAGTGGCTGGAGGCCCTGACACACCCATTCTCTCTCCCTCCTTCTATCTCTCCCTCCATCTCTCTCCGTTCCTCTGTCTCAAATAAATAAATAAATAATATTTAAAAGAGAGAGGAAAGAAAGAAAGAAAGAAAGAAAGAAAGAAAGAAAGAAAGAAAGAAAGAAAGAAGAAAGAAAGAAAGAAGAGAGAGAAAGAGGGCTGGAGAGATGGTTTAGTGGTTAAGGCGCTTGCCTGAGAAGCCTAAGGACCCAGGTTCAATTCTCCAGGTCCCGCGTAAGCCAGATACACATGCTTCTGGAGGCCGTTGCACACCCATTCTCTCTCCCTCAGTCCCTCTTCCCCTCCATCTCTCTCTCTCCCTCCATCTCTCTCTCTTCCTCTATCTCAAATAAATAAATAAAAGAGATTTCAAAAAAGAGAAAGAAAGAAGAGAGAAAAAAGAAAGAAAGAAAGAAAGAAAGAAAGAAAGAAAGAAAGGAGGAGAGAGAGAAAGAAGAGAGAAAGGAGAAGAGAAAGAAGGAAAGAGAAGAGAAAGAAAAAGAGAAAGAGAAGAGAGAAAGACAAAGAAAAAGAAAGGGAAGAGAGAGAAAGAAAAAGAAAGGGAGGAGAGAGAAGAAAGAAAGAAGAAAAAGAGAGAGAGAAAATAAACTATTAAAAACAAATTAGGGCTGGAGAGATAGCTTAGCAGTTAAGGCAAAGGATCCACATAAGCCAGATGCACAAGGTGGTGCATGCATCTGGACTTTGTTTGCAGTGGCTGGAAGCCCTGGTGTGCCCATTCTCTCTCTCTCTCTCTCTCTCTCTCTCTCTCTCCCTCTCTCAATTAAATAAATAAGTAAAATAAAATGTGTATAAATAAAAAACAAATTATTTCCAAATGACAAATATTTCCAAACAAATACCAAGAGGAAGATAGCAGCACCAGATAGGAAATAACACTTGGATTCCAATCCCAGTGGAGTTTGATCAACTGACTCATCATCACAGGATTTTCCTCCATAAAATGAGGGGTCTGTACTAGGTTCACTGATGTTTTTTAGCTGCAACTCAAAGAGAATCATTTATGAGAGAAATTCATAAAATTAATAATTTTCTCTTTTAGACCTAAATTGTAAAGCAAACTCTGGTAACCTTCAGGTACTGTTATTTTGCCAAACTATGGTGTTGAGTAAGTGGGATTTTTTTTTTTTTTTTTGTCACAATATCAAATCATCTCTTCCAATTAAATCTCATGCCAAGTGTGGTGACATTTACTTGTATCCTAGGGCTTGAGAGGCTGAGGCAGGAGGACTGCCAAAAGTAAGTTCAGGCTAGCCCGAGCTACAGAGTGAAACCTCGTCTCAAAATAAAACAAGACACCACAGAAGTCTCATGAATCCAGTAAAAAGTACTTCTTTTTTATTTATTTTGAGAGAGAGAGGCAGAGAGAGAAAGAATGGGTGCTCCAGAACCTCCAGACATTGCAAACAAACTCCAGATGCATGTGCCACCTTGTGCATCTGGCTTACATGGGTCCTGAGGAATTGAAACTGGGTCTTTTGGCTTCACAAACAAATGCCTTAATCGCTGAGCATCTCTCCAGCCCAAGGAGAACTTCTATAGTGGAAAATATGGGACAGAGCCTCTAGCCTCTCAGTTTATTTTAGGGACTATGCCTTTTGCTCTCTTCCCTTCTCCCTTTCTAGCTGTGACATGACTCTTACTTCTGGTTACGTCTAATCGTAATCAGCTGTGGTCCAGGTGTGGGCTCTCCTCAGTCCCACTGAGCCCAGTTCTCAGGAATATGGGTCTTAGATACAAAAAAAAAAGTCATGTAAAAACCATCAGTTGATGGTTAAGGATCAAAGCCATAAGATGTAAATCTTCAGGGATTCAAGGCAGCTGTGTTCCCATAGAAAGATGGTCTGCAGAAACAAGAGGCTAGCATACCTAGCCCTAGGCTAGCTGAATCCTCAGTTCTAGAATAGGTTGTGAAATACAGCACTATACTTTGATTATATTTCTCTTTTGGCCTAAGCTAGTCAGTCTGATTTTTTTTTTTTTTTTTTTGAGGTAGTGTCTCACTCTAGCTAAGGCTGACCTGGAATTCACTATGTAGTGTCAGGGTGACCCCAGACTCACAGCGATCCTCTTACCTCTGCCTCCCAAGTGCTGGGATTAAAGGTGTGCACCACCACGCCCAGCTGGTCTGCTTTTCTTGCCTTCTCCTTCCTCCTCCTCCTCCTCCTCTTCTTCTTCTTCTTTTTTAAATTTTTTAAAGTTTATTTATTTATTTTTATTGACAACTTCCATAATGGTAGACAATATCCCATGGTACTTCCCTCCCTCCCCCCACTTTCCCCTTTGAAACTCTACTCTCCATCATACTCCTTCCCCCTCTCAATCAGTCTCTATTTATTTTGATATCATCTTTTCCTCTTATTATGACGGTCCTGTGTAGGTAGCGTCAGGTACTGCGAGGTCATGGATATCCAGGCCATTTTGTATCTGGAGGAGCATGTTGTAAGGAGTCCTACCCTTCCTGTGGCTCTTACATTCTTTCCGTCACCTGAGCCTTGGAAGGTGTGTTTGAGATGTTTCAGTGCTGAGCACTCCTCTGTCCCTTCTTCTCAGCACCATGGTGCTTTCTGAGTCATTGCAAGGTCACTGCCATCTGAAAAGAGACGCTTCTTTAACTAAAAGTGAGAGTAGCATTAATATATGGGTATGGACATTAAGAGAAGTGCTTACTGGGTGGTTTGGTGAGCATAGTGCACACATTAAGCCAGACACCAACAGACATTACACCCCTAGGGCTCATGACTACCCCTGTCATAGGTTTTCAGTATCAGGGATGTATTCCCTCCCATGGAGCCGGTCTCCAGTCCAATTAGAGAGCACTTGGTTTCACCTATAATAGATATGCCACTGTTGCCCCCACTGGCTCACTTGGCCTGGCTGGCCAAATTTAAGGCTTGCAGTGTTCACTGTTGAGTATCTTCACTGGTGTTTTCTCTCTCCCATTGAACTGCATGCAGTGAAGCTTTTTCCAGCTCTCCGTCAGCTGGTCCACGTGGAGGAGGTTTTCAGCTCAGCTCCAGCAGGATTTCGCAGTGACCTTGCAGCCCAAGTATGTGGAGTCTTCAGCAATAGGGTCTTACCATCTATTCCTGTTGGGAAACCAAGAGTGTCAGCAATGGCCTGTAATGTTTTGGGGGCATCAGCGACCTCCCTGGCCAACAACTCACTGGAATGTATCCCATCACTGGCACTGAAAATTTTCTAGTAACAATCTATGGCTTCTGGGTGTGCCATTGTCCAAAATGGTAAGTTTCCATATGACTTATTTATATCCTCTTAGATTTTGATTAGCCCTCCCTCCACCTTTCTTTTACTCAATCTCTTCCCCTGACCTCACTTAGGCCTTTTCACCCCCATTAATCTGTTCTTGTACTTACATATATACAATACCATCCTGTTAAGTCCCCCTCCCTCCCTTTCTATTCCCTTTATGTCCCCTTTCTAGCTTACTGGCTTCTGCTACTGAGTTTTATTCCTGCTCACATAGAAGTCCAATCGTTTGTACCTAGGATCCACATATGAGAGAGAACATGTGATGTTTGGCCTTCTGGGCCTGGGTTACCTCACTAAGTATAATCCTTTCCAGATCCATCCATTTTCCTGCAAATTTCATAATTTCATTTTTCTTTACCACTGAGTAGAACTCCATTGTGTAAATGTGCCACATCTTCATTATCCACTCATCAGTTGAGGGACATCTAGGCTGGTTCCATTTCCTAGCTATTGTGAATAGAGCAGCAATAAACAAGGTTGAGCAACTATCTCTAAGGAAGTGAGATGTGTCCTTAGGATATATGCCTAGGAGTGGTATAGTTGGGTCATATGGTAAATCTTTTTTTTTTAATTTATTTATTTGAGACAGTGATAGGGAAAGAGAGAGAGAGAGAGAATGGGTGTGCCAGGACCTCTAGCCACTGAAAATGAACTCCAGATGCGTGTGCCCCCTTGTGCATCTGGCTTACGTGGGACCTGGAGAATTGAACCGGGGTCCTTAGGCTTCACAGGCATGTGCCTTAACCACTAAGCCATCTCTCCAGCCCGGTAACTCTATTTTTAGCTGTCTCAAGAACCTCCACAGTGATTTCCACAATAGCTGGACCAGATTGCATTCCCACCAACAGTGTAGAAGGGTTCCTCTTTTTCTGCATCCTTGCCAGCATTTATTGTCATTTGTTTTCATGATGATAGCCAATCTGACAGGAGTGAGATGGAATGTCAATGTAGTTTTAATTTGCATTTCCCTGATGGTATTTTTTATTTTAGAGAGAGTCAGAGAGAGTCAGAGACAGAGAAAAAGAGAGAGAATTGGTCCGCCAGGGCCTCAGCTACTAAAATTGAACTCCAGATGTTAGCACCACCTACTGGGCATGTGCAACCTTGTGCTTGCCTCACCTTTGTGCATATGGCTTACATGGGATCAGGAGAGTCAAACATGGGTCCTTAGGTTTCGCAGGTGACTGCTATGCCATCTCTCCCATCCTATTTATTCATTTATTTGCAAGCAGAGAGAGGCTGAGAGATGAGAGAGAGAGAGAATGGATGTGCCAGGCTTTCAGCCACTGCAAACTCCAGACTCATAGGTCACTTTGCATCTGGCTCCATGTGGGTACTGGGGTATCTAATCCAGGTTGTCAGGCTTTGCAGGCAAGCACCTCAACCTCTGAGCTATCTCTCCAGCCCCACCTTCTCCCTTCTTTTCTTTTTTTTATTGACAACTTCTATACTTACAGACAATAAACCATGACATTTCCTTCCCCTCCCCCATTCCCCTTCAGAACTCCACTCTCCATCATATCCCCTCCCTCTCTCCATTAGTCTCTCTTTTAATTTGATGTCATCATCTTTTCCTCCTACTATGAGGGTCTTGTGAAGGTATTGCCAGGCACTGCGAGGTCATGGATATCGAGGCCAATTTCTGTCTGGAAGTTGCATTGTAAGGAGTCATATCCTTCCTTTGGCTTCTTCTCCCTTCTTAACCTCCCCCTTCCAAATATCTAAAGTGATGCAACTTGTATGCAAATAAAGTGAAAGCTCTTTCTTTGGCGGCTCCCCTCTCCAGGGATGACCACTTCTCACAGAGCCTTGCTGGTCTGTGTGACTTCTGCTTGGCTGCTTTGAGTTAAGTGCTCACATTACTCTGAGAATTTCCTATTAGCGTAACTAGTATAAGCTGTGCTTTCTCCAGCTAATGTTGGCCTAAATGGCTTAGAGATATTTCCACATTGATCCTTGTCTCTTTGAGCCCTTCTCTTTCTGACTCCTCTGCACAGAGTACTCTAGTTTCCATCAAAGAAACGTCAGCAGACACAGATCTATAACCTATGTATAGATTTGTTTGTTGCACCAGTAAAATGGGTGTTGATTGCATCTAAAAAGATCCTGAAGTAAGAAAAAAAAAAAAGAGTTAGTTTGTAAGAAAGTGTTTTGATTACTTCTCCATCTTTCTGCTAAGATCAGGTGTAAAAATAGTTTTGAAACAAAACAACTTCAAATATACAGGAATGGTGGTAAATCCTCAAATAGTAAGGTGATGGTGTTCTGCTTTCTCAGCAGCTCAAAGTCCAGTTTCAGAACCACATGTACCAATTCACTCCAGATATTAGAATATACTTCTGAGAAAGAAACAAATTCTTTAAGCAAAAATGAGCATACACCAGGCATGGTGGCTCATGCCTATAATTTCAGCACCCTGGGGGGTTTAGGTAGGAGGATCATTATGAGATCAAGGCTGTTCTGTGTTCCAGGTCAGCCAGGGCTACAGTGAGACCTTGCTTTACTGCTTTAGAAACACCCACCCCTGCCCCAACACACACACACACACACACACACACACACACACACACACACAAGCATATACATGGCTAGCCAGCATGGAGAAAAGAGTTAATGAGAAAATAGCAAAGAGATATTAAAGGATAGAAATGGAGCTGGAGAGTTTGCTCAGTGGTTAAAGGCACTTGCTTGCAAAGCCTGGTAGCCTGAGGTCACTTCTCCAGGGCCCACATAAAGCCAGATGCACAAAGTGGAACATGCATCTGGAGTTTGTGTAGTGGCAGGAGGCCCTAGCACACATTCATTCTCATTCTCTGTCTCTCTCTCTCTCTCTCTGTCTCTCTCTAAATAAAGAAAATATTATTTTTTCCAAAAGGATAGAGCAAGGTGTGGTGTCATATGCCTTTGATACCAGCACTTGGGAGGCAGAGGTAGGAAGATCACTGTGAGTTCAAGGCCAGCCTGGAACTACAGAGTGAGTTCCAGTCAGCTTGGCTAGAGAGACCTTACTTCAAAAGAAAGAAAGAAAGAAAGAAAGAAAGAAAGAAAGAAGAAAGAAAGAAAGAAAGAAAGAAAGAAAGAAAGAAAGAAAGGAGGAAGGGAAGGAAGGGAGAGAGGGAGGAAGGAAGGGAGGGAGGAAGGAAGGAAGAAGGAAGGGAGAGAGGGAAGGAGAAAGGATAGAAATCAATAGCTTAGCCACAACTATTGATAATATTTTCTTTTCCTTTTTTTGACTTTTTCAGCTATCAGCATATATGTTCTTCAGAATAAAACCTCCTAATAAGTTTTTCTCTCAAGTTTATATGAATATTTAGGCTCTTAGAAAAATTAGATTCCGGACTAGAGAGATTGTTTAGTGGTTAAGGTACTTGCCTGCAAAGCCTAAAGACCCAGGTTCAATTCACTAATATCCACATGTACCAGGGTGGCACATGTGTCTGAAGTTTATTTGTAGTGCCTAGAGGCCCTGGCATGCCCATCCTTTCTCTATCTGTCTCTTTCTCTTTCTCTCAAATAAATAAGTAAAATGTTTTTAAAAGGCCGGGAGTGGTAGTGCACGCCTTTAATCCCAGCTCTCGAGATGCAGAGGTAGGAGGATCACCATGAGTTTGAGGCCACCCTGAGACTTCATAGTGAATTCTAGGTCAGACTGGACTAGGGAGAGACCCTACCTTAAAAAAAAAAAAAAAAAAGACGAAAAGATGCTTTTAAAAAAAGAAAAAATAGATTCCAAGATTAGAAAGTTTTCCTTCTGTTTAGTCCTAAAGGACTCTGACATGTTCCTCCCTCTCTCCAATAGGCAACACAAATCACAAATCCTGTGAAGTGGAGGTAGGGTTTTAAGGCCTACGGTCATCTCCATTCTTAGAAAAGCCCATCCAAGTTACCACTTCCACTTCAGACCAACTAGAGAAGAGACAGTCCTCGTTTTAGAATTCTCTAAATCTTCCCTGACAGAAGGGCCAGGAAAAGCATCACATGCAGAATCACAAACTGGTCTTTTGACAAACTGCCCATCTTTTGAGTCCTAAAGGAGGAATAGCAGTAACTACTAAGGACAAAATAACAGCAACAGCTGAAATGTAGTTGAGCTAAAAATATAAGAGAAAGACAAAAATGTGGGTGTGGGGGGGGGCTTGGCTTGCTTACATGTAACTTTAGAACCCTGGTGGTGCACCCCTTTAATCCCAGCACTCGGGAAGCAGAGGTAGGTGGATTGCTGTGAGTTCGAGGCCACCCTGAGACTACAGAATGAATTCCAGGTCAGCCTGAGCTCTCTGAAACTCTACCTTGAAAAACTAAAACAAAAAACAAAACAACAACAACAACAAAAAAAAAAACCCAAAGCAGAACTTTACAAGGAAATCTTTTATTGCTTTAAAAGTTTTGAACAGGGCTGGAGAGATGGCTTAGGGTTAAGGCGCCTGCCTCCCAAGCCTAAGAACATTGGTTCCAATCTAAATATTATTTTTTCCAAAAGGATAGAGCAAGGTGTGGTGTCATATGCCTTTGATACCAGCACTTGGGAGGCAGAGGTAGGAAGATCACTGTGAGTTCAAGGCCAGCCTGGAACTACAGAGTGAGTTCCAGTCAGCTTGGGCTACAGAGAGACCTTACTTCAAAAGAAAGAAAGAAAGAAAGAAAGAAAGAAAGAAAGAAAGAAAGAAAGAAAGAAAGAAAGAAAGAAAGAAAGAAAGAAAAAGAAAGAAAGAGAGGGAGAGAAAGAGAGAGAAAGAAAGGGAGGGAGAGAGGGAGGAAGGAAGGGAGGGAGGAAGGAAGGAAGAAGGAAGGGAGAGAGGGAAGGAGAAAGGATAGAAATCAATAGCTTAGCCACAACTATTGGTAATATTTTCTTTTCCTTTTTTTGACTTTTTCAGCTATCAGCATATATGTTCTTCAGAATAAAACCTCCTAATAAGTTTTTCTCTCAAGTTTATATGAATATTTAGGCTCTTAGAAAAATTAGATTCCGGACTAGAGAGATTGTTTAGTGGTTAAGGTACTTGCCTGCAAAGCCTAAAGACCCAGGTTCAATTCACTAATATCCACATGAACCAGGGTGGCACATGTGTCTGGAGTTTATTTGTAGTGCCTAGAGGCCCTGGCATGCCCATCCTTTCTCTATCTGTCTCTTTCTCTTTCTCTCAAATAAATAAATAAAATGTTTTTAAAAGGCCGGGAGTGGTAGTGCACGCCTTTAATCCCAGCTCTCGAGATGCAGAGGTAGGAGGATCACCATGAGTTTGAGGCCACCCTGAGACTTCATAGTGAATTCTAGGTCAGACTGGACTAGGGAGAGACCCTACCTTAAAAAAAAAAAAAAAAAGACAAAAAGATGCTTTTAAAATAAGAAAAAATAGATTCCAAGATTAGAAAGTTTTCCTTCTGTTTAGTCCTAAAGGACTCTGACATGTTCCTCCCTCTCTCCAATAGGCAACACAAATCACAAATCCTGTGAAGTGGAGGTAGGGTTTTAAGGCCTTAAATTTCATTTCTCTCACTGTACGGTCATCTCCATTCTT
Source organism: Orientallactaga sibirica (assembly GCA_036365145.1). Classification (NCBI taxonomy): domain Eukaryota; kingdom Metazoa; phylum Chordata; class Mammalia; order Rodentia; family Dipodidae; genus Orientallactaga; species Orientallactaga sibirica. The sequence continues at coordinate 21,447,385 of JAEOAD010000007.1, read as the reverse complement.
AGAAAAGCCCATCCAAGTTACCACTTCCACTTCAGACCAACTAGAGAAGAGACAGTCCTCGTTTTAGAATTCTCTAAATCTTCCCTGACAGAAGGGCCAGGAAAAGCATCACATGCAGAATCACAAACTGGTCTTTTGACAAACTGCCCATCTTTTGAGTCCTAAAGGAGGAATAGCAGTAACTACTAAGGACAAAATAACAGCAACAGCTGAAATGTAGTTGAGCTAAAAATATAAGAGAAAGACAAAAATGTGGGTGTGGGGGGGGGGGCTTGGCTTGCTTACATGTAACTTTAGAACCCTGGTGGTGCACCCCTTTAACCCCAGCACTCGGGAAGCAGAGGTAGGTGGATTGCTGTGAGTTTGAGGCCACCCTGAGACTACAGAATGAATTCCAGGTCAGCCTGAGCTCTCTGAAACTCTACCTTGAAAAACTAAAATTAAAACTAAAACAAAAAACAAAACAACAACAACAACAAAAAAAAAAACCCAAAGCAGAACTTTACAAGGAAATCTTTTATTGCTTTAAAAGTTTTGAACAGGGCTGGAGAGATGGCTTAGGGGTTAAGGCGCCTGCCTCCCAAGCCTAAGAACATTGGTTCCAATCTCCAGCGGTTCCAATCTCCAGGTCCCACGTTTAGCCAGATGCAAAGTGATGCAAGGGTGCAATGCCGCACTTGACCACAAGGGGGCGCACACATCTGGATTTCGTTCACAGCAGCTGAGACACTGTTGCCGCGCCCATCTCTGTCTTCCTCTCTCTCCCTCCTCCCCCTCCCTCTCTCTCTCTCTCTCTCTCTCTCTCTCTCTTTCTGTCTCTCTCCAAAAAAAATAATAAAAAAATAAAATAAAAAGTTTTAAAAGTTTTGAACAGCAAGACGTGGTGGCACACGCCTTTAATCCCAGCACTTGAGATGCAGAGGTAGGAGGATAACCGTGAGTTTGAGGCCACCCTGAGACTACATAGTGAATTCCAGGTCAGCCTGGACTAGAGCGAGACCCTACCTCGAAAAAACAAAACAAAAGTTTTGAACATATATTTATAGCAGAAAGGCCTTGTGGTTTTATAGAATGTGTGGATGCTTGGGCATCAAGATCTCAGAGTTTCTGGGAAAAAAAAAATCAAAATCATAAAGACACTTTCCTATTGCTTCTGTTTGCTCTTCTATCTCAAGTGTTAATTTATTTTAATGATATACCATAGGCCCCTGATTTGTTTTTAATCTTTAACTTATGCCATAATAATCTGCATTTTAAAATACAAACTTGGGAAGCTGGGCGTGGTGGCGCATGCCTTTAATCCCAGCACTTGGGAGGCAGAGGTAGGAGAATGGCCGTGAGTTCGAGGCCACCCTGAGAATACAGAGTGAATTCCAGGTCAGCCTGGACCAGAGTGAGACCCTACCTCGAAAAAAAAAAAAACATATATATACACACATATAAACTTGGGGGCTGGAGAGATGGCTTAGAGATTAAGATGTTTACCTGCGAAGCCTAAGGACCAGATTTGATTCCCCAGTACCCACTTAAGCCAGATGCACAAGGTGGCACATGCATCTGGAGTTCATTTGTGGTGGTTGGAGGCCCTGGCTCAACCATTCTCTCTTTCTCTTTCAAATAAAAAATAAATTTAAAAAGTTTTTTAAATACATAAACTTGGGCTGGAGAGATGGCTCAGCAGTCAAGGCACTTGCCTGCAAAACCTAAGGACATAAGTTTGATTCCCCAGGACCCATGTAAAGCCAAATGCACAAGGTGGTGCATGTCTGGAATTTTTGCCTTGGCTAGAGACCCTGGTGTGCCTATTCTCTCTCTCTCCCTGTCTTTCTCTCTCTCTCCCTCTGTCTCGTTCTCACTCTCGTTTAAATAAATAAACAAACTTTCTGGGGTTGGGGGGATGACTCAGTGGATAAAGCACTTGTCATGCAAGCACAAAGACCTGAGTTTGGATCCCCAGAACTGAGGTAAAAGATGACACTGTGGCATGCGCCTGTAATCCCAGCCTATCTGTGGCAAGAAAGGAGGAAGAGAGAGAATACCCAAGGACAAATTCAAGGGCAACTTGGCCTGGCAAATGCAGCAGTGAACAACAGTGAGAGAACTTGCTTCAAACAAGGTGGAAGGCAAGACCAACACCTAAGTTGTCCCCTGACCTTCACACATGCATATGGCACATGCACACCTGCACACCCACACGAACTCACTCACACAAAATGTAAACATTTAAAGAATGTCTCTGTTTTATGGTTTGTTTTTTTTTTTTGTTTGTTTGTTTGTTTGTTTTTTGGTTTTTGAGGTAGGGTCTCACTGTAGCCCAAGCTGACCTGTAATTCACTCTGGAGTGTCAGGGTGGCCTCGAACTCACCACAATCCTCCTACCTCTGCCTCCTGAGTGCTGGGATTACAAGTGTGTGCCACCACTCCCGGCTCATCTCTGTTTTATGAATGTTGCTGTTTCATTTGTAAATTTTTAATTTTGTGCATAATTTTCATAATGTGAAAAATTATTTGATAGTTTATTTGGGTTGACTACAAGTAATTTGATATGAATTATAATATCATAATAGTGACTTTTAAACCTAAATTTAATTTTAAATATTTTATTCCACTTGTTAACCTGTATATCTAAATACTGTTTGGGGTTTTTTTTGTTGTTGTTGTTTTGTTTTGTTTGGTTTGGTTTGGTTTTTTTTTTTTTTTTTTTAGCAACAGACAGAGAAAGGGGGAGAGAGAGAGAGAGAGAGAGACAATGGACACAACAAGGCCTCTAGCCACTGGTTTTTGATCTGGCTTACGTGGTCCTGGGAATTGAGCCTCCAACCGGGGTCCTTATGGCTTCAAAGGCAAGCACTCTCAGGCCCTGGTTTGGTTTTTGAACTCAGGCTGGCCTTGAACTCATGGAATGAAAGGCATGCACACCACGCCCTACTCTAAATGCTGTCCCCACGCCCAGTAGATCTGTTTCCTTCTATTGGAGCCATTCAAGCAGGTGCTGCTGATGACAGGGGTGGAACTTAGTGAACTTGTTCTAGGTTCTCAGTTCTGGGTGTGTATATTTGCCTCTTTATTTCAAGCCGTGCAGGTGGATGATCCGTACATTTATTTGGCAGATGATGAGATTAAAGCCCGGTGACCCTCAGTTGTCAGGAACTCTCCTTTGTTTCCGTTTGCTTATACACTGTTGCCTCTTTTTAAAAAATATTTTAATTAATTAATTTGCAAACAGAGATAGGAGACAGACAGAGAGAATGGGCATGTCAGTGCCTTCAGCAGCTGCAAAGGAATTCCAGATGAATTCGCCACTTTGTGCATCTGGCTTTATGTGGGTATTGGGGAACTGAACCCTGGCTATTCGGCTTTTTTTTTTTTAGCACCTTAACCACTAAGCCATCTGTCCAGCCCCACTTGTTGCCTCTTGTTTAACTGGCTTGATCTCTTCAGAAAAGTTAATGTATACAATTGCTCCAAAATTGAAAAAAATATAATTGGACTTCTTCTGCATTTCATCCTTACTCCTCCCCGTTCCCCCCTTCAGGAGTCTTCCTAAAAGCAAGATCAACAGAGCCTTATGTCTCTTTGTACTCTCTGTTGACAACAGAACTGTCCAATGCTCTCTTTTCTTTTTTTTCTTTTTGTTTTTTGTTTTGGAGGTAGAGTCTCACTCTAGTCAAGGCTGTCCTGGAACTCTCTCTGTAGTCTCAGGCTGGCCTCAAACTCACAGCAATCCTCCTACCTCTGCCTCTGAAGTGCAAGGATTAAAGGTATGGCCCACCATACCCATCCTGTCCGATAGTTTTTTTCTTTATATTTTATTTTTATTTATTTATTTGACAGAGAGAAGGAAGGAGGGAAAGAGAGAGAGAAAGAGAATGGGTGCACCAGGGCCTCCAGCCACTGCAAACGAACTCCAGACACATGTGCCATCTTGTGCATCTGGCTTATGTGGGTCTTGGGGAATCGAGCCTGAGTCCTTTGGCTTTGCAGGCAAATGCCTTAACTGCCAAACCATCCCTCCAGCCCCAATACTTTAAAAAAAATTTGAGAGAGAGAGAGAAAATATTGGTCTGCCATGGTTTATTGCTATTACAAACAAACTTCAGACATATATGCCATTTAGTGCATCTGGGTATTGGGGAATTGAACCCATATGAGCAGACTTTGCAAGCAAAGACTTTTTTTTTTTTTTTTTTTTTTTTTTTTTTTTGCGAGGTAGGGTCTCACTCTGGCTCAGGCTGACCTGGAATTAACTATGTATTCTCAGGGTGGCCTCGAACTCTCGGCGATCCTCCTACCTCTGCCTCCCAAGTGCTGGAATTAAAGGCATGTGCCACCACGCCTGGCAAGCAAAGACTTTTAACTGCTGAGCCATCTCCCCACATCCCCAAATACTTTTTGTATTTTGTATGAAACCAGGTCCAAAATACCATTTTACAGCTTCTATAAGTAGTGTCAAAAATTCTTTAACCTGTTAGGCACATTTTTCTCTCTTCTGAAATTATCTGAAAATGACAGCCAAGAATTTTTTAAAACATTTAAGTCTACAAGCACAAAGAGAACTGGAGAGAGAGACTAGTGCAGACAAGAAATGCTAAATTGGCAACGGTGGGGATGGAGAGATGGAAACTAGCTTAGAAGAAGAGAATCCTGAAATCACAGTGCCTGGTACTGCCTCTCGGAACCTGGAAGGGAGCGGGAATTAGGGAACTGGGTAAGACAGAAGCAGCGTGGGACTGACACCAGGAAAGCCTGTTGTAAGAACAATGGAGTCCTTCCCTGTGGAGCCCGCTAGCTACTCCCATCTTAGCCTGAGGGAGAGGGGAAGCTTGTTCTCTATGGTAATTGAATGAGACGTGCCCCAGATTTGAAGACTCTAGACTCCAGACACCCAGAGGGCAGCTCAGAAAATAAGGCACTTGGCATAATATGCCTTCCATCTCCAGTTCTATCACATTGTAGGTCCCCAAATACCAAGAGCCCTACTTATTCCTACTAGACAACAGAGGAGCCTTCTAGGAAGACTCAGAGGATTCCCTGACACAAAGGCTATGGCCGTTCTCCTTTGATCTATAAAGATCCCCATCGGCCCTCACGTTTCCTCCATCGCAACAACCTTCCAGTCTGCTAATCAGTGTCTTGCTTTTTAATATGCCTCAATAGAGAAGGAAGCCTTGCCAGACACAGAGGGGGGGAAAGGCTCCAAAATGAACTGTAGAGACAAAACAAAGAAGAATGTGAAAGGAGAAAGGAGGGAGAGAATGCAGTCAATAGAAAAACATCTTTGTCGTTTACCTCACTGATATGTTTTAAGAGACAGAAGCCTGCCCCATTCTTTTCCTCTCATGAGCCACAAAAGATATGAATGTGAGAACTCTTTCCATATTCTCACAAAAATTGTAAATATTTTCCAGTAGTTCTGCATTGTTGTGATTAGACAATATGCCTATCTCATCTTTACTTTCAAGAGTTTAATAAAAAACAGATTTTTTTCTTTTGTTGTTTTGTTTGAGGTAGGGTCTCGCTCTAGCCCAGGCTGACCTGGCACTCTCTCTGTAGTCCCAGGCTGGCCTCAAACTCACAGCAACCCTCCTTATCTCTGCCTCCCCAGTGCTGGGTTTAAGGGCATGTGCTACAATGCCTGGCAAAAACAGACTTTTAAAATGAAAACCAAGATTGCTAAGAAAAACTGCATGCGTCTGCTTCGATTATGCTATTAGTAATGTTAGAAGTGAAATCATCTCTAACTCTCCGAAGCGTGAGTCATTCATTACCCATTCCAAGCAAAAATAATTGCTGGCATTTATTGAGTGGTGATTGCTTTACAAGTGTAGTCTCATCTAATACTCTCACCACCTGTAAATGTATATTACTACTATTATCATCGTATAGATGAGGAAATCAAGGTTTTTCCAAAGACAAATTGACATACCCAATATGGCAAGGCCTGGACTTGACCTAGATATAATTGGCAATCAAGCTTTGCCTTTAACCTCCTGCCCTCTGTTTTTTAAGGAAGAGAAAGGGAAATCAAAGTTTTACTGTGAGGGGGTATATAGAAGAGGATTAAATGGTAAATTGACAATGTGGCCCTTGACAGATGTGTTCTTCAAAAGTTTTATGAGTTGAAGCCGGGCGTACTGGCGCATGCCTTTAATACTAGCACTCGGGAGACAGAGGTAGGAGGATCGCCGTGAGTTCGAGGGCAGCCTGAGACTACATAGTTTATTCCAGGTCAGCCTGAGCTAGAGTGAGACCTTTAGCCCTCAAAAAAAAATAAATAAATAAAAGAGTTTTATGAGTTGAATTCCAGGAGTGGTGGCTCACGCCTTTAATCCCAGCACTTGGGAGGCAGAGGCAGGAGGATCTCTGAGAGTTCAAGGCCACCCTGAGACTACATAGTGAATTCCAGGTCAACCTGGGCTAGAATGAAACCCTACCTCGAAAAATCAAAAAATAAAAAATAAAGTTTTATGAGTTGAAATTAAAACTAAACCCAGACATCTTGCAAAGGGAGTTGTTCTACATGGACTTTGCCCTTTGATAGGGGAAACACAATCCAAGGTTGGAGGTCCTTACCGCTGTTTCAAGAATTATTTCCAGGCTGGAGAGATGGCTTAGTGGTTAAGACACTTGCTGGCTAAGCCTAAGGACCCTGGTTCAATTCCCCAGTACCCAGGTAAAGTCAGATGCACAAGGTGGCACATGTGTCTGGAGTTCATTTGCAGTGGTACACCCATTCTCTCTATCTACCTCTGTTTCCCTCCCTCTCTCTCTCTCTCAAATAAATAAATAATTTTTTCTTTTAAAAAAGCTGAGCCGGGTGTGGTGGCGCATGCCTTTAATCCCAGGACTCAGGAGGCAGAGGTAGGAAGACTGCCGTGAGTTCGAGGCAACCCTGGGACTACATAGTCAGCCTGGGCTACAGCAAGACCCTATCTCGAAAAACAAAAACAAAACAAAACAAAACAAAACAAAAAAGCTGGGCTAGAGATGTGGCTTAGTGGTTAAGGCACTTGCCTGTCAAGCCTAAGAAGCCAGGTTCAATTGCCCAGTCTCTGCATAAGCCAGATGCACAAGGTGGTGCACGCATCTAGAGTTTGTTTGCAATGGCTGGAGGCCCTAGTGTGCCCATCCTCTCTATATATCTCCCTCTCTCACTCTCTTTCTCACTCTCAAAATAAATAAGTAAATAAATAAATAGAATTTTTAAAAAAAAGAAGAAGCATTTCCATCAAGATCAGGGTTATCCAGAAAGACCACAAATCCAGAAGCAGATTTACATCTCAGAAGCAAACTACCTTAAACAAATGTGGGCAGCTGAGATGTAGCTCAGTGGTAGAGTGCTTGCTTAGCATTCCCAAGGCTGTAAGTTCAATTCCCAGTACTGGAGAAAAATGTGGGGTGACATTCATAAATACCAGATTGTCAATCAGTGTCCAAACAAGACTGGAAAGACTTTTACCCAATAATCAAATTTATATTGGGCTGGCTGTGACAGCTCATGCCTTTAATCCCAGCACTGGGGAGGCAGAGATAGGAGGATCACTGGGAGTTTGAGGACAACCTGGGACTACAGAGTGAGTTCAGGTCACTCTGGGCTAGAGTGAAACCCTACCTCCAAAAACACTAAAAAGATAAAAATTTATGTTGGAAGCTAAATTCTAACTAGAAGGTAGCTTGGTGAGCATGGAAAGAAAGCCTGAGGAGCTGAAATGGCAGGAAGTTACAGTGAGCTAGTGATCTGCACCCATTGATTGGTTTACCCATTCACTATTTATTGAGTACCCACTTTATGCCAGGCATTGTTCTTACTACTGAAGATACAGTTGTAAGAAAGTTCCCATCCTAATGAAGTCAACATGTTAGTGAAAGAAACATCTGAGAATATGGTTTTAGATACAAGTGTGAAGAAAATTGAGCAAGGGAAGAAGCTAGGAGGTGTGATAAGGTGAACAAAGAATATCTGACAGGATGATTGAGATTTGAAGAGGCAATCTATTCAAATATTTGAGATCTAAAAAGATAAGAAAGCGACTTGGCTTAAGTCCTCGGGTAGAATGATCCAACAGCAAACAACCTCAAGTATGGCTGGACTGAGCCCAGTCAGTAAGCAGGGAACAGGTGGAGATGAAGTCAGAATAGACAAGGGCCAGAACATGTAGTTTCATAGCAGGGATTTTACTCTGAGAGTTACTGGAAGTTGCATTTATTTGTGTTGGTTCACTTTGTAATTTGAGATATGGTGCTTGCTAGGTAGCCTAGGTTGGCCTCAATTTTACATACGGTGTACCTCATGATCCTTCTGCCTCAGCCTCTCCAGTGTTGGAATTATAGGTATGCACTATTATACCTGGCTTTGGGGAGGTTATGACATAATCCAGTTTGTGGGAGACAGGTCTTATAATGGAGAAGAAAATTACTAATGTGTTTTGATTTGCATCTTGGTCAAACTTTTCATAATAAAAAATAATATAGGAATTTAAATATAAAATATACATATAAGGGCTGGAGAGATGACTTAGCAGTTAAGGAGCCAAAGGACCCAGGTTCAATTCCCCAGGACCCACGTAAGACAGATGCACAAGATGGCACATACATCTGGAGTTCGTTTACAGTAGCTGAAGGCCCTGGCATGCCCATTCTCTCTATCTACCTGCTTCTTTCTCTTTCTCTCTAAATAAATTATATATATGTATAATATATATGATTTTGAAGTCAAAGACAGTTTATTTACTATTTGAAATCTCAAAATAGGAGATAGAGAGATGACTTAGAGGTTAAAGGCACTTGCTTGAAATCTCAGAATATCCTTTTTCCTCCACGGCAAATTCCAGGTCAGCCTGGGCTAGTGTGAGAGTCTATCTCAAAAACTACAAAACAAAACAAAATTTCCCTTGCTGTGTTCAACTTCCTGATAATAAAAATGGTCCTTTAGTCTCAAATTTTGGGTTAAACTAGTTGTTCATTGCTTTTACAGATGAAAAGATTAACAGGGTTCTTAACAAATAAGCTATTTGAGTAAAAATTAAGAACAGTTTCTAGGACTAAGTATTGTAGTTTTACCTAAAGTGCTGGAAGGTAGCAACTGTCAAACGAAATCTACACAACAGTTTCAATCAAGTAAGGTAATTGAAGCTGCTGGCATTCACACATGTTGGTCACACGAGGAATACGATCAATGGCTATATCACCTTAGGAAATAACGATCTCCTTGCTATGTACATTTGAAATATTCATATATGGTAAAATTGTGTAAGAATAATCGGTGGAGGGGGGAGCTGCTTTGTAAGTATTCATTACCATCATGACATAAATATATAAATATATCTACCTCTCCCATTTTGAATAATTTTCTGTTAGAAATTAGAATATATTTCCTCATGATGACCGAATAAGAAGAGCTAGTTAGAAAGTAGTTTTCGATAAGAGACATACCTAGGGATATAAAATTAATTTTTAAAATAGCTTTCATCTGGGGCTGGAGAGATGGCTTAGTAGTTAAGGCACTTGCCTGCAAAGCCAAAGGACCCAATTCCCCAGGACCCACATAAGCCAGCTGCACAAAGGAGCACACGTAATCTGGAGTTCATTTGCAGTGGCTGGAGGCCCTGGTGTGCCCATTCTCTCTCTCTCTCTCTCTCTCTCTCAAATAAATAAATAAAAATAAAATATGCTGGGCGTGGTGGCACACGCCTTTAATCCCAGCACTTGTGAGGCAGAGGTAGGAAGATCACTGTGAGTTCGTGGCCACCCTGAAACCACAAAGTGAGTTCCAGGTCAGCCTGGGCTAGAGTGAGACCTTACCTCAAAAAAACAAAAACAGCCGGGCGTGGTGGCGCACGCCTTTAATCCCAGCACTCGGGAGGCAGAGGTAGGAGGATCTCCATGAGTTCAAGGCCACCCTGAGACTACATAGTTAATTCCAGGTCAGCCTGGGCCAGAGTGAGACCCTACCTCGAAAAACTAAAAAAAAAAAAAAAAAAAAAAAAAAGAAAAAGAAAAAAAGAAAGAAAGACAGAAAGAAAAATAACATTAAAAAAGAGGAAAAAAAAACAACTTTCATCTGAATTACACAGTAGTTTTGTGCTAGATGCAGCATACCTCCTAAGCCTATGTTGCAGGAGTAGGCTAACCGTCTACCTACGTGTGTCTCCTGGTGCCATTCCCCCCCTCCTTTTTTTAAAAAAATGTTTTATTTATTTATTTGAGAAAGAGGCAGAGAGTGAGAGGGAGGGAGAGAATGGGCACGCCAGGGCTTCTAGCCACTGCAAAAGAACGCAAGATGCATGCTCTCCTTGTGCATCTGGCTTACATGGGTCCTGGAGAGTCGAACCCGGATCACTTTGGCTTTGCAGGCGAGCGCCATAACCGCTAAGCCATCTCTCCAGCCCTTGCCCTTCTTTATCAGAGAAGTTGGTGTCATGATAGTGGGACAAGCAGCACGTTCGGTGTGGAATAAGTTTCCAGGGCTCGGCTGTCACTTGGGGCGGGCAAGTGTGAGGTGCAGAAGTTTGGGCCGGGTCGCATCACCGTCCTCGGTCATCACACGGGCTTTGCTCTGAGCGCCGGGGCTGGGCCGAAGCGCAGGCCGCAGCTCGGACGCCGCAGGGCGGCTTGGAAAAACCGCGACAGCGTCGCCCGGGGCAGCACGCAGGCCCCAGCGGCGCCCAGGCCGCGCGCGGGTGTTCCCTCAGCCCCCGCTCCCCCCCCCTCCCGCACACCCGCCGCCCGTTGCCAAGGCAACCGCCCGACGAAGGTTCCCCCGCGGCAGGGGCTCCGCCCCTCGGCCAATCGGACCGACTCTCAACCCGATCCCAGATTCTCTTTGTTCCGCAGCCATTTCAGGGCCCCGGACGGTGTTGGCTGCGCCGCTACGGCAGAAGGGCCCCGAAACGCCAGAGGCCTCTGGGATGGTGTGGGACCGGGTAGGTGGTGTGAGGGTGCACAGCCCGGGGGAGTGGATGCGGGAGCACACCGAGGCAGGGGCATTCCCAACACTGCCGAACGCACGGGGCCGCCCTCTCGGTGCCCGGGGCCCGGCCGTTTGGAGCTTGGCGGAGACGGCGGCGGCGGCGCGGTTCGAAACCCAACAGCTGTCGCTCCGGGCTCCGGGCAGGAACCCGGGTCCAGGGCCGCCGGCGGCTCCTCTTGGAGGGTCGAGGCCAGGCCTTGGAGCCGGTGAGCGCGCTTTGTCCACCTCCTCCTCCACGCCTGTCCAGCCGCGGCGTTTCGGAGCCCTTGGGTGCGGCCGTAGCGGCTCCGGGACGGCCGTCTTCCGCCGCTCCAGGCCCCGGGCGGGCGGGCGGGCGGGCGCTGCGGGGACGTGGGCCGGTCTTTGTCCCTCCCCGGTGGCCCGACGTCGCGCACATCCCCCGGCTAGCGGATCCCTTTCTCCGGGTGGCTCTTTCTTCATACGGCGTGTTGACCTCACTGTCTGTTTACGTAATTTAAAAAATTTTTATTTTTATTTTTATTGTTAACTATGGGCTTTTCTTTTTGCACTTCTGCCTCCACTCCTGTCCCGTATTCGCCTTGGGGAACAGAGCCGCAGAGGAACAGACCCGGCACCACTAGCAAACTGGCTTTTGGAAGGGCTTTCATTACCTTTAAAAGAAAGAAAGAAAGAACTCGTGTCTTTCAACGATTCTTTAAAGAGGAACCAAAAAAAATAATCAAGTGGGTTTTGCAAGGATTGCTTACAGTTTTCAGGGTTCTCTTAATCACAAGTCTGCAGATATAAATGTAGAAACTTGGAAGTTTGGAGGCTATCCACAGATTGATCGGGACAGTTGTATTAAGCTTAATAATCCTACTTTCAAGCAAGGATGACTAAAATAATGAGTACGTAAGCAATACTTCCCCCACCCTGTTTAAAGGAAAGATGCTTTTAAAACGCAAGATGTTTGGAGTAATCAGTATTTTGAAGTAATCAGATTATAAAATGCTACTCCAGATATGCTCATTTATCAAGAAAACCAAAAAGTCCTCGCTGGATTTTAAGTTTAACTATCAAAAATTTTCTTATGCCCGGCGTGGTGGCGCAGCCTTTAATCCCAGCATTCGGGAGGCAGAGGTAGGAGGATCGCCGAGAGTTTGAGGCCACCCTGAGACTACATACTTAATTCCAGGTCAGCCTGGACCAGAGTGAGACCCTACCTTGCAAAACCAAAAAAAAAAAAAAAAAATTTCTTATGAGCGTGGTAAGGTGAAATAGAAGAGGAGGATTCAGAATATTGGAAAAGGATTATGTGTTCCACTTTCCCCTACCCTGCAATGCGAGCCTAGTTGTTCCTATAGAATGGCTGCCCCAACTTAAAAACTTAAAACTGCAGAGGAAAAATATTAGTTTGAAGGTGTAGAATTCTCTTTCATCCTTGACACATGCAGTGTATAAAATACATAGTAGTTTGACAGTACATTTTTTTTTTTTTACCTCTGATTTAATGTAACCCTATTGCGGCGTTAGTGGTCCATTTCCTTTTTCCTAAAAGGGGCCTTCTATTAGCATTGATGGGCTTGCAGTATTCATGCTGGTCTGGAATTCACTTCCTGCCGCTGCAGTAGCTATACCAATCTTTTTGAGTTTTCCTCCTCCACCACCCCCCAAAACCTTTTGCCATTATATAATATGAACAGGATAGGATTTGGGTAAAAATATTCTAGCGGTGAATTTTTCCATCAACACTTATTACTGTAGTCACTGTTTTTCTTGTCATTGTTTTTTAGCTATAGTTTTTGCTACTTATATAATGTTAAACCCATGAGGTGAAATCAGTTTTTCTTAAAATTATAAATGAACTGCATTGAAATGTGAACATCCTGTATTTAGTGGAATTGTTATAATTCCTAAACATAGTGGAGTTTTGCAACCTGTTTTAAGAAAAAGAAATCTAGTTACAAAGGAAGCCTAAACAAATTACATAAGTAAGGAAATAAACTTATCTCTGAATATAAACTGAAGAGCTGAGTGCAGCAGTAGGTGAAAATTATTGATTGAGCAGGGGATAAGGAATAAGTATTTCCATATTTTATATATCTATATATATTCCTGTCATTGATATTTGCATACATATTGGTGGCCAAAGAGATCCCCCTACAAATGGTTTGGCTACCTGCAAAGAGGTGGGAGAACTGAGAGTCTAAAAGGGACTGATTTAAACTCCTGGAGAGTACTGCCCCATTCAAAACCAAAGTTTGGCCAGGCGTGGTGGCTCACGCCTTTAATCCCAGCACTCGCCTTTAATCCCAGCACTCGGGAGGTAGGAGGATCGCCATGTGTTCGAGGCCATCCTGAGACTACATAGTGAATTCCAGGTCAGCCTGAGCTAGAGTGAGACCCTACCTGGGGACGACAGAAGTTTGGTTAAAGAAAGTGAAATTCCCTAGATGGTGAGGCTCTTTCCTGGTCCTACGCAGGTAGTGCCATGGTAGATCTCTGCTAAGTGCTGGCAGAGGACTGGGATGAACTCCACAGTGGAGATTGAATTATGATTTGTGATTTAGTCAGTGGGGGTTAGGGAGGAGAGGTTCGTTCTAAAAGCCAAGTTTGATTTGGTTCCTCTGAGACTTTCATAGTAGGTAGTGTTCTTTGAAGTCCCCTTAGTTGGTGTGATAAGTAAAATGATAGCTTCAGGAGTTTCAATGGTCAAATGAAATACTGAAACAGGATGTGGGCATGGAGATTTTTTTTTGAAATTTTCTTGAATAGATAAAATCCTTACAGGAAGGAAGGATGGCCACAGTCAATTTTGTTAGTTGATTTTTTTGTTTGTTTTTTTGTTTTTGAGATAGGGGTCTCGCTGTAGCCCAGGCTGGCCTTGAACTCACAGTGATCCTCATACCTCAGCCTCGTGAGTACTGGGATTAAAGGTGTGTGCCCACCGTGCCAGGCTTGTCAGTTGCTTTTAATGACTATGTGATGTTTGGGTGAATTTATGAATTTCTCCTAATGAAAACTTTTCTATTTTTTTTTGTAATTATAAGAAATACTGCAATGAAGTTATTTGTAAAGAACAATTTCTTTGTGTTACATTATTTCATTGAGATAGATTCTCCAAGGTGAAAATATCAGAATGTGAGGTCATCCAGAGCTCCTGTCTACACATTGCTTTTGCTCAAGGAAGTTTTTTTCTGGTGGTGATGCTTTGGCTTTGTTGTTTCTGTGTGTGGTGCTAGAGCCTGAACCCAGAGCCTCATTCATGTACACAAGTTCTCTACCACTACCACTGAGCTTTTAATTTTTTTTTTAATTTTTAAGACAAGGTCATACCCAGAATGGCCATAATTTCATGATCCTCCTGCCTCACCATAATGAGTAGCTGAGATTGCAGGCCTCTGCCAGTAGGCCTGGCTTTTTTTTTTTTTTTTTTTTTTTTTTTAGGTTTAGAAAGATTTTATTATAGAACTGAAGAGAAGGAAGAAGGGGGGGGAGGCAGAGCTCCTGTAAAACAGCAAGGGGTCCCCAGAAATGTGAAAAACACCCTAGTGACTTTGATGAGAGGGGTGAGTTATAAGTTGAGATGAGGAAAAGCCAGATCAATCAGGATTCTAGGGAGGGAGTAATCATGTGTCTGGTTTCTAGGAAGGGGTGACTCCTCCAGGAAAGTGAGATGAGGAGAACCTACCCCCCCCCTTACAGGCTCAAGTACATCCCCACTTTCGAACCATGTGTTTTGAGGACCCTGTTACCTCCAGCTGCCCATCCAGTTTCTGCCTCCTACTCTTCCTCTCTCCCGCTCTGAAGAGGTTAGGGAATTGGGCAACAACCTATCTGGTTTTGAGCTGCGTAGGGTCATTGGGTGTGACAGTTGGGGTACCCCTCTAGTAGGCCTACCTAATAGACCTCAAAAGTGCACTGGTGATTTAATTTGTACAGCGCAAGAAAGAAAGCCTTTGGTTCCTGGGTAAAGGTGGTGAGGGGAAAGAATAGAAGCAGGGGGAGTCAGGGAGAAGTGGGCAGTGAGGAAACTGGAGCTTTGAGAGGTCCTTAGGTTTCCCATTCTTGTAGGCTTTCAGGCCTGGTGCTTTTGTTGTGTTTTTAAGATAATCTTGTTGTGTAGCCCAGGCTGGCCTCAAGTTCTTGGTCCTTCTGCCACAATTTCAGTACTGGTAGTATAGGTGTGTACTATCATGCCAGGTTTGCTTAAGGAAATGTAATCATGCTTCTGAAATAAACTGGAACAACATATTTATGGCTCCCACTAATGCAAGATAAAGGGAAGACTGAATGAATGAATGAATGAATGAATGATTTTTTTCTTGTAATGTGTTAGGCATTGTAGGCATTTAGTATATATTATTACTTTTACATTATTCTCATCACAGTCCTGTGTTATACATAGAGATCATTTTCCTTTTATTATGGGAGAAGAAAGCATAGATAAATACTTAACTTTGTACAAGGGCTGCATACATGCAAGCCTGAATCTAAATCTTCATCCACCTGAATAAAAAATTATACTCTTATTTGTACATTTCTGTGTACTGTATATATTTAGAATTGTATATGTGTAACAAGTTATAGATCATTATTAAAACAGTTGACTGAAAGCCGGGCGTGGTGGCACACGCCTTTAATCCCAGCACTTGGGAGGCAGGCAGAGGTGGGAGGATTGCCATGAGTTCGAGGCCACCCTGAGACTACATAGTGAATTCCAGGTCAGCCTGAGCTACAGTGAGATCCTACCTCAAAAAACCAAAAAAAAAAAAAAAAAAAAAAAAAAAAAGTTGACTGAGTGGGTAAGTTACAAAGTTAAACCAAACAGGTTAGCTTTTTGCATTCATTTTAGAAAAGAAAAAAAAATTCTTAGATGAGATATAGTTGGTAATGTACATATAAAGCTAGATTCTAAAATGAATACAGCCTGGTGTGCTAGTGCACACCTTTACTCCCAGCACTTGAGAGGCAGAGGTAGGAGGATTGCAGTGAGTTCAAATTCACCCTGAGACTACATAGTGAATTCCAGGTCAGCCTGGGTTAGACTGAGTCCTCACCTTGAAAAACCAACACCGGGTGTAGTGGCACACGCTTTTAATCCCAGCACTCTGGAGGCAGAGGTAGGAGGATCGCCATGAGTTCAAGGCCACCCTGAAACTACATAGTGAATTCCAGGTCAGCCTGAGCTAGAGCGAGACCCTACCTTGGAAAAAATAAAAAAATAAATCAATAAATTTTAAAGTAATAAACATATAATTAAAGATCCATTGATAATTATATTTCCATTAGAAATTGTTTTTTAATTTATTTAAGAGAAAATTTATTGACAACTTATATACTTACAATAAATCATGATATTTCCCTCCCCTCCCCCACTTTCCCCTTCACAACTCCGCTGTCCATCATATCTGCTCCCTCTCTCCATTAGTCTCTCTTTTATTTTGATGTCATCGTCTTTTTCTCCTGAGGCTCTTGTGAAGGTATTGCTAGGCACTGCAAGGTCATGGATATTGAGGCCAATTTCTGTCTGGACAGTTGCGTTGTAAGGAGTGGTACCCTTTTTTTGGCGCTTACATTCTTTCCGCTTTAAGAAAGAATTTTTAAATTTTTATTTAAGAGAGAGAGAGGCAGATAGAGAGAGTGGGCTTCTTGCTGCTGCAAATGAACTCCAGACGCATGCACCACCTTGTGCATCTGGCTTACATGGGTCCTGGGGAATTGCACCTGGGTCCTTTGGCTTTGCAGGCAAGCACTTTAACCACTAAGCTATCTCTCTAGCCCTAGAAATTGTTTTTGAGGGGTGGAGAGATGGCTTAGCGATTAAGGCTGTTGCCTACAAAGCCTAGTGACCCAGGTTCGATTTGCCAGAACCCACATGAGTCAGATGCCCAAAGTGGTGCATGCGTCTGGAGTTCATTTGCAGTGGTAGAGGCCCTGGTGCTCCCATATTCTCTCTGTATCACTCTGCTTCCAAATAAATAAATAAAATATTTTTTAAAAAATAACTTATTTTTGGAGCCAGGCATGGTGGTGCACGCCTTTAATCCCAGCACTCGGGAGGCAGAGGTAGGAGGATCGCCTTGAGTTCGAGGCCACCCTAAGACTACATAGTGAATTCCGGGTCATCCTGGGCTAGAGTGAGATCCTACCTTGAAACCCCCCCCAAAGAACTTATTTTTGAAAAATAATTAGTAAACAGATTATTTTACCTGGAACTAAAGAGAGCAGGAAAAATTTGAGAAGGGTGCCACTGATTAGTTCTAGGACTATCTCTTGTATGTTGTACTGGAGAGAGAGCTGTAAAATAGTGTAATAAATATAATTTCAGGTTTAAAAAAATTATTTAAGAGACAAAGAGAGGCAGATACATAAAGAGAATGGGTGCACAAGGGCCTGTAGCCACTGCAAATGAACTTGAGATGCAGCCCGTGCATCTGGCTTTACATCATGGATACTGGTCCTTAGGCTTTGCAGGCAAATGCCTTAACTCCTGAGCTATTTCTCCAGCTCAGTTACAAGTTTTATTATGTAACCCTATACAGGCCCTGAGGTGGGCAACTAACAGACTCCTTGAGAGTGGAGAGATGACTAGAGCATTTGGGGAAATAGAAGTCACATTTCCAGTATATCTAGAGAGTTAAGAATTTGGTATGTTCTTGGAACTCTAAGAAGTTCAGTAACCTGAAAGACATAAACAGGATCCATATTTTTTTTCTATAAAGGAATAGATATAAATATTCTCTGCTTTCTGGGCCATACCAACTCTGCTGTTGTAGTGCAAAGAAGTTGCAGACAGTGAGGATCTGATGTGGCCAGATTGGTCTGGAGAGTCTGAGGCAACCTCCAAAATAAAGTACAGAAGGACTTGGGGGAGAGACCATCTCCTGAGTCTTGTGTGGCCCTAGAGTGAGCCACTGAAATTTTGAAATGGGGAACCTTCATTATGTGTGTCAGTCATTAAAAACAGAATGGATTTTTTTGTTTTATATTTTTCAAGGGATGGTCTTGCTCTAGCCCAGGCTGACCTGGAATTCACTATGTAGTTTCAGGCTGGCCTTGAACTCAAAAGTGATCCTCATACCTTAGGCTCCCAAGTGCTGGGATTAAAGGCATGTGCCACCATGCCCTACTCATAATGGTTTTTTTTAACTTTTTTTATTTGTAAACAGAGAAATAAAATGGGTGCATCAGGTCTTTTGCCACTGCAAATGAACTCCATATGCATACACCACTTTGTGCATCTGGCTTTACGTGGGAACTGGACAATAAAAACTGGACCCATAGGCTTTACAAGCATTTGCTTTTAACTGCTAAGGCATCTTCCCAGCCCCAGAATGGATTTTTTTTTTTTTTTTTTTTTTTTTTTTTGGTTTTTCAAGGTAGGGTCTCACTCAAGCCCAGGCTGACCTGCAATTCACTATGTAGTCTCAAGGTGGCCTCGAACTCATGGTGATCCTTCTACCCCATCCTCCCAAGTGCTGGGATTAAAGGCATACACCACCACTCCTGACCTAAGCTCAGAATGGATTTTTAAACATTAATTAATTAATTAATTAATTAATTTGAGAGAGAGAGGTAAATAAAGAGAGAATGGGTGGGCCAGGACCTTCACCTGCTACAAATGAACTCCAGACACATATGCCACCTTGTGCATCTGGTTTATGTGGGTCCTAGGGAATTGACCTGGGTCCTTTGGTTTTGCAGGCAAGCACCTTAACCACTAAGCCATCTCTAGCTCCAGAATGGATTTTAAAAATACATTTATTTGAGAGAGAAAGGCAGATAGACAATAGGTGCACCAGGGCCTCCAGCCTCTGCAACTGAACTCTAGATGCATGTGCCACTTTGTGCATCTGGCTTTATGTGGGTACTGGGTAATCAGACCTGCATCCTTTGGCTTTACCAGCAAGCACCTTAATTGCTAAGCCATCTCTCCAGCCCCAATTCAGGTTTTTAAATGAGCAAATTGACAAAACAGGAAATACAGCTGGCCAGTAAACATGCTCTACCTCACCAGTACAAAAACACAAAATAAAGCAGTGACGTTTTCCCATTTATACAAGCAAAAATTAAAAAGAAAAAATGCTTGTATGTATTGACAATATTGTAGGGATGCTCATACATTGAATACATATGTGCAAGTATTTTTATTTATCTTTTATCTTTTTAATTTTTTTAATTTTTATTTATTTATTAGCAACAGACAGACATAAAAAGAGGTGAGATGGGCTGGAGAGATGGCTTAGTGGTTAAGCACTTGTTATGAAGCCTAAGGACCCTGGTTCAAAGCTCAATTCTCCAGGACCCATGTAAGCCAGATGCACAAGGGGGTGCATGCATCTGGAGTTTGTTTGCAGTGGCTGGAGGCCCTGGCATGCCCATTCTCTCTCTCTCTCTCTCTCCCTCTCCCTCTCCCTCTCCCTCTCTCTCTCTCTCTCTCTCTCTCTCTCTCTACCTGCCTATTTCTGTATCTCTCTCTCTCCCTCTCTCTCAAATAAATAAATAAATAATAAAATATTTTTTAAAAAAAAGAGGTGAGAGAGAGAAAGTGGGCGCACCAGGGCCTCCAGCCACTGCAAACGAACTCCAGGTGCATACACCACCTTGTGCAAGTGGCTTACTGGGTACTGGCGAATTGAGCCTTGAACCGGGGTCCTTCGGCTTCACAAGCAAGTGCTTAACCACTAAGCCATCTCCAGCCCCCTTTTATTTTATTTTTATTTTTATTTTCTCGAGGCAGGATTTCACTCTAGGCCAGGCTGACCTGGAACTCACTCTGTAGTCCCAAGCTGGCCACAGACTCACAACAATCCTCCTACCTCTGCCTCCCAAGTGCTGGGATTATAGGCATGTGCCACCATGCCCAACATGTGCACAAACACACTTTTCTAACTCTTTTTAAACATTTTTTGTTTATTTTTATTTATTTGAGAATGGCAGAGAGAGAGAATGGGCGCACCAGGGCCTCCAGCCATTGCAACCAAACTCTAGACCCATGTGCCCCCTTGTGCATCTGGCTCACGTGGATCCTGGGGAATTGAGCCTCAAACCCGGATCTTTAGGCTTCACAGGCAAGCAGTTAACTGCTAAGCCATTTCTCCAGCCCCACTTTTCTAACTCTTCATATCCTTCTTTTATGTTCCCTGAAATTTATTGTCCATCGTCTTCAGAAACCTCTTCAACATTCTCTTTTCTCCCTTGCCCCTCTCATCCTCCTCTTCATTTTTTTCTCATTTTTTAGATGTTCTCTGTATATCCCAGACTGGCCTCAAACTCACAGTCCTATCTCAGCTTCCCAAGTGCTGGGATTACATATGCCACCATACCTGACACCTCTCCACTCCCTTATTTTTTTTGTTTTGTTTTGTTTTTTTGAGGGAGGGTTTCACTGTAGCCCAGGCTGACCTAGAATTATGTAGTCTCAGGGGGGGCCTCTAACTCTCAAGGATCCTCCTATCTCAGATTAAAGGCTTGCGCCACCACACCTGGCCACTGTTTTTGTTTTGATGGAACCTGAGTCATTGTGCAAAACATTTTGCCTGAGTTTGTTTGGCTTTTGCATAGTTTTTGATACCACTGTTCTTAGAGGTAGGAAATATATCTACAAGTTTCTTTACTGCTTTCAGAGTATTCTTCTTAGCCTCAGCTTTGGGTCATGTTGCAAAGGCTGGCTGACTTCTTCCTTGTACCACCTACGTCTTTGAACTTGAGGGTTGGAGAGATGGTTTAGTGGTTAAAGCACTTGCCCCAGATGCCTAAGGATCCAGGTTCTATTCCCCACTACCCACATAAGCCAGATGTACAAGGTGGCGCATACTTCTGGAGCTCATTTGCACTGACTGGATGCTCTGGTGCACCCATTCTCTTTCTCTCTCTCCAATAAATACATAAATAAATAAATTAAAATATATTGAACTTGACAAAATAGAATGGATTAGTCCAATAACATGGCCTTTTTTCTGAACATTTTTTCTAACTATGTGATATCAGTAACTTATTTCTGCAGATCTATCTTCTTTTGTACTGCCAATAACCACCATGCCTCAAAAGTCAGCATTTCAGTTTCTATCCAGTGACCAACATTCTAGGTTTGACGTTTACTTTTTTGTTGTTTTTGTTGTTTTTGTTAGTTTTGCGAGGTAGGGTCTTGCTCTAGCCCAGGCTGACCTGGAATTCACTCTGTAGCCTCAGGGTGGCCTAGAACTCACGGTGATCCTCCTACCTTAGCCTCAGCCTCGCAAATGCTGGGATTAAAGGCGTGCAGCTGCAGGACCATGCCCCTCCTCTGATGTTGACTTTTAGTCTCTCAGGGTAGAATCTCCAATTTGTTGATCCTGTTACCATTCTCCTACCACTTGCCCTCTTGATGTTTTCACTTTCTTTTGCATGGAGTTTACTCAGCTTGAATCTCATAGTTAATCATTTTAACCAGTCCTTTGTATATTCTTCCTTCTTTTGCTCTCTGGTAAAACCAGGACCTTAGTTACAATCAATCCTCTGCTTTGTTTTGCGTTTTTTCCTACGTAGCTGAATGTGCACGAAACACATAACCACACATGACCACACACCTTAAGAAGGTTCTGGTGATCCTATTGTATTTTCCTAGTCTGTCACTGTCCTGTCCTAAGTGATTATTTCATATCTTTTCCTCAAACCACGTTTCTTTTCCCACCCTTACTTTCAGCTCATGACCTTGCTTCTCACTTTGCTAAGAAAACTGAAGTAATCAGAAGAGAATTTCCACAGGAACCAGCAACCCCCATGAACCTACTAGCATCTATGTCAGTATGTACTGTCTTTCTGCTGTTACCTGAGATTAACTATTCCAATTCTTGTCTGCTTTTGTGTAAACCCCTTCTTTAATCTGCTCAAAGACATTGCTTTAGCTTCTCTCATATCATCCATTTTGTTCTCTTTACTGAATCATTTCTATCAGGAAACAAACATGCTATTACAGTCATTTATTTTTTTTTATTTATTTATCTATTTTTTTTATTTGAGAGAGAATGAGAAAGAGGCAGAAAGAGAGAGGGAGAGAATGGGTGTGCCAGGGCCTCCAGCCATTGCAAATGAACTCCAGATGCATGCGCCTCCTTATACATCTGGCTTACATGGGTCCTGGAGAATCAAACCAGGATCCTTTGGCTTTGCAGGCAAACACCTTAACCATTAAGCCATCTCTCCAGCCCCTCTTTTTTATATATATTTTATTTTTATTTATTTATTTGAGAGGAGGTAGGCAGAATGGGCATGCCAGGGCCTCCAGCTGCTGCAAATGAACTCCAGATGCATGTGTCACCTGTGCATCTGGCTTACATGGGTCCTGGGGAATTGGACCTTGGTCCTTTGGGCTTTGTAGGCAAGAACCTTAACCACTAAGCCATCTCTCCAGGCAACAGTCATTTCTTAATGTCTGTGAGGGATTGGTTTTAGGACCTCCCTCCCCATAATATCAAAATCCCTGAATGCACAAGTCCCTTATATAAAGAGGCAGAGTATTTACATAGAACCTACATATGCACTCATTCTTTTGAGCATCTTTAGATAGTTATAATACCCAATGTAAATATGTATAAATGATTTTTACACTATGTTGCTTAGGTGCTGAGTATAAGATGAAAAGTTTGGGCTGGGTTTAGTATAAGTGCAGGTTTTATTTCCTCACATTTTCATCTGCTGCTTAGTTGATTCATGAATGCAGAATTCACAAGTAGAGAAGGTCAACTGTACATCTCTCACCTTGAGAAGAACTTGAGTCAGTTCTCCCCAAATTTTTATCTCCTTTTGTAGCAGTATCCTTCAAGAGAACTGTCTGCTTGGTGTTGTCAAGTCTCTCTAGTCAGGCCTTTGCCTGTACCACTTTTGCCAGAGTGGCTCCTCTGTGTCTTCAGTAGCCTCTGTATTGTGAAATGCCCTGTGTGTCACTGATGCTTTTTAGCAGACTTGATTGATCAGCAGCACTGGACTCAGCTCTCACTCTCCTCAACCTTGAAACACTTTCTTCTTTGCCTTCCAAGGCGCCTCTTACCCTGCTCTCTTAGTGTTACAGAATTTTGGGTCTGAATGGATGAGAATGGGTGCCCTAGGACCTCTATCCTCTGTAAAGGAACTCCAGATGTATGTGCCACTTTGTACATCTGGCTTTATGTGGGTACTGGGGGATTGAATCCAGATTGTTGGGCTTTGGAGACAAGCACTTTATTTGCTGAGCCGTTTCTCCAGCCCCTCAATCTTCTTTTAAAAAATATTTATTTATTTATTTATTTATTTAAGAAAGAGAGAGACAAATATTAGTGTGTGAGTTTGGGTATGCCAGGACCTCTTGCTGCTGTAAACAAACTCCAGATGCAAGTGCCCCTTTGTGTGTCTGGCTTTACACGGATACTGGGGAATTGAACCCAGACCATCAGGCTTTGCAAGCAAGCCCCTGTCTACTCAAATGTCTCATGGCACATGTTCTAAAACTCCTAAGCTTCCTTCCCAATGCTTGCTCTAAGCACAGAATTCCTCATTTGTTGTTTCACAAATAGCAGTTGCATCCTCTGTAGCTTAAATCAAATCTTGAAGTTACTCTTGGCTTCATTTTCTTTATCCTTCCAATCCATTCTTTTAGGACATTCTGTCTTCTGTGTCATCAAAACACATCCAAGAGCCTACCATACATCTCCCCAACTACCATCACTGGTCCAAGCCACTGCCATCATAAACTGATAAATTATTAACAGTATTTACTGCCTGGTCTGACCATTCTGCCTTAGCCCATCTAACAGTATTTTCCTTTTTTAAAATTTTATTTAATTATTTATTTATTTATTTATTTTATTTAAGAGAGAATGGGCACGCCAGGGCCTGTAGCTACTGCAAACAAACTCCAGTCACATGTGCCACCTTGTGCATCTGGTTTATGTGGGTCCTGGGGAATCGAACCTGGGTTCTTTGGCTTTGAAGGCAAGTGCCTTAACCGCTAAGCCAGCCTTCTAGCCTCTAACAGTATTTTCTTAATACAGTAGCCAAAGTAAGCCCATTACAAATTAATACAGTCTGTTACTTTTCCATTCCATGTATAGTAGCTTCTGCTACAGTCTGGAAGTAGGTGCCTCCCAAAACTCGTGCTGAGATCCTAACTCCCAAGGTTATAGAATTAGGAAATGGGGACTTTGATGAGGTGATTAGGTCATGGGGGTCAAGTTCTCACTAATGGGATTAGTGTCTGTGTCAGCTCCACATTGCTGGATGAATATCCAACCACAACCAGACACAGTCTATGGCAGAAAGGGGTTTATTTCAGTTTACAGATTCAAGGGAAGTTCCATCAATGGTGAAAGAAGCTGGCTGCTTACTTCCATACACCCAAGCAGAGAAACAATTGCAGCAAGCAGACACCAACAAGCAGCAGTCAGGAACCCCAGAGCTCAAACTGCTCTCTCCATACCTTTGGGCTGGAGTTCATATCTGCCCGGGTGACACCTCCTCCAGCAGGGGGTTAGAGACATAAGCATGAAGCTGAATCTTAAAAATAACTGAGGTGAGGGCTGGAGAGATGGCTTAGTGGTTAAGCGCTTGCCTATGAAGCCTAAGGACCCTGGTTCGAGGCTCAATTCCCCAGTACCCACGTAAGCCAGATGCACAAGGTGGCGCATACATCTGGAGTTCATTTGCAGTGCCTGGAAGACTTGGTGCGCCCATTCTCTTTCTCTCCCTGTCTCTCTGCCTCTTTTTCTCTGTCTGTTGCTAGTAAATAAATAAAAATAAACAAAAATTCAAATGGATAAATGAAATGTTTTAAAAAAAAAAAACTGAGGTGGGCTGGAGAGATGGCTTAGCAGGTAAGGCGCATGCCTGCGAAGCCCAAGGACCCCAGTTCAATTCTCCAGGTCCCACATAAGATAAATGCACAAGGTCTGGAGTTCGTTTGTATTGCTGGAGGCCCTGGCATACCCATTCTCTCTCTTTCCCTCTCTTTGTCTCTAATAAATAAATTAATTAATTAAGAATATTTTTTTAAATGCCTGAGGGCTGGAGATACGGCTCAGCAGTTAAGGCACTTGCTTGCCAAGCTAAAGGACCTGAGTTCCATTTTCCAGGACCCATGTAAAGCCAGATGCACAAAGTGGTGCATGTGTCTGGGGTTTGTTTGCAGTGGCTAGAGGCCATTCTCTCTGTCTCTCTACCTGTGTCTTTCTCTCCCTCTCCCTCCCTCTCTCTCTCAGATAAATAAAATGATATTTTTTATTTTTTAAAATATATTTTATTTATTTATTCATTTGAGAGAGAGAGAGAGAATGGGGGCGCCAGGGTCTCTAGCCACTGCTAACGAACTCCAGATGGTGTGCACCCCCTTGTGTATCTGGCTTACATGAGTCATTGAGAGTCGAACTGGATCCTTTGGCTTTGCAAGCAAACGCTTTAACCCCTAAACCATCTCTCCAGCTCAAAACAATATTTTTTTAAATTTTTTTTATTATTTTATTTATTTTTGGAGAGAGACACAGAGAGAGAGACAGACAGACAGAGAGGGAGAGGAAGACATAGAGATGGGCGCACCAGCAGTCTCTCAGCTACTGTGAACGAAATCCAGATGTGTGCGCCCCCTTGTGGTCAAGTGCGGCATTGCGCCCTTGGGTCACTTTGCATCTGGCTAAACGTGAGACCTGGAGATTGGAACCGCTGGAGATTGGAACCAGCGTTCTTAGGCTTACCAGGCAGGCGCCTTAACCGCTAAGCCATCTCTCCAGCCCTCAAAACAATATTTTTTAAAAAGCACCGGTGGCCATGGGGAACATACATTCAAACCACCACAGTGTCCTTTATAAAAGAGATGTGAGATGTGCCTCTCATCCTTTGAGGGCATAGCAAGAAGGAGCTGTCTTTGAGCCAAAAGAAAGAAATAGCCTTACCAGATGCCAACTATACCTTGATCACAGACTTTGCCAGCTTTGGGAATGGTGAGAAGTTTCTTTTGTGTTCTTATCTAACTTACGTTTTGTTATAGTAGCCTGAAAAGACTCAGACATTTCCTCGGTCTCTTAGAAAAGCTAGTCCTAACAGCAGCCTATGAAGCTCTAAGTGATCTGCTCAGCCTTGTCCCATTTCTTTCTGCTTGACTCCATGCTCTTGTTTCCTAGTACCACTTCCCGCTTGCTCACAGGACCCTTGGCTATATGTGCGCCAGCTGGAATTGCTTGCTCAGATAGCTGCTTGGCTCCATGGCCTCACCTGTAAACATTTGCTTGGGTCTTACTTTCTCAAGGGTTATATGGCAAAGAATACCTAAAGCATATATGTGGCCTAGAGTCTTTGTTTTCTTTTTGCTGCTGCCGCTGTTGTTTTGATGTTGTGAGAGATCAAACCCAGAACCTTGACATTGCTAGGCAAGCTTTCTCCCACGGAGCTACATTCCCAGCCCTTCTTATTCTCTCTGGCCCTTTTCAGAAGTTTTACATATTTCTTCTGCTTCTTGTGTTCCCCCCCCCCCGCCCCCTTGAGGTAGGCTTTTGTTCTAGCCTAGGCTGACCTGGAACTCACCATGTAGTCCCAGGCTGGCCTTGAATTCACTATGATCCTCCTACCTCTTTTTAAAAAATATTTACTCAATTCCAGGTCAGCCTGGGCCAGAGTGAAATCCAACCTCAAAAAAAAAAAAACAAAAAAACAAAAACAAAACTTCAACAATTAGTTGGGCATGATGGCACACACCTTTAATCCCAGCATTCAGGAGGGTAGGGCAGATTGCCATGAGTTCAAGGCCACCCTGAGACTACGTAGTGAATTCTAGGTCAGCCTGACCTAGAGTGAGACCTTACCTCAAAAAAAAAAAAAAAAAAAAAAAGTCAGCATGCGTGGTGGTGCATGCCCTTAATCCCAGCACTTGGAGGCAGAGGTAGGAGGATTGCCATGAGTTCGAGGCCACCCTGAGAGTACAGAGTGAATTCCAGGTCAGCCTGGGCTAGAGCAAAACCTTACCTCAACCCCCCCCCAAATATATATATATAAATATATTTAATCACTGTGAGTTCCAGGCCACCCTGAGTCTACATAGTGAATTCCAGGTCAGCCTGAGCTAGAGTGAGACCCTACCTCAAAAAAACAAACAAAACACACACACACAATACATACATACATATACATATATACATATATATATCAAGAGAGAGAGAGAATGGATGGGCAGGGCCTCTAGCCACTGCAGACAAATTCCAGACACATGTGCCATCTTGTGTATCTGGCTTACGTGGATACTGGGGAATCAAACTTGGGTCCTAAGACTTCACAGGCAAGCACCTTAACTGCTAAACCATCTTTCCAGTCCCAAAGTCTCTTTCTTGAGTGCATCTCTGCACTCTGTTAGCCCTTAACAGTTTAGCATGTATGTGTTTAAACCAAAATCTTTGGTTGTGAAACAATATATAGTTAGCAAAATCAGGAAATGGAGGTTTTGTGTAGCCCCTGTTACAGTTTTGGCAGTTGTCCCGGTAACATTCTTTGAGCTAGTTTTTTTCTGCCTGTACGTGACCCATCCCAGTGTTTTATGTTGCATCCAATTGTTCTATTGTTTTAGATAGGAAAGTATTTCTTGTTGTTGTTGCTTTTTATCGAGGTAGGGTCTCACTCTAGCTCAGGCTGACCTGGAATTCACTATGTAGTCTCAGGGTGGCCTCGAACTCACAGTGATCCTCCTACCTCTGCCTCCTGAGTGCTGGGATTAAAGGCGTGCGCCACCACGCCTGGTTTAGGAAAGTCTTTTTTGTTCTTATAAGATAGCACATTTTTAGCTGGGTGTAGTGGCACACGCCTTTAATCCCAGCAGAGGTAGGAGGATCGCCATAAATTTGAGGCCACCCTGAGAATACGGAGTGAATTCCAGGTCAGCCTGGGCTAGAGTAAGACCCTACCTCAAAAAAACAAAACAAAAAAACAAAAAAGCACGTTTTTATCCTCATAACATCCTGATAAGAAATGTTATTGGGCTGGAGAGATGGCTAAAGGCACTTGCTTGTTAAGCTTGACCACCCAGGTTTAATTCCCTAGTACTCATGGAAAGCCAGGCACACAAAGTGGTGAATGTTTCAGGAGTTTGCAGTGCAGGAAGCACTGATGCGTGCATGTTCTCTCCCTCAACCCCCCTCTCTCAAATAAATACATAAAAATATTGAAAAATAAGCCAGACATGATGGCACACATCTTTAATCCCAACACTTGAGAGGCAGAGGTAGGAAGATCACTGAGTTCAAGATCAGCCTGGGACTACAGAATGAGTTCCACATCAGCTAGAGTGAGACCCTGCCTCAGAAACATAAATATATATATTTATATATATGGTGCTATTTATTATTTCATTTTATATACCATATATTAATTATTCTTTTTTTTGTTTTGTTTTTTTGAGGTAGGGTCTCACTAGCTCAGGCTGACCTGGAATTCACTATGTCGTCTCAGAGTGGCCTTGAGCGCACAGCAATCCTCCTACCTCTGCCTCCCGAGTGCTGGGATTATAGGCGTGCGCCACCACGCCCGGCTCATATATTAATTATTCTTTCCATGACTAATAAATGATAGTCGGAACTGAGAGCAAGGCAGAAAGACCAGGCTTTGCATTCTTAAGCCCCATCCTAGAGACCTTTCACATACTATGTAGGAAAACATGAAATTCCTTATTGAAAATGGACAAATTAGTCAGTATATTGACCAGAGGCAATGATCCTTGTATTAGAAAGATACTTTTAAATTTTCTAGGGCTGTAGCATAGAACATAGGTCACTTTAATGTTTTATCCTGACATACATTAAAAAGAAGAGCAGGAAAAGTGAAGATATTTATTCTTCTTGTGTAAAATTTCAGACATTGACATAAATTGTATTTTTCATTTATTAGTATTGGTGTTAAGAAACTTTGATGAAATAAATTAAGTAAATTAATCCTATTGTGGCAGGGTTGAATTAGTAGCATATATACACATAGTTAAAAGAACTGATCTGGCCAGTCGTGGTGGCACGCACCTTTAATCCCAGCACTCGGGAGGCAGAGGTAGGAAGGAGGATCACCGAAAGTTTGAGGCTGCCCTGAGACGACATAGTGAATTCCAAGTCAGCCTGGGCTAGAAGGAGACCCTACCTTGAAAAACCAAAATAAATAAATAAGTAATAAATAAATAAATAACCTGTTGCAGTTTGTTTTAGCTCATGAAATGTTGCCTGTTGAACCTTTATTAGTAAATGTTAAGAGAATTTGGGAAATGACATCAAAAAGTGAGCCATTGAAGTTTCAGCTACTGTGAACAGGAATTAGAATGTTCAATCAGAGTTTTTGTTCAATGTTTCTGATGTTGCTATCACACAGATTTGAGGGGATGATGAGGAAAGGTTTATTTACATTGAAGAGAAGCCCAGGTTACAATGAAAAAATTCTAAACATTTTCAGCCCAGTATTATTCTTCATTGTGACATCAGACAAAATTGTTTGGAGGCTGGAGAGATAGCTTAATGGTTAAGGCAGTTACCTGCAAAGCCAAAAGACCCAGGTTCAATTCCAGTGTCCATGTAAAGCTGTATGCATCTGGAGTTCATTTGCGGTGGCTAGAGGCCCTCATGTGCTGATTTTCTCTCTCTCTCTCTCTCATAAATAAATAAAATATAAAAAATACAGCTCATTAGACATTGCAGGCAAGTGCCTTAACCTCTGAGCCATCTCTCCTGCCCCCCTTTCTTTGAAGTAAGGTCTGGCTCTGGCCCAGGCTGACCTGGAATTCACTATGTAGTCTCAGGCTGGCCTTGAACTTACACGATCTTCTTATCTCTGCCTCCCAAGTGCTAGGATTAAAGGTATGTGCCACCGTGCCAGGCCAGAGTTGTTAATGTATCCTTTTTCTGTATTTAGGATTCTTAGAACATAGGTTCAGAAATGTAATCATGAGGACAAAGCATATAGAATGTATATAATATATATGGCTTGATACCCATTGCTGAGTTCAGTTCCAGTAGGTTGTATGCTTTATACTGCTGTCAGTGATTTCTTTAAAGTTGACTCATATCTTCAACTACATGTGATGTTATCACTCTAAAATTATCATGGCTAGTTATATTTAAAAGTACATCATGATGGTATGTTTTCTTCTATAAATTTTCTCATATGTTATGTTGGTTCTAAATTAGTTTTCCAGACAGAGTTATTGGTGTTACTATCTTATTGCAACATCTAGCTGTGTGTGTGTGTGTGTGTGTGTGTGTGTGTGTGTGTGTTTGGTTTTTTCAAGATAGGGTCTCATTGTAGCCCAGGCTGACCTGGAATTGACTATGTAGTCTCAGGGTGGTCTCAAACTCACTGCAGTCCTCCTGTCTCTGCCTCCTGAGAGCTGCATGCACCACCATGCCTGGCCTTAAGAGTTCTCTAGAACCCAGTGTGGTGGTGCACACCTTTAATCTCAGCACTCAGGAGGCAGAGATAGAATGATTGCTGTGAGTTCAAGGCCACCCTGAGATTACAGAGTAAATTCCAGGTAATGAGACCCTACCTCAAAAAAAACAAAAAAGCCAGGTGTGGTGGTACATACCTTTAGTCCCAGCAGAGGTATGGAAGTTGTCAATAAAAAAAAAAAAAAAAAAAAGTTAGGGCTGGAGAGATGGCTTAGCAGTTGAGGCCTTTGCCTGCAAAGTGTAAGGACCCATGTTCAACTCTCCAGATCCCATGTAAACCAGAAGCACAAAGGTGAGTCAAGTGCAAGGTCGCACATGCCCTATGTGTGGCGTAAGCATCTGGAGTTCGATTGTAGTGGCTGAGGCCCTGGCATGCCTAGTATCTCTCTAAAATAAAAAAATAAGAGAAATTACCAGGTGTGGTGGCGCATGTCTTTAATCCCAGCACTTGGGAGGGAGAGGTAGGAGAATTGCCATGAGTTTGAGGCTACCCTGAGACTACATAAGTGAATTCCAGGTCAGCCTGAGCTAGAGTGAGACCCTACCTCAAGAAAGAAAGAAAGAAAGAAAGAAAGAAAGAAAGAAAGAAAGAAAGAAAGAAAGAAAGAAAGAAAGAAAGAAAGAAAGAAAGAAAGAAAGAAAGAAAGAAAGAAAGAAAGAAAGAAAGAAAGAAAGAAAGAAAGAAAGAAAGAAAGAAAGAAAGAGAAAGAAAGAAAAATTATTTTTAAAAAATTCAGTGTGAAATAAAACACTGACATCTGTTTCATTTAAAAAGTTGAACTATTTCTTTTAGTATCATTCCAAATTTGTTTCATAGAGAATGTTTGGCTAGTCTAGCTTTTTTTTTTTTTTTTTTGAGAGAGACAGAGAGAGAGGGAGAGGAAGGAAGACAGATAGAGATGTGTGTGACAGCAGTCTTTCAGCTGCTGCGAATAAAATCCAGATGTGTCCGCCCCCTTGTGGTCAAGTGCGGCATTGCGCCCTTGCGTCACTTTGCATCTGGCTAAACGTGGGACCTGGAGATTAGAACTGCTGGAGATTGGAACCAGCGTTCTTAGGCTTAGGAGGCAGGTGCCTTAACCGCTAAGCCATCTCTCCAGCCCTAAGTCTAGCCTTTTTAAAACTTTTTTTGACAACTTCCATAATTACAGACAATGAACCATGGTAATTCCCTCTCCTACTTTCCCCTTCACAAATCCACTCTCCATCCTATCTCCTCCCTCTCAACTAGTTTCTCTTTTATTTTGATGTCATTATCTTTTCCTCCTCTTATGAGGGGCTTTTGAAGGTAGTGCTTGGCACTGCAAGGTCATGAATATCCAGGCCATTTTGTGTCTGGAAGATTGCATTGTAAGCAGTCCTACCCTTCCTTTGGCTCTTAAATTCTTTCTGCCACCTCTTCTGCAATGGGCCCCTAAGCCTTGGAAGGTATGATAGAGATGTTTCAGTGCTGAACACTCTTCTGTCACTTCTTCTCAGCATTGTGGTACGTTTTGAGTCATCCCAGTGGTCAGTGCCATCTGAAAAAAGAAGCTTCTCTAACCAAAAGGGAGAGTAGCGTTAATATATGGGTATGAATGTTAAAGAAAAGTGTTTACAGGGCAATTTGGTGAGCATAATATGTGTATTTAACCAGACAAGAGTAGGTGTTACATTCTTAAGGCTCCTGGCCTCCTCCGTCATAGGCTTTTGATTAGGTTTTCAGTACCAGGCATGTGTTCCCTCCTGTGGAGCAGGCCTCCAGTCCAATTAGAATTGTTGGTTTCCCCCATAACAGGCATGCCACTGTTGCATTTTGTCATTTGGCCTGGCTGGGCAAACTTGAGGCTTGGAGCGTCCACTGTTTTCACCACTGATGACTTCTGTCTCCCATAGGGATGCATGCAGTGCAGCTTTTTCCAGCTTTCTGTTAGTTGGTCTACAGGGGGAGGAGGTTTTCAGCTCAGCCCCAGCTTGATTTTTCATTGATCTTGCAGCCTGGACATGTGGAGTCTTCAGCAATTGTCTTCTCTTTTTTTAACTAACTCATTATACTTAGTAAGAACAGCTATAGTCAGGCTGGAGAGATGGCTCTGTGGTTAAAGGTTCTTGCTTGCAAATTCTGCTGGCTCAGGTTCCATTTCCCAACACCCACATAAAGCCAGATGCACTAAGTGATGTATGCTTCTGGAGTTTGTTTGCAATGGCAAGGCCCTGGCATGCCCATTCTCTTTCTTTCTCTCATATATATAATTAAAAAAAGAACAGCTATGATCAGTACTTGCCTGGTGCTGTTATGTTTTCAGTCATTCAGTACTGAGTACGACTGTAGTCTTGGACACTAGTGCGGATTTGTCTCCATCTTTTATGTATGCCCCCACTTAAACCAGTGAGTAAAAAATAAAATAGGTTACTTAAAGATAAGCTACTTCTATTACATATGTAATAAACTATGAGTTCATTAAAGAAGTAGTTTAGAGTAGTAAAAATATTGAACTCCAAAATGGAAGACATTCATTCCAGCTTAATTTTTTAAATTTATTTATTTGCAAGGGGAGAAGGAGGGAGGGGGGAGAGGGAGGGAGGGAAGGAAGGGAGGGAGGGAGGGAGGGAAAGAGAAAGAGAGAATATGGACACACCAGGGCTTCCTGCCACTGCAAGTGAACTCCAGATGCATGTGCCACTGTTCATCTTGCTTCACATTGCTGTCAGAAAACACCCGACCAAGAGCAGTTTGTGAGAAGAAAGGGTTTGTTTTGGCTTACAGACTCAAGGGGAAGCTCCATGATGGCAGGGAAAACTGATGGCATGAACAGAGGGTAGAAGTGGACATAACCTAGCCAACATCAGGTTGACAACAGCAACAGGAGAGTGTGCCCCAAACACTGGCAAGGGGAAGCTGGCTATTAACACCATAAACCTGCCCCCAACAATACATCACCTCCAGGAGGATCCAATTCTCAAATTGCCACCAGCTGGGAACCTAACATTCAGAACACATCAGTTTATAGAGGATACCTTAATCAAACCGCCACACATGTGTACTGGGGAATTGGACCCAGACCTTCAGACTTTATAAGCAAGTGCCTTGAACTTCTGAGCCATTTCTCTAGGCCTCATTCCAACTTAATGCTTTTTTTGGGGGTGCGGGGGGAGTTCAAGATAGGGTCTCACTCTAGCCTAGGCTGACCTAGAATTCACTATGTATTCTGTCTCCTGAGTGCTAGAATTAAAGGTGTTTGCTACCATACTCAACTCATGGGGTACTTTTGGAAACTAGATAAAATATGAAAGCATTTTGAAAGTTATTAAATACTGTATTTACTTAACAATTTTATGATTACCAACCAGTTTTTTGAAATGGAATTTACAGGCTGTTACAATACTTAGAGAATACTAAAAGAGCTTTTCCCTTAAACCTGTCCCAGAAATGAAAACTCTCGAAATAGGGTTGACATTGGCAGTAGTTCATTGAACTGTTTAAAGAAATAACCACAGGTGAATGAAGTCGTGGAATATCCCCTAGTAAAGATCATTGATGAATATTACAATGCTATGAGAACAGTACCCCTAATTCGCTGTTTTTCTTTTGGTATTTTGGATAGCTTAATAATGCCATTCAAAAAATAATATGGTTGTTATTTGCAGTGTTTGCAGTTTCTGGTATCTTTTACTTACAGTTTATTGGAAATAAGTACTTTTGTTCTTCCACCAAAACTCAACTACCCAGGTTTCCTTTTCTATCATTTAGATGCGGCTTCTTGTACAGTTTCTGGCACTGGTATATTAAGTAAATTAGCAGTGTACTTTCGAGCTTCTGACATGTCCTTGCATTGTAGTACAAATTAATAACTTTAGACAGCATGTTCTTATGTTTGGTTTTCATCAGAAACTTTTGTTGTAATCAGTTAGGATTTCATATTAACTGGTCCAGTCTGTGTTCTGTTTTCTTTCATTTCTGGTTCAGAAATTTCCCATTAGAGTAAGAAATAATGAAAATTTCCAGGAGCAGCTGTTTTGAGTTAATATAGTGGTTCTCATTTGGCTATAAGTCCCCAAGTTATTTAAACATACATGGAGAACAAAACCCAACTCACTGTGAAGGTTCAATTTATTATAGAGGGCTAGGAAGACAGCTCAGTGAATAAAGCAATTGCTACACAAGCTTGAGTTCCTGAGTTCAGATCTCCAGACCCCATGTTAAAGCCGGAAGCGATGGCAGGCTTTGGTAATCCCAGTGCACCTATGGCAAAATGGGAGGTGGAGACAGGAGAATTTCCCAGAAACTCACAGATTAGCCAACCTGGTAAACACAGCAGTGAGCAAAAAGAACAAGAGACCCTGCCTCAAATGAGGTGTAAGGTGAAGACCAACACGTGAAAGTTGTTCCTGACCTCCCTCACGTGTGCTGTGCACATGTGTCCTACCTGTATACACACACACACACAAATTGGCATAGAATTCAACAGAATGTTGATGTTTTGAGAGTTGACAAGGATATGACCAAAAGTTAAATATATAGAGGTATTCTATCAGCCTTTTATTTTGATTAAGGATGAAAAGATTGAACTCTAAGGCATGGTACCTGAAGTGAGTGAACAGAAGAAAGTGTAATCAGGAGAGCTGTTGAGTTCTTGGTGACACTTGGACTAGAGAAGAAGTCTGGTGTGGAGGTGGCATAATGGTGTGAATAAGGTGAGTGATTAAGTGAATTGGCTTTAAAGTCAGGCATTGCTGGAATCCTAGGTTTGTTCTTACTGCCTGTGTCACATTGGACACATTACTTAAGTTCTCTTAAACCTGTTCCTCTTCTGGATAACATATAAATAGAACATACTAGTACATGTGTATAGAATTCAATGAGCTCATGCATTTGAAAAACAGCATAATAACTGGCACAGAGAAGCACTTCAGTAAGGACAGCAGGGAGACTGTTATTACTCGGCACAATCCATATTTCAGTCATACTGAAGGGGTATTGGTGTTGAATACCTCTTCTGCCAAATACAAGTGGAACATGCTACTTAACCTCACCAAACCTCTGCTAAAAATATAGAGTTAGTATCTATCTTGTAGTACTGTTGTGAATATTAAATGAGATGGCCAGACATGGTGGCACATACCTTTAATCCCAGAGGTAGGAGGATAGCTGTGAGTTTGAGGCCAGACTGACACTACATAGTAAATTCCAGGTCAGCCTGGACTAGTGCAAAACCCTACCAATAAATAAATAAATAAGCTGAAGTCTAACAAGTTTGGTATAGATTGGTTTGAATTTTTCCTTCTTAACACCCAGTCACTTTTTTGTTTGTTTTTCGTTTTTCAAGGTACTGTCTCACTCTAATCCTAGCTGACCTGGAACTCACACTGTAGCCCCAGGCTGGCCTCAAATTCTCTTAGATCTTCCAGCCTTAGCCTTCAGAGTGCTAGGACTAAAGGCATGAGCTACTCTGCCTGGTTGGGTTCTCTTTATGTAGAGCAAGCTGGCTTAGAACTTGATCCTCTTTGTTCTTAAGAAACATG
The DNA here is from genome assembly GCA_036365145.1 of Orientallactaga sibirica. Taxonomy (NCBI): domain Eukaryota; kingdom Metazoa; phylum Chordata; class Mammalia; order Rodentia; family Dipodidae; genus Orientallactaga; species Orientallactaga sibirica. The sequence continues at coordinate 21,411,541 of JAEOAD010000007.1, read as the reverse complement.
ACTGGCCTTCCCCTAACAAATATAGGTTGGACAGTTAGGTTTCCTGTGACTCCTCTCATTGTAGCCTGATAAGTTTTCAAAATCATTTTTATTATGAAAATATAACTTAGTAAAAATCAACATAACACTGAAGTATAGAACAGAAAAGATGAACCTCTTCATCCCCAATTCTGCTTTCTAGGAGGATTAATCTCTGTTCCAGGTATTTATTTGGTCATGCTTAAAACCCCCTTCACAAGCTTTCTATTAACCATAGGGTTCTTAAAAAAAAATCCATACTTCATGACATGGTGTATGTTCTAGCTTTTGCCTTCCTCTCAGATTTGCTTTGGGAGAGGGGATCATTTCTTATTTAAAAAAAAAAAAACAATATTTTGTTTATTTTCAAGTAGAGACAGACAATAGGCACACCTGGGTGTCCAGCTACTGTGATTGAACTCCAGATGTATGCACTACTTTATGCTTCTGGTTTTACGTGGGTATTGGAGAATCAAACCCAGGTTGTTAGGCTTTGCAGGCAAGACCTTAACCACTGAGCCATCTCTCCAGCACTTTCTAAAAATATTTTTATTTTCAAGCAGAGACAGACAGACCCCTCCACACACATGGGAACAGGGATATTTTTGGTCATTTCTGTTAGCTCTCAGATGAAAAGTTATTTCCTCAAAGAAGTCCTTTCCTAACACTAAGTGGATTAGAGTGATATTCTTATCTATTGCGCTTTCCTTTCCGTAGCCATTCTCCAAAGGAGATGTTGTTTTAGAACTGAGGAGTCACCTTTTTCATGCATGAGGGGAGACTGAGAGGTATTTGCTATTCATCAGGAAGAATTTTGCTGAGCCCTGTGTGACCTGTGAATGTCCTGTAGGTCAGGTCACGTAGGTGAAAAAAATGTTTATAGTTTTCAGAATTAAGAGTTTAACTCAATATTTACACATGAAATTTATTTATTTATTTATTTATTTTTTATTTTTTTTTTATTTTTTTTTTGGTTTTTCGAGGTATGGTCTCACTCTGGCCCAGGCTGACCTGGAATTCACTATGTAGTCTCAGGGTGGCCTTGAACTCACGGCGATCCTCCTACCTCTGCCTCCCGAGTGCTGGGATTAAAGGCGTGCGCCACCACGCCCGGCTTTATTTTTATTTTTATTCATTGGACACAGAGGGAAAGAAAGAGGGATAGAGAGCGGATGGGCACTCCAGAGCCTCTAGCCACTGCAAACAAACTCCAGACACATGTGCTACCTTGTCCATGTGACTTATATGGGACCTGGAGAATCAAACCTGGGTTCTTAGGCTTCACAGGCAAGTGCTAAGCCATCACTCCAGCCCCACATGGAAGTTTTGGAAAGGTTATAATCAATTCATGTAGAATTTTTAAGACTAAATGCTACTGTTTGAAAAATGATTAGACCTTCTTTTGTCTGGAACTCCACCTCAAGTTTATTATTTTGGAAAATGGTGTCATTGATGGTCACATTTATCACATTCATAAAGTGATGAGCATGTGTAGATGAAAACATGTTTGGCAAATACTTGGTTGCATTTAGTGGAAATTAAGAAGGCTATGTGGGGGATTCCTGAGGCAGATAGGAAACACTTCTCTCTTTTTACGCATTTCTTTTCTTATTGCACTTTATCATAGACAGTGCATCTCATCTATCTTTTATTAAATGAGAATTGTCTTTTACAGTTTTTTTTTGAATGAGTGTGCTTAGCAAGCACATGGCAATTGCTCAACTTAATATTTATTCAGTTGAACTAATATCAGAATAGTGTTTATTCGACAAATACTTATTGAGTCAAACTCTTCTAGGCAAAGAAGATAGAAAGATACTACTCCTGCTCTCAGGTAAGGCAAAGCCTATTACTAAGAGAGTCTGGGACATAATTACAATATAGTTTGACAGTTTCTACAGTAGAAATAGCCATAAACTATAGATCTGTAGTGAACAAACACTTAAATCTTATGGAGAGATCCTGGGGGAAAAAATCACTGAAGTAAAATGGTGTCTAATTAATACAAGTTGGTAGTTCCAAGGCAGACTGAAATATTTGGAAATGCAGTGTAGGAGAGTAGCCCTAAAAAATGAGAATATGTGCAAAGCCGTGGAATTTAGAGACTGCATGACATTCCAGATAGGACATCCAGACTAAGGCTTAGAGGTGTAAGAAGTACAAAGTTACTGGAGCACACTGCTGGAGTGGAGTCACACAAGACTGTAATCTCAGTACTTGGGTGGGAGGCTGAAGCAGGAAGATGTAAGTTTGAGGCCAGTCTCAGTTACTTAATGAGTTCGAGATTTATGAGACCCTGTCTGGAAAAAAAAAAAAAAAAAAAAAAATGAATTTGGAAGTTGAGTGCTAGGAGATAAAACTATCCCTGATGGTAAGGGGGCATTTCATGAAGAGCCTTTCTTCCATGAAAAGATAGATTTTTATCTTGCAGATGGTAGAAAACCATTGTTTAACTATTACAACTACCATTTTTCAATTTATGATCTGTGCCAAGTACCTATAACCCTAATACATAGTTGACATGCTTCCATTTTATAGTTAGGAAACTGAAGCTGAGTGGGATTGATTAACTTGTCCAGGCTTTCACAACTGGGTGGGAAAACTAGGATTTAGATTTTATCAATTGACTCCATACCACCTATCTGATTTATTTATTTATTTGTTTATTTATTTATTTGGTTTTTCAAGGTAGGGTTTCACTCTAGCCCAGGCTGGCCTGGAATTCACTATGTTGTCTCCGGGTGGCCTCGAACTCATGGCCATCCTCCTATCTCTGCCTCCCGAGTGCTAGAACTAAAGGCGTGAGCCACCAAGCCCGGCTCACCTATCTACTTTTTAAACTAGTTTATAATCCCTCCAACAGGTAATAAGCTTGGTATTTTTACTGTCTTCACCTAATCTGCCTTTGCCACACATCATTCAAATATTTTATTTAAATTTAACAATTTGGGACTTACTATGATTTTGTCTTCTGAAGGGATTATCACAATAACTTAACTCTTACAAGTTGCTTTTTATTCTGATGCCATCTTCTGTCAAGATAGCTCTTTAATAAACTGCCTTTTGGCTTAATAAAATGCCCTTTTCCACTACTGAATATCATGGAATAAACAGCATGATTTGTATATTCTAAAGGAAAACAATTTGAAGTATTCTGTTTTTGAGACATTTAGGTCTGTATCTTCATACAACAAAAATACCTCAACTAGGGCTGGAGAGATGACTTAGTGGTTAAGGTGCTTGCCTGTGAAGCCTAAGGTCCCAGGTCCGATTCTCCAGTTCCCACATAAGCCAGATGCACAAAGTGGCACATGCATCTGGAGTTTGTGGTGGCTAGAGGCCCTGGTGTACCCATTCTCTCTCTCTCTCTCTCTCTCTCTCTCTCTCTCTCTCTGTCTCAAATAAAAATAAATTTTAAAAACTTAAAAAAAAAAAAGAACAGGGCTGGAGGGATGGCTTAGCGGTTAAGGCATTTGCCTGCAAAGCCAAAGGACCCAGGTTCAGTTCCCCAGGACCCACGTTAGCCAGATGCACAAGGTGGCACATGCATCTGTAGTTCACTTGTAGTGGCTGGAGGCCCTGGCATGCCCTTCTTTCTCTCTCTCTCCTTCCCTCCCTCTCTCCCTCCCTTTTTCTCTCTATCAAATAAATAACTAAAAATAAAATATTTAAAAAAAGAACACCTCAACTAGTAACTATTTAAATTTTATGAGAAAATATTAACTTCAAAGTTCTAATTAATATAAATGTTATTTGAATACATGGTTTCTACCTCAAATAATAATGCTGGCATGTTTAGTTACCTTGAAGTAGTACAGATGCTATCTAATTGACCATGCAGTGGCTCTGGCTACGCTGAGATAGATTTTTCTTAATTTGTATGGTTGTTAGCATGTGGTGAGCTCTGGAAATGATTGTGGTAATGGTTACCCAACAGTGAGAATATACTACTGCCACTGAAGTATGCTAGTGCATGAAGTATTTTAATGGTTAATGTGGTCAGTTCTAGGTCTGTATACATTTTTACTTACCTCAGTTACTGAGTGCTGAGATTGCAAGTACATGTTACCATGGCCTGCCTTACTTTTTTTTTTTTTTTTTTTTTTTTTTTTTTTTTTTTTTTTTCAAGGTAGGGTCTCACTCTAGCTCAGGCTGACCTGGAATTCCCTATAATCTCAGGGTAGCCTTGAACTCATGGCGATCCTCCTACCTCTGCCTCCCGAGTGCTGGGATTAAAGGTGTGTGCCACCACACCCGGCTTGTTTTTTTTTCTAGGTAAGGTCTCACCTCTACTCCAGGCTGACCTGGAACTCACTATGTAATTCCAGGGTGACCTCAAACTTGTAGCAGTCCTCCTACCTCTGACTCCCCCAAGTGCTGGAATTAAAGGCATATGCAGGCTGGAGAGATGGCTTAGCAGTTAAGGTGCTTGCCTGCAAGCCAAAGGACCTCGGTTCAATTCCCCAGTATCCACATAAGCCAGATGCACAGGGTGGGGCATGCATCTGGAGTTCATTTGCAATGGCTCTAGGCCCTGGCACTCCTATTCTTCCTCCCTCCCTCTCTCTCAAATAAATAAATAAATAAAATATTAAAGGCATATGCCACTGTACCTTGCTACCTCTTTTTTTTTTTCCTTTTAAACTGGGCACACCAGGGCCTCCAGCCACTGCAAACGAACTCCAGACGCATGTGCCGCCTTGTGCATCTGGCTTATGTGGATACTAGGGAATCAAACCTGTGCACACTAGGACCTCCAGCCACTGCAAAAGAACTCCAGATGCATGTGCCACTTATTTGACACAGAGAGAGAATGAATGAATGAGAATAGACATGCCAGGGCCTCCTGCCACTGCAAACCAACTCCAGATTCAAGTGCCACTTTGTGCATCTGGCTTTACATGGGTACTAGGAAATTAAACCCAGGTCATTAGGCTTTGCAAGTGTAAACACCACTGAGTTTAACCACTGAATCATCTCTCAAGCCCCACTCCCAGCATTTAAGTTTCTCATTCAGAAGGGCTCTGAAGAGTAAATAGGCTATGGAAGGTCACTCATTCCAGCATGGAATAATGGTCTTGCTAGATCATGTATTAAACCTCGAAAAACCAAAAAAAAAAAAAAAAAAAAAAAAGTTTAGTGTTTTTAGTCTGGTGTGGTGGCGCACGCCTTTAATCCCAGCACTTGGGAGGCAGAGGTAGGTGAATCATCGTGAGTTCAAGGCCAGCCAGAGACAACATAGTGATCCAGGTGAGCCTGAGCTAGGATGAGACCCTGCCTCAAATAAAAATAAAAAAATAGGAGCCGGACGTGGTGGCGCACGCCTTTAATCCCAGCACTTGGGAGGCAGAGGTAGGAGGATCGCCGAGAGTTCGAGGCCACCCTGAGACTACATAGTTAATTCCAGGTCAGCCTGGGCCAGAGTGAGACCCTACCTTGAAAAAACAAAAAAATAAAAATAAAAAAAAATATATATATATACACTATATGTACTATTTACTTTTTTGTTGCTATGATAAAATACCTGAAGGAAACAAATTAAGGGGGGATTTAGTTTCATGGTTTAAGGGATACAGTCCATCATACCAGGAGGCATGGCAACAAGTGGCTCCATGAGGGCAAGAATATGTGGCCTCATATCAAGAAGCAGAGAGTAGGCAGAAGGGAACTCAAAAAGACATGATCTATGACAGACCTGGAAATAATTACAATATAGCTTGACAGAATAAAATTGAAATAGCAATAAACTATAGATATATAATGAACATTCTTAGTCTTGTGGAGAGATCCTGTGGGGGGGAGGCGTGTGGAATCACAGAAGAGAAATAGTATCCTTAAAACAGTAATAACCTCACTGGGCATGGTGGCACACACCTTTAATCCCAACACTCAGGAAGCTGAGGTAGAGGATCACCGAAAGTTCAAGGCCACCTTGAGATTCCGGGTCAGCCTGGGCTAGAAAAAACAAAACAAACAAACAAAAAATAATAGTGACCTCAAGGTCTGCCCCCCAGTGACCCACTTCCCTCAGGAGGCTGCACCTCCTATAGGTTTCACAGCCTCTGTAACAGTGCCATCAACTGGGTATCAAAAATTCAAACAAGCCAGGCATGGTGGCGCATGCCTTTAATCCCAGCACTCGGGAGGCAGAGGTAGGAGGATCGCCGAGAGTTCGAGGCCACCCTGAGACTACATAGTTAATTCCAGGTCAGCCTGGACCAGAGTGAAACCCTACCTTGCAAACCACCCCCCCCCAAAAAAAATTCAAACAAATGAGTCTATGGGGAACATTGCACATTCAAACTATCACACTTAATTAAGAACAATAAGAGGACCTGGCTGGTGGCTTTTAATCCCAGCACTTGGGAGGCAGAGGTAGGAGGATTGCTGTAAATTTGAGTCCAGAATGAAATCACTACATAGTGAATTCCAGAGTAGCCTGAGCTAGAGTGAGAACCTACCTCGAAAAACCAAAAAATAAAATAAAAAAGGTAAAGGAGATTCAGATGAAACTTAAAACGATCTCTGAGAGATGATAAGCTCAGTGTTAGAATTGAATTGGTTTTCCTGTACAGCCATTAAAAGTATTTAATGACAGAAACCTTACTAGGGCATATTGTGGGAATGAGCAAGGGAGTCCTCTTGGACTGGTTAATTATCATCGTCTTGATCTGAGTGTTGGTCACATAGACAGGTTCACTTTGTAAAAATCCATCTAGTTAAATACTTATAATTAGTACAATTTTATGTCATGGTCAATTAAAGTTCATAAAAATTATAACAAAGCTCTGGGGAGATGGCTCAGTGGTTAAAGGCGTTTCCTTGCAAAGCCTGATGGCCCAAGTTTAATTCCTTAGCACCAACGTAAAGCCAGATGCAAAGTGATGCATTTATGGCATCTGTGTGCGCCCCCACACAAATAAATAAAATTCAAATTACAGAACAACATAACAAAATATTATATTTTAAGATATCCTCTATTAACCTGGTGTGGTAGCACACACCTTTAATACCAGCACAGGAGGCTGAGGTAGGTAGGAGGATCACCATAAATTCAAGGCCAGACTGGGAAACAATGAGCCCTAGATCAGCTTGGGCTAGAGTGAGACCTTGTCTCAAAAATAAAGTCAGCCTGGCATGGTGGGGCACCCCTTTAATCCCAGCACTCTGGAGGCTGAGGTAGGAGGATCGCTGTGAGTTTATGGCCAGCCTGAGACTACATAGTAAATTCCAGGTCAGCCTGGACTCCTACCTCAGAAAAAAAAAAAATCTTAAAACGTAAAGTCAGGGAAGAGATGGCAATGATAATCCCATTCTTATATAAAATGTAAAGAAAAATACAGTATGGATAGATATTATGAAGGCTGGAATAAAAAATACTACAGTTATCAGTAGCTATTATATCCCGATGATAGAGGGTTGAGTTGTGTTTTGTTGTTGGGTGCTTTTTTTTTTTTTGGTTGAACAATTTATTGTAGGTGCACTGTTTAAGGAGTCAATAAGCAATATAAGTAGTGTCAGATTATGGATATGAAGCAAAAAATGCTTTTAGTGCTGAAAAAGGGCTCAAAAACAAAATGAAATAACGGTGAAGAAAAGGAGGGAGAAATACATAAAAATGAACAAACTCAAAGCTAATTAGAGAAGTGTAAGGTCAGGAAATTTAAAAAAATATTTTATTTATTTATTTGACAGCGAGAGAAAGAGCCAGAGAGAGAATGGGCATGCCAGGGCTTCTAGCCACTGTAAACGAACTCCAGATGCACGCACCCCTTGTACGTCTGGCGAGTCGAACCAGGATACATTGGCTTTGCAGGCATATGCCTTAACTGCTAAGCCATCTCTCCAGCCTCAGGAAATATTTTTTTTTTTTTTTTTTTGGTTTTTCAAGGTAGGGTTTCACTCTAGCTCAGGCTGACCTGGAATTCACTCTGTAGTCTCAGGGTAGCCTTGAACTCATGGCGATCCTCCTACCTCTGCCTCCCAAGTGCTGGGATTAAAGGCGTGCACCACCACGCCCGGCAGGAAATATTTTTAAAACTGCTAGGAAGGGACTTTTACTAATTTCAGCTGTCAGACCATCCTGTTGGAGTTAAAATTTCTTTCTGTTATTTTCTTTGTAGGTTTATAAAATAATCCATACTTTTGTATGTATACTTAAAACTTAAGTTTTATTTTGTTCAAGAACTTAGTTTTAATGAAACTGTCCTTGATGTAGTAGCTTTAGTTGGCTGTAGCAGGTGCAGTTTGTAGTTGCTTAAGAAATCTGCCTTCTCCCAGTTTCCACTGGCCAATCTTCCAAGCAATTTTCTTAGTCTGATTTTCCTCCCTAGCTGTCAAAGGGGGGAAAAGAATATTCCTCCTCCCTAGGTTTTAGGAGATCAATTAGGGGGAACGTGTGGAAATACTTTAATAGAATTAAACTCTATCTAGTTGTAAAAGAACATTATTTTTCCTTCAGCCTTAAGCCCTATGTGGGAATTATTTCACTTACCGACAAAAAGTTGAAGTTTACGAAAAAAAATTGCATTTCTCCATCCAATTTCGTAAAGGTTGTATTTGTTTTTCGAGGTCTAAGTTATGATAGCAGTGCATCATTTTAGCTGAAGTACTAATACTGCTATATGTATTACATTAAAATGAAAGCATTTTTATTCTCCCTGTTGTTGAGCGGCAGGGTTATCAGCTTTCCAGCATGCCAGTCTTCTTCGTTATTAGACCAAGTGTACTTCAAATAATTAACAAGCAGATATCTTGAGGTGTTTGGCGGGGTTTTGTCGAGGACGTTAACTTTTGATTATTCTCGAGTCAGTGATAGCCATGGGGCGGAGGAAGCTCCGTGGCACTAGGACCCAGGGGGCTCCCGCGAGCGGATCTTGGGGCCAGATTGCAAATTCGCGGTGACTCAGTCTGGTCGGCTCCTTGCGCTCGGCGGCCGCGGCGGCAGCAGCAGACGTTGGCGGCCGAGCTGCAGCGAGAGGTTCCGCCGGGCTTGCTTCCGCGCTGTCCTTCCCTCCCTCGGGCCCGGGCAGGTCTGGCTGCGGGGAGCCGGGAGGGACGGCGGGGCCGCGGGCTTGTGCACGGGGATAACATTTGCCGTCTCTTCCTGTGTCTGGCTTTCTTTGCAGCAAACCAAGATGGAGTATGAGTGGAAACCTGACGAGCAAGGGCTTCAGCAAATCCTGCAGCTGCTGAAGGAGTCGCAGTCCCCAGACACCACCATCCAGAGGACCGTGCAACAAGTATCCTTGAGGCCCGCCCGCGCGCCCTTCCACGCCGGGGTCCGCGCCCCTCCCCCCTTCCCCGCCGCCCCGGCCCTGCCCGGCCCGGCCTCGCGCACGCGGCCCGCCGCCAGGCCTCCTCCCGGCCCAGCCCGGCCCGGGCGCCGCCGCGTGGGCTTCCGGGCCGCCGCCCGAAATCGCGGCGTGTGCGCGGCGCGGCCGCCACGTCCTCGCCCGCCGCGGCCGACCTGCCGGGGGTGGGGAGCGGCCGGGGCCCCGCCATGCGCCCAGGGGCTGGCGGGCGGGCGGGGGGCGCCCTGTGGGCGAGCGCCGTGCTCCTGCGGCCCAGCGGGGGTGGAGCTGGCGCGGGGTTTGAACTGGCGCGGCGGGGCCGGGCTTGGCGCTGCTTCCAGGCCCGCTCCCTAAAAGGCCTGCGGCCCCACAGGTGGGCCGGGGGTCCGCCTGCACACCTGTTGCGGTGAGCGGCGCTCTGTACAGCTGTGTCCGTCCTGACGCCGCTGTGCGTTCCCTAAGTGCTCCCTGAGTGGCCGGCGTAGCGGTCCTCCGCCTGCCCGGGGTGTCGGGAAAGGTAGAGACGCAGAGCTGCCCGGCGGCCCGGCGGCGGGAGCCCACTGTGGGGCTCTGAACACAGACCCAGAGCACCGTCGGGTCGCAAAGGACACACGCCCACCTGGTCTTTGAGTCCAAAGAAGTTCATTCTTCAAAAACTTTTTGCTGTTTTTGCAGAAAAGTCTCTGGTTTTTTGTTCTCAGTAAGCAGCAAAATTACCTAATGAAATTTGTTAGGTAAACTCTTGGTGTTTGAGCTTATGAAAATTTCAAACAGTATAAAGATGTAGTTATTTAATAATACAAATAAAAAAAGAAGTACCCATTGCTGTAACCTAAGCCCCTCAATAGATGACTTAACATGTACCCAGCTTTTGGGTTAATAAGATTCTGCCTTTGCAAATGGAGGGGATAGGAATTTAGATGTGCTTTGATTTTTTTTTTTCTTTCTTTCTCTAAAGCCATTTTGTTTACTGCTGGTACTGAGGAAAGAACAGTAGTTTGGAGCTTTTATTAGCCTTAATTTTTATTGTCATAGCTCTATCGTTGATGGTTGTAGGCATTGAATGACAATTATTAGTTTCTTAAATTAATCAAGTCCAGAATTGGATTGTAATGTCTGTGACACTGTATACCCTCATTTCTTGTTTTACTGTGTATTTATTAAGTACCTTTTATATGCCAACTATTTTAATTGGGCCAGTCCAGTAGGACCTGGAGCACAGTGTATCTTCTAAGTAAGAACAAATTAACCACGTGTAATGGTGCCATTCCTGTAATCCCTGCACTTGGGAGGCTGAGACAAATATGCTGAGTTTGTGGTCAGCTTGGGCTACATAAGGAAGATCCTGTCTTAGAAAACAAAACAACAGCAACAAAAAGAACAACAAATGCTGTTACTGAGAGAAGAAAACTATTTTAACTAAAAATATACGGTTTTGTCTAAAATATATATTTTTTTATTTATTTGGGATGCAGAAATAGATTTAGGCATGCCAGAGCCTCTTTCCACTGCAAACCAACTCCAGATACATGCACCACTTTGTGTGTCTGGCTTTATGGGGGTACTGGGAAATCAAACCCAGGTCCACAGGCCTTGCAAGCAAGCACATTTAATTTTTTAGCCATCTCTCCAGCCCACGCAGTTTTATGTTTGTTTTTTCACTTATAAAGTAATGATAACCATGGTAATTGTGTATCCTTATGATAGTATTCTATGTAGGCTTGAGCATTCTGAAGGACAGTTGTGATAGTACAAATAGATATAGCACTAATTGTATGAAAGGCCTTAGTCAGAAAATAATTTATTAAAATTTGTAGCATTATCAACACATTGAAGCAAGTCCTGCTCTGAGCTTTTCTTGTTGAAAGTTGTGAACACCTTGGAGGTTTACTGAAGAGTATACTTAGCTAGAATGTGCATTATGATCTTAGACATTCTGAGGATATTCAAGTATATAATATTGCTCATTTAGTGTACATAATGTTTGTGTCATGGATTTAATTTAAAAATGTAGGTCTGTTTCATAAAATTAAAATTTTAATCTCTAGTAATGCAAGTTGGCGAGCATATTGGAGCTTGAGGGCCGGGGGTTGGAAAGATTAGTGTCATGTCACTACTGCCTGCCAGTCTGTGTCATTGTACACATTAGGGGAAGAGGGATTGTAGAATAGAACCATTATAATGTATATTATTGACTTGATAATACAGATTTGTGTGTAGGTCAACATTTTTGTAAAGTTTAGCCCTAAAAGATTTGTTTTCATTTCTCTGGTTTTTTTCGAGGTAGGGTCTCATTCTGGCCCAGGCTGACCTGGAATTCACTATGTAGTCTCAGGGTGGCCTCGAACTCATGCTGATCCTCCTACCTCTGCTGGGATTAAAGGCATGTGCCACCACGTCCAGCTTGTTGTCATTTCCTTAGGATGCCCATAGATTTTGTTTTGTACTTTTAATGCTTTTTTGGTTAAGTAGAATGTTTTAGAATTGTGTAATCTTCAGGATTCTGTTTTTTTTTTTTTTATTTATTTTTATTTATTTGAGAGCGACAGAGAAAGAGGTAGAAAAAGAGAGAATGGGCGTACCAAGGCCTCCAGCCACTCTACAAACGAACTCCAGATGCATGTGTCACCTTGTGAATCTGGCTTACATGGGTACTGGAGAATCGAACCTCAAACCGGGGTCCTTGGGCTTCACAGGCAAGCTCTTAACCGCCAAGCCATCTCTCCAGCCCCAGGATTCTGTTTTTAAATCTGTTATGTTGAGCACGTAGAAGCTGGACCTTGCTTATTTGTTGAATGTAATTGATATAGTATTTCATCCATAAAGAACAGACAATTTTTGAAAGACATTGTCATGAGTTCAGTTTAATAAGCACACCTTATTCTTAGTAACAAATGGAAACCTTAAAGTATCATAGAATAGGATTGATTTAGATTTAAAAATGCTTAATTCCTTAAACTGCACAGAAACCATTCCTTAACTACTATTTGTTCTAGAAACTGGAACAACTCAATCAGTATCCAGATTTTAACAACTACCTGATATTTGTTCTTACAAAATTAAAATCTGAAGGTAAGTAGTGTTTGGATTGATCACTAATTAAAAGTGTGTTTAAGACTACCGAGATACTGGGAATTCTTCCTTTCAGGGTATTTCATTTTGTAGTGCCATCTGGCCTAATGCATGTCAGATGTGCAGTCCTAGAACCACTACCACTTGAAGTATTTGCAAGTATAAGTATTGGCTTGTTAATTACATGTGGATATAAGTTCTTTATTCTTTGCAAATGAAAAGTGTGTTGCAAAGTCTACTTCAGTGTTTTGCTCCCTTGTTTGTACCTGAATATAACAAAGATTGATTTCTTTTAATATACAGACTGGATGCAGTGTTTAATAAACTGAATATATTTATGCATTGTAGAAAAACTGAAAAGTCATATAGCCAAAATGAAAAGTCACTTATCACCCAGAGGTAATTGTTAATCTCTTGAACTGGGTATTACTTACATACTATTATAAAGTTATTTAACAAAAACTGAAATCATTAGCTACTATAATTTTTTTTTTAATATTTATTTATTGGGGGGGCAGAGAGGCAGATAGAGAATGGGTACACCAGGACCTTCAATCACACTGCAAACAGACTACAGATACATGCGCCACCTTATGCATCTGGCTTACATGGGCCATGGGGAATCGAACCTGGGTCCTTGGGCTTTGCAGGCAAGTAGCTTAACCACTAAGCTATCCCTCTAGCCTGCTACTATATTCAGATGTGGTCTCTGTTGTTTCTTACACATCATGTTCTGCTGGAGTTAATTTCATAAGTATTTATTGAGCACCACCTCTGTCAGACAGTTTAAGGTTCACGGGAAATTGTTTCAAAGTTGAGGATTCCCTTTCTGGCACAGTCATACACACCACAGAGGACATTCAGCATTAACAAAGTGCTATCCCTTATTCAGTAATTGTTTTAGAAGTCATAGTAAAAGCACAGCACTTGAAGTAAGTTTTATTTAGACTGGTACTAAGTCATTAACCTCTCTTGCTTCTTTCAGCTATAAAATGCCTGTTAGACAACCAGACCATCTATAAGATTTCAGCTCCAACCTCTAGCAGGTTAATGGTAGTAAAGTCTTACAAATTTTGTGTTTAGATTTTGATAATTCATACATATTATACTGATTCTTCTGAATTGTTTTCAGATGATTTTCTAGTTAATTTTGTGGGTTTTAATTTGTGATTGAGGGATATAGTAAAAAAAATTTAAATCTAGGTTTTAAATGAATTCTTTTAGTGCATATTTAAAATCAATAATTAATATTCTGGTTTAGTAAATACTTAGCAATATACTTTTTCTTAAGATACAATTTTTTCTCACACAGTAGTTCATAATCAGTAATCCACACTGGAGCTGGGTGTAGCTCATAGGTAGTACACATGTCTAGCATGTGTGAAAGCACTAGCACCACAAAACCAAACAAGCACTTAGTTTTGTTTTAAATTCTAATTTATAATTGTTGTACTTGAAAAATTTAATTATATTTATTAACCTGTCTATTCTTCGTCTTGTTCTTTTCCTAAATTCCAAATATTAAGTTGTTAAATATTAGTACTCCCTTATTATTTTCTTGGCATATGAGGTTGCTTTAATATACATATATCTGTATATATTACGTATGATGGGAAGCATTAGGGACTAGGTGCCCCCACATGGACCTGTTAATTATAAACACAGAAAATATTATAAAGGAATTTATTCTGATTTTCTTGACTCTGAAATGTATTTCTTCTGTTCCTTAAGTACAGTTCTTTTTTTATTTTTATTGACAACTTCTTTAATTGTAGACAATGTCCCATGTTATTCCCCCCCCCCCAACTTTCCCCTTTGAAAATTCACTTTCCATCATATCCCCTCCCCTTAACTACAGTTCTTTAAAGATTGTAGTAGGAGTTCTATATTTGTGTAACACCTTTTGTTCCCTCCTTATACTACTGACACATTTATTTCCTCAATCTAACCCCAGGAAGATTGCCTTAAAACAAAAAAACTAATGTTGGCTTTATGATCATCCCCATTAGAGAAAGAACACGTCTCATATTTAAGTGAAATGCTTATTTGCTGATCTTATTTCTGAGCCCCTAAAGTAGTAAAGTCCTAGGTGCTCAGTTAGCTTTAGAGGAGAGCTGGTCTATCCCTTCATTTACAGATGAGCAAATTGAGGCCCAGTGAGGTCAAGTTTTAATCATTAAAAGGGCTAGAAAGTGGTCAATGAGTGGCTTTTTTTTTCTTAGAGAGAGAGAGAAAGGGGGAACAGATGGGCATGACAGGACCACCTGCTGCTGCAAACGGACTCCAGATGCCTGCATTACTTTGTGCATCTGGCTTTTGGGGGGTACTGGGGAATTGAACTCCCCTTCGCAACCCTGCTGTCAGGCTTTGCAAGCAAGCACCTTTAACCACTGAGCCATCGCTCCAGCCCAGTTGGTGGCCTTTAAAATTGATTTTGAGCTGGGCATGGTGGCTTACGCCTTTAATCCCAGCACAGAGGTAGGAGGATCACCATGAGTTCAAGGCCACCCTGAGACTACATAGTGAATTCCAGGTCAGCCTGAGCTAGAATGAGTCCTTACCTCAAAAAAAAAAAATTGATTTTGAACAAAGAAAATACACTTTTAAATTGTCTCTTCTTGCTTTACCATTTATTAAAATTCATAATAATATATTTATTACAAAAACAACATAGTATATCTCTTAGAAACAGATAGGCATGCCTTGTAAAATAATTATATTACTAAAATTATTGAGCTAATGGAACCAAGCTTATTGCTTAAGAATGTTAAATAATAGCCAGGCATGGTGGCACACACCTTTAATCCCAGCACTTGGGAGGCAGAGGTAGGAGGATTGCCATGAGTTCAAGGCCAGCCTGAGACTACATAGTGAATTCCAGGTCTGAATTGTTTTCAGATGATTTTCAGTTAATTTTGTGGGTTTTAGAGTGAGACCCTACCTCAACAACAACCAAAAAAAAATTGAAAAGTCAAATATCTCACTGTTTATTTCATGGCAGTCTTCCTTTCTTCTGTCCTTCCTTCCTTCCTTCTTTCTATCCATCCTTTCCTTCCATGGTCTATAACCCAGGCTGGCCTTCGTAGAAGTTTATAAACATAAAATTTTAGAAGTATGTCCTGTTTCACTCTGTTATTCATTGACATGAGTTGTAATTGGAAGTGGAAAGAAGTGTTTAGATAGTGACATAAGAATTCTTAGATTATATTGCTATAGTGACCTGAGCAGAATGTATGTTCAGAAAAACTCTTGTTTCTGTTTGTGCTTTCTTCCTGAATATTTTAATGCCAGTCAGAATATGGGAAACTAATACTAACTAGAATAAGCCCATCTTATTTAACTTACTAATAAAGTGGTTCAAACAGTTGTGTTACAGTAGCATTTTAGCATAAGAGCTTTTTTACACAAGCTCTTATAGCCCTTTGAGAAAAGGGCAATACCCTCCTCATAGTCTGTGCTTTCTTAAAGTTGGTTATTTAGTTTTCCATTTCATAGCCTTGTTTGACTTTGGCCTAGATCCCAATTTCTTCTCTTGTGCAGCAGGGTTAATACCTGTCTCACAAAGTAGTAAGGATTAAATAAATGCAACAACTTGCACGTAGTCTTCCAAGCATTTAGAAGATACTTACTGTTGCTAATTTTATTTTGGCAGTTACCATTTTGTTAGCACTAACAATGTTAAACAATTTTAAAGTTAATTCTAACTTTAAATTGTTCTTTAGTACAGACAAGTGAAAAGTGTGCAGTTAAGTAATTGGAAATTGGTCCCATGTGTTTGCTTAGTCATTTCAACTGATTATTTTTTGTGGCTAATATTTTAAGGTTTATAATGATGTTTCTATCTGCTAACAGTAAGGCTTCAGTGTAGTGGCCATCTATCTATAAGGCAAATTAACTCTTTAAATTAGGGATTCTCAATAAGGAGCAGTTTTCCCTCCAGAAGAGACATTGATACTTTGGGTTGGTATGACTTGAAAGGGTTGCTAAACTGGCATCTGTGGCCATGGATGTCATTAAACATCTTAAAATGTACCAAGAAGTACCTCACAGAGAATTACCCATAAAATGTCAGTCATGCCAAGGTTGAGAAACCCTGATCTATAAATTACAGAGCTAATTTTTGATAATTTATAATTTTTGAAAACCACTTATTTTATATTCATATTAAAATAAATTTGAATGTTGGAATCAACCCTTAAATATAGATATTTTTAAGCTCCTGTTATTGATACATTTTGAAATGAAAACTACTTTAAAGTATAATACAATTGTTTTATTATAGATGAACCCACAAGATCACTGAGCGGTCTCATCTTGAAGAATAATGTGAAAGCACATTTTCAGAACTTCCCAAATGGTGTAACAGACTTTATTAAAAGTGAATGTTTAAATAATATTGGTGACTCCTCTCCTCTAATCAGAGCCACTGTTGGTAAGTTGCTACAAAATCTTTGCTTATCTCATTTGTAACCTGATTAGTTTTAGAGATGGGATATCATTTTCACAGGAATTTTTGTTTGCTGTTTAAGATAGGGTCTCACCATAGCCCAGGCTGACCAGGAACTCACTCTGCACTCCCAGGATGGCCTCAAACTCTGAGCAATCCACCTACCTCTATATCCTGTGTGCTAGGATTAAAGACGTGTGCCACCACTCCTGGCTTAAAGAAAAATCTTCTGTTTCATAGCATCTAAGTATAGGACTCTAAGTTTTTACTGGTTTTTCTTCTATTAGTCTTCCTATTTCAACAGTTCTTCCTCCTCCTGTCTTCAGAGCATTTAGCTTGTTTTCAGGGAAAGAAAACATTTTGTCAGGTTGTGTAATATTGAAACCATTATAATAGGCATACAGTAGTCTAAGCACATATAACTGGCTATTGGTAGCGCACATGTCAAAAGGTGGTAGCCAAAATAAGACATCTGTGAAAATAGGTGCTTTCAGAGAAGCCGCTACCATTCAGCACAGCTTTAAGGAGCTATATTTTGCAAAGACCTGGAAAGCTTCTATTAATCTATGAGGTTATTTAGATGGATGGAAGTCAGTGAAATGTATCAAACTCTTTGTTTTTTTTTTTTTTTGTTTGTTTGTTTGTTTGTTTGTTTGTTTGTTTTGCTTCCCGAGGTAGGGGTCTCAGTCTAGCTCAGGCTGATCTGGAATTCACTATGTAGTCTCAGGGTGGCCTCAAATTCTAGGTGATCCTCCTACCTCTGCCTCCCAAGTGCTGGGATTGAAGGTGTGCGCCACCACGCCCAGCATCAAACTCTTCTTTAAGCCATTTTGTCAAGCTGGACATGGTAGCACACGTCTTTAATCCCAGCCCTCGGTAGACAGAGGTATATATAGGAGTATCACCATAAATTCGAAGCCACCCTTAGACTACATAGTAAATTACAGGTCAGCCTGGGCTAAAGCGAGACTCCACCTGAAAAAAAATTTTAAAAAGATACATTGTGGGCTAGAGAGAAGGCTTAGTGGTTAAGTCACTTGCCTGTGCAGCTTAGGCACACTTGTTCAAATTTCCAGGTCCCACAAATAGCCAGACACCAACGTGATGCAGAAGTACAGTGTTGCACATGTGCACAACGGGGCACACATGTCTGGAGTTCATTCACAGTAGCTAAAAGGCCCTGTTGAGCCTATTCTCTCTCTCTGTCTTTTTCTCCCCCCTTCCCCCCAAAAAGATGTATCTTCTTAAATCTGTCTTATCACACAGAGGCTCTGTGGTTCCCCCTCAGGTATTCTTATATTACAGAGTGCCATTATTTACTGTCGTCGTTTGTTATATAGAAGATATTTGTAGCTTGACCAAAGGAAATTCCTTGGTTAGTCTATATACTCTGGCATACCCTTGTAAGGCTCTCCCAACTGTACACTGGCATAAAGAATGAGGGAATGTGTGCTACCCTTTTGTATTTCAAATCAAACAGAAATCCATATAGATATAGTAGAATGGGATTTTAAAAGGTCTCCCTTGAGAAGAGGCAATTCAACTGAGAAGAAAGAAGAGGATAGGATGTGGGAATTGAATATGAGATTGTTTTCTCTCCCCAGAACTGTTTGATTATAAAGCTATCCTTAAGTATCATTTGATCCAAAATATAATATATTTAAGAATTTTAGTAGGTATTGTCAGACACACCTATCATGTTATAAGACAAGGTTTCATGTAGCTCAGGATCACCTTGAACTCTGATCCTCCTGTCTGCCTCCTTAGTGCTGGAGTTTTAAGTGTGCACCACCATGCCCAGGTCTCATAGTTCAAAATACAAAGAATTTCAGTCACTTTTCATTTTTGCAACTATTCTAAGTATTAGGAGACTTTTTTTCAGGAGTATTTAAGATCATGCAACCTGTCTGGAAGCTTTCTTTAATATTTCAGGAGCAGAAGTTATGTCAGGCCGCGTGGTAGCACATGCCTTTAATCCCAGCACTTGGGAGGCAGAGGTAAGGATCGCTGTGAGTTTGAGGTCATCCTGAGAATACATGGTGAATTCCAGGTCAACCTGGGCTAAAGTGAGACCCTACCTCGAAAAACAAAACAAACAAACAAACAAAAAGTTATGTCAGCCAACTGTTAGTATCAAGTTATAGATTGTGTATGGTTCATATTAATTATTGTTTGTGTGTAGTCTTAGGTAAAACATGTTTTCTTTGGAGGTAGAGTCCCTTGGTTTTCTTTTTGTTTGTTTGTTTTAGTGAATTTTTTTTTTCTTGTGGCTCTTCTTTCCTGCTCAGGTTCTTTTTTGTTTTAATTTTTTTTTTCTTTGAGGGAGAGGGAGTGAACAGGTGCACCAAGGTCCCTAGCCAGTGCAAACGAACTCCAGGTGCATGTGCCCCCTTTTTCATCTGACTTTTGTGGATACTGAGGAATCAAACCAGAGTCCTTAGGCTTGTTGGCAAGCACCTTAACCACTAAGCCATCTCTCCAGCTCTGTTTTTTGTTTTTTTCAATTTTAAATATTTTTATTTATTTGAGAGGCAGATAGATAATGGGTGTGCCAGGGCCTTTAGCCACTGCAAACACTTCAGATGAGTGTGCTACCTTGTATAGCTAGCTTAGGTGTGTTCTGGGGAATCGAACTTGGGTCCTTAGGCTTTGCAGGAAAGCGCCTTAATTGTTAAGGTGTCTCTCCAGCCCAAGAGTCCCTCTGTTTTTGTGTTTTTTTTTTTTTTTTTTTTTTTTTTTTTGGTTTTGCAAGGTAGGGTCTCACTCTGGTCCAGGCTGACCTGGAATTCACTATGTAGTCTCAGGGTGGCCTCGAACTCTTGGTGATCCTCCTACCTCTGCCTCCCGAGTACTGGGATTAAAGGCGTGCGCCACCACGCCCGGCTTTGTTTTTTGTTTTGACAGTCAAATACAGCCTTGGATGGTCTCTAACTCACTGTGTACTGAAAGCTGGCCTTGAGCTTTTGATTGTCCTGTCTCTACATCCAAAATTCAGGGATTTCGGGTGTCCACCACTGAAGCCAGCTCTCCCTGTTCCTTTATATAGTTTTTCATTCTTACACTGTTCAAAGCGACCTTCTCAAAATCAATGTGGAAAATTCAGAGAACGTTTGTTTACACCACATTGTGTAGTCAGTAATAATTATGGGTATATGTTAGGTAACAGACATTTTGCGTGTATTTAGCTGTATTTTTGAAATCTATGAGGAGAATAATTTTCCTTTTTCATTTTCTTAAAATATATTTTATTTATTTGAGAGAGAGAGAACATGGGCATGCCAGGGCCTCCAGCCACTGCAAACTAACTCCAGATGCATGTGCTACCTTGTGCATCTGGTTTATGTGGGTCCTGGAGAGTTGAACTGGGATCCTTTGGCTTTGCAGGCAAATGCCTTAGCCACTAAGCCATCTCTCCAGCTTCTCCTTTTTCATTTTTGCAGCTTTAGGCTATGTATAGTTTGCCTGCTTATCTGAGTTTGTACTCAAAACTCACAGCGATCCTCCCACCTTTGCCTCTGAAGTGCTGGGATTAAAGGCATGTGCCACCATGCCTGGCCATAGTATTTATTCCTTTGGTTTTTTGAGGTAGGGTTTCACTCTAGCTCAGGCTGACCTGGAATTCACTATGAAGTCTCAGGGTAGTCTTGAACTCATGTTGATCCTCCTGTGTCTGCCTCCTGAGTGCTAGGATAAAAGACGTGCGTCACCACACCCTGCTCTATCAGAGTATTTATTTTTAATGTTACTAAAGGATCCTTAATAACCAAGCACTATATAGCTAATATTCTATTTATTAAGTCAGAAAAATGTTAACAAAAAACTGTGTTACATTTTGTGTGTTTGCATAACCTGCTGTCACAGCACTACTGCACAACACAGTTGAAATAATCCATTCAGTCCAAACAACATGGTCAGCTTGTGCCACCTAACCTCCAAGATCCGAAGTTGCTTTTCTGATTGACTATTCATCCATGGTAACCGTGGTACAGGAGTTCATAAGCTGTCTATGTCACGGGAGGGTTGCAAAGCATGTGAACATGTAGGGTTGTTCTCAAGTGATGCACATCTATTTGTTTTCCCCTGCCACCAGCCTTGGCTGCAACTCCAATTTAAGTCAGTTTCCTTTTTTTTTTTTTTTTTTTTTGTTTTTTTGAGGTAGGGTCTCACTGTAGCCCAGGCTGACCTGGAATTCACTGTGTAGTCTCAGGATGGCCTCAAACTCATGGCGATCCTCTTACCTCTGCCTTCCCAGTGCTGGGATTACAGGCGTGCACCACCACGGCCAGCTTAAGTCAGTTTCTTGATGTGTTTTATTTATTTGTTTGTTTGTTTATTTATTTATTTATTTGCAAGCAGAGAGAAAGAATGGGCATTCCAGGGCCTCTTGCCACTGTACATGAACTTCAGATATATGTGCCACTTCATGCATCTGACTTTACATGGGTATTAGGGAATTGAACCCAGGCCACCGGGGTTTTGTTTTTCTCTGAGGTAGAGTCTCACTGTAGCTCAGGCTGACCTTGAACTCAAAGCAATCCTCCTAACTCTGCCTCCCCAGTACTGGGATTAAAGGTGTGCACCACCATGCCTGGATTTGATGTATTTTTTTACCCAGTGATAAAACTGCTGATAGCATTTTGGTGTTTTCTTTCTGCTCTTTTGTAAGGAATTTTGTTTTTTCAAGGTAGACGTTCACTCCAGCTCAGGTTGACCTGGAATTTACTATGTAGTCTCAGGGCAGCCTCGAACTCATATAAGATCCTCTTATCTTTGCCTCCCAAGTGCTGGGATTAAAGGCATGAGCCACCAGGCTGGGTTTAGGTAATTTTTAAATCTAATTTTTCTTTTATTTATTAATCTGAGAGAGAATGGGTGCACAAGAGCCTCCACTCTCTGCAAACGAACTCCAGACACATGGTCCACCTTGTACATCTGGCTTTATGTGAGTACTGGGGAATTGAACCTTGGTCCTTAGGCTTTGCAGGCATGCGCCTTTACCACTAAGCAATCTCTCCAGACCCTGTAAGTAATTTCTTTTAATTTCTTTTATTTGTGAGAGAGAAAGGGTGTGTGGCACATGCCTGCGAAGCCTAAGGATGCTGGTTCAATTCTCCAGGTCCCATGTAAGCCAGATGCACGTGGTGGCTCTTGTGTCTGGAGTTTGTCTTCAGTGGCTAGAGGCCCTGGCACATCCATTCTCTCTCTCTCTCTCTCTCTCTCTCTCTCTCTCTCTCTTTCTCCCTCTCTCAAATAAATAAATAAATAAATAAATAAATAAATAAATAAATAAATAAAAATAAAATCTTTTTTTAAATTGGGAAAAAGAAAAGAGAGAATGGATATGCCAGAACCTCTGGCCACTGCAAATGAATCCAGACACATGCATTACCTTGTGCATATGGCTAATGTGGATATTGAGGAATCGAACCTGGGTCCTTAGGCTTTACAGGCAAGCACCTTAAACCACTAAGCCATCTCTCCAGCCCTTGTAGGTAATTTTTATATAAGTTAATATAGAGGTATCTTGGTATTGTGGGGTGAAATGTTAGGAATCAAGATGAGAAACTTGATTTATGCTGTGGTTCTTCCATATATATGCTGTATAGTTTGAGGGTTGATGAATAGTATCATTTACAGGTTTAAATCGTGGACCAAAGTATTCTATTTAGAAGTGTGTGTTACTCTCCTGGCAATCTAACACAATACATTCAGATCCAAATGTGTATTGTCTTTCAAGGTATTTTAATTACAACCATAGCCTCCAAGGGAGAATTGCAAAATTGGCCTGATCTCTTACCAAAGCTCTGCAGCCTGTTGGACTCTGAAGATTACAACACCTGTGAGGTAAGTATTTTGATTTTTTTTTTTCATGCTACATATTGACATAAAGGAAAAAATTTTCTGGAATTTTTTGGTTGGTTGGTTTTTCAAGGTAAGGTCTTCCTCTAGCCCAGGCTGACCTGGAATTCACCATGTAGCCTCAGGGTGACCTTGAATTCACTGCAATCCTCCTCTGCCTTGGAGTGGTAGGATTAAAGGTGTGCGCCACCAAACCCAGCTTCTTTTTCTTATTTTCTTTTTTTTGGGGGGGGGGTCTGTGTTTCTTATAAGGAAGTATCTTAAGTCCTTTCTAAAGTTATTCATAGATGTTGTAGGCATGTTAGGAAACGTCTGTTAAGGTGTTTAAAAGTATGTTTTTAGTTCTTGTCTGTTGCATGACATACAAGCTTTGATGTTACGTGAACTCTGATCTTGGTGTTTTGTTTGTTTCTTTTGTTTTTTTGTTTGGCCCCTGAAATTAGTAGAAAGCATTCTGTTTGGGGAAGTGAGGAGGTCTGGATTGTTTGAGATTGGGTCTCATGGTGACCTTAAGCTCCTGCTCCCACCTTCTAGGATTACAGACAGGCATGAACCACCATGCCTACCTGGATTTTTTTTTTTATTATTATTATTATTTTGAGGTAGGATCTTGCTCTAGCCCAGGTTGGCCTTGAACTCACAGTGACCCTCCTATTTCAGCCTCCCAAGTGCTAGGATTAAAGGCATGTGCCACCATGCCTGACTGCTTGATTTTTTTTTTTCTTTTAAGTTTTTCACTGTTAACGTTTTTTTTTTAAAGAATTACTTATTTGCAAGTAGAGAAAGAAAATGAGAGAGAGGGAATGTGTGCACCAGGGCCTCTAAGCATTGCAAAGGAACTCCAGATGCATGCACAACTTTGTACATCTGGCTTTACATGGATAGTGGGGAATGGAACCCTTGTGGTTAGGCTTTGCAGGCAAGCATCTTAACCAGTAAGCCATCTCTCCAGGCCCTGATAATGAACATTTTAAGTGTTTCTACTTTCAGGCTTTCATTTGGACCAAAACCCATTTTAAATGTTTTGTCTCTAAAGCTGTGACTTTTCTCCCTTTCAGAAAGTAGAAGGTTTGGAGCCAGGGCAGGCACAGGCATAAACAACAGAATTTATGACCAGCTTGATCTATATTAGGGAAGAGGAGATGGAAAGAGATAGGGTGAGGGAGAATTAGCAAAGTCATGTTTTTAAATTATTCTTACATGCTATATATTATTAGTATTTGGGAATACACTGACAAAATTGTAGAGAAACCAAGTAATATTTGTTCTGAACGCTTACTCTCAACTGGTATTTTGGAGTAATGGTAAACATAAGATAAAAATACAAGCACTTTCCAAGAATAAGATGCTTATTCTAATTGTGAAATGGTGGAGGTTCTATATAGAAATTGTACTTTAAATAAATAGTATTCTTATCTGCCTGAACTAAAGATGGAGGCTTTCTAAATGTTGGTATGGAAGATTACTAAACAAGTTCATATTTAATTCAGTCATTGACTTTAGAACTGTTATTTTTGGGTGGAGGAACCTTAATATTCAAATACAGCTATTTTGACATAATAATTAAAATCTGTACTAGACAATGCATGAAATCTAAGACTGAAATTTCTTTTTTTTCTTGAGATTTTTATTATTTATTTATTAGACACAGAGAAAGGGGGAGAGAGAAGAAGAATGGGCACGCCAGGGCCTCTAGCCACTGCAAACGAACTTTAGACGTGTGTGCCACTTTGTGCATCTGGCTTACATGGGACCTGGAGAATTGAACTAGGATCCTTAGGCTTCACAGGCATATGCCTTAATCACTAAACCATCTCTCCAGCCCAAATTTCTTACTTTTAATTCATTTATTTAAAAGTGAGAGAGAGGCTGATAGAGAAAGAATGAGCATACTAGGGCTTCTAGCCACTGCAAACAAACTCCAGATGCATGTTCCTCCTTGTGCATCTGGCTTTATATGGGTACTGGAGAATCAAACTCTGGTCTTGGGTTTTGCAGTTAAGGGTCTTATCCACTGAGCCATCTCTCCAGCCCCAAATTTAATCCTTTTGAGGTATTATAAACGCTAAAGGAATTGGGTAATTGGCCTTAAATGACTGTACCTTCTGTTAAATACTTTTTGGGTTTTTTAAAATGCTTTAAAAATTAACTATAGTAAGCACTAAGTGATGAAAATGTGAAGGGTAAAGAAAGTGATTGAGGTAAGTAATAGGTTATATTGTGGGCAAGGGCTCTGGATTATGTCCTTTGCAATCAAAGTGATTATAGGGTAATAGTTGTCAGAGTTGCCTTTCCTGTTACCAGGTTTTGTTACCAGTTATCCCATAAATGGATTATATATTACTAATTTTTAAAAAGTATTTTTATTTATATGTTTATGAATGAGAGGGAGGGAAAATGGGTGCACCAAGGCCTCTAGCCACCAAATTCCAAACATATGTGCCACCATATGCATCTGGCTTACATTGGTTCTGGGAAATCAAACCTAGGACCTTAGGCTTTGCAGGTTAGCACCTTAACCGTTAAGCCATATCTCTAGCCCTATAATTATTAATTTTAATGACATTAATGATTTTGTGTGTCAAAAACAAATGTGTAGTGATTAAATTTATGGATTTTAAATAGCAATATTATGTGAACTGCGAGCATTAATACCTATAAATTAGTCAGTATTGCCTAGTTTGCTTCCTCCTCTTCCCAGGTAAGGACATTATTCTAACCCAGGCTGACCTAGAACTCACTCTGAAGTCTCAGGCTGGCCTCAAACTCACAGAAATCCTCCTACCTCTCCTCTCAAGTCTGGAATTAAAGGCCTGGCGTAATTTGCTTTTATATGCCTTTGGAGATTTTGTTTTGCTTGTATTTGGTGAGAGGCTGGGGGTTGTTTTGTTGTTTCTTTGAGGTAGGCTCTCACTCTAGCCCAGGCTTATCTGAAACTCCCTATGTAGTCCCAGTCTGGCCTTGAACTTCCAGTGATCCTACTACCTCTGCCTCCTCAGTGCTGGAATTAAAGGCTTGCACCAGGATGCCCAGCTTTAGTTTGTATGTGTGTGTGTGTGTTTAATATTTATTTATTTGACAGAGAAGGAGGGAAGGAGGGAGGGAGAGAATGGGTGTGCCGGGGCCACCAGCCACTGCAAATGAGCTCCAGATATGTGCACCCCCTTGTGCGTCTGGCTAACATGGGTCCTGGGGAATGGAACCTGGGTCCTTTGGCTTTGCAGACAAACCCTTTTGTTTGTTTGTTGTGAAACAGGTTTTTGCTACATAGCCTGAGGATCTTGTTATGTTTGTAGTCTCAGAAGCCTCAAATTGTGATCCTTCTGATTTAGCCTCCCATGTGCTAGAGTTACAGAAATGTGCTACCGCACTCGGTTGTAAGCATTCATTTTTTGAAAAATCCCAATAATTTATGTGTGTTTTACAGGGAGCATTTGGCGCTCTTCAGAAGATATGTGAAGATTCTGCTGAGATTTTAGATAGTGATGTTTTAGATCGCCCTCTCAACATCATGATTCCCAAATTTTTACAGTTCTTCAAGCACAGTAGCCCCAAAATAAGGTATTTAAATAGCAATATAAGTTTATAAGCTCTGATACAAGCATAGCCACCGCTTCATTTTGTATCAACTGGTATTATTGTAATTAACTAAAGACTGATATTCTATAAAAGCACACTTTCATATAATTGAAATTTACTGCTTTAATAAGTCCCGTGGAGTGTTGATTCTTACTAATGGTATTTTCATTTAATATATATTTTCTTCTTCATGGTTAATTACATTCATAATAGTGGATATTCACTTAAATTCTTGTGTGTTAGGCCATGATTAGTTAAGATTTTTCAAAAGTTATCTGACTTGCCAAGTTCAAATGCCTGCATTTGTGACTGCGATAAAAATTTCTCCAATGGCTGGGTGTGGTGGCGCACGCCTTTAATCCCAGCACTTGGGAGGCAGAGGTAGGAGGATCGCCATGAGTTCAAGGCCAGCCTGAGACTACATAGTGAATTCCAGGTCAGCCTGGGCTAGAGTGAGACCCTACTTCGGAAGACCAAACAAAACAAAAATTTTTTTTCTCCAGTGTAGCTGCCACATATCCTTGTCCATTAGAGTTGAACAAGATACTCTGATGGTCTTCCTGCTTTTAAATGGTGTCTTGTTTCCTTCCTACTCCCCTTTTCAGTTTCAGTACTGGCCTATTCTCTTTCTTTTTCTTATCCTGTGATAAGTAAACTAATTGAATTTTAAGGATTTTCTATCTTAATTGTAGGAATAGGATTTATTTAGGAACATAGATAGCTGAACCCCCATTAGTATGCCCTGAAACCCCTAGTACACCTAGTTGGTCAATCCAGTGTCCCTAGTTCCTAGAACAGCCTCTGGCATGCTGTACTTAGAATACTAATTAGTCTTTTAAGTTTAATGTCATCGCCTGTCCTAGCAAGTTAGAATTATAGTGTGTTCATTTTAGTTGTGCAGGCATGGGACTCTTAACTTCACCAAAATTCACCATACTACTGTACTTGTTTGTTTTTGTGTTTGTTTCTCTGTTAATTGTCAACTACTTTGGTTTTTATTATCAGTGCATCATACTTTTACTTGGAGCAATCAAATATTACTATATAAATAGAATTTATTGCCTAGAGGTAATTATTCAGGGTTCCAAGTGAATGAGTTTGTATATATAAAATATAGTTATCAGTTGGACTTAAAAGCTCCATCCCATTAGTTTGAGCACGATAATAGGAATCTGTTTTCTTCTTTAAATTCTTTATTTACATCTTACTCTTATATCTCACCTTCTTTTAGTTTCTTTCTTTCTTTTTTTTTTTTTTCTTAAGGTAGGGTCTCTCTAGCTCAGGCTGACCAGGAATTCACTATATATGTATTCTCAGGCTGGCCTCGAACTCTTGACAATCCTCCTACCTCTGCCTCCCAAATACTGGGATTAAAGGTGTGCACCACCACGCCCAGCTTTTTTCTTTTAGTTTCTTTTCATCTTAAGTGGTTCTAACTTGTGCTTATAGTGAAAACTTTAATGTATTTCTGATAATTATCATATGTGTAAATAATGCATTTTAAAAATCAAATATTGTTCTTCCTTGCATAGTTTACTAGGTATAAATTTTTATCCCTCAGGGATTTCCCGCTTAACATTTTAACTAAGGTCAAAGGTTTACATGCTTTTCTTCAATTCCAGGAATCTTACTTTTTTGTGTGTGACCAATTCTTAACAAAACATCCATAAAAACATAGGCCCTGGTTAAGGCATTATTGCTGGGTAGTAAATACTATTTCATTTTAATTTTGTACACATTCATTTGATTAAAAACTAGGTGAAATTCACAGAGAAATGTTCATTCCATTGGGTGAATGTTTATAATCTACTTGAGATTCTGTTTATGTACTATTAAGAATTTTTTTGATGCATATTTGGGTAAATATCTTTTAGATTTTAGTTGTGCATTAAACATTCATTTTTATAAATTGTTTTGTTTTGTTTTTTGAGGTACGGTCTTACTCTAGCTCAGGCTGACTTGGAATTCACTATGTAGTCTCAGGGTGGCCTCAAACTCACAGCCACCCTCCTACCTCTGCATCTCCAGTGCTGGAATTAAAGGCATGTGCCACCACCCCCAGCTAAATGTTTTTATTCTACTATATACTGTTAAAAATGCTTGTTCAGATTAGAGATAGAGATAGATCAATAGAGGTCTTACCTAGTGGGTAGAAGGCCCTGGCCCTGGTGGTATATATAGTTAGCTTCTTGTTGCTGGGACAAACATCCAACCAGACACAGCTATGGGAAGAAGGGATTTATTTCAGGCCTGCAGATCCAGACGAACACCATCAATGATGGAAGAAGCTGGCTTATTTCCATAAATCAATAACAGAAGCTGGGCATGATGGTGCACGCCTTTAATCCCAGCACTCGGGAGGCAGAGGTAGGATCACCGTGAGTTCAAGGCCACCCTGAGACTACATAGTGAATTCCAGGTCAGCCTGGACTAGAGTGAGACCGTACCTCAAAAAACCAAAGAAAAAAAAATCAATAACAGAAACACACCAGCAAGTGTGAACAGCCATAGCTCCAAAACTGCTCTCCCTACATCCTTAGGTAGGACTGTACTTCAAGATCTGCCCGCAGTGACATACTGGGGGCAGACATTCCCAAGTAGGAATTAGCCCACTGGAGTTTCAAGCCTGCGGGGCCACACATTTAAACCACGACACCTGGGTTCTCTCCCCAGCACTTAATAAATCAGATGTGGTAGCTTACAGTTGCACTCCCATCTCTTTAAAGATGGAGGTAGGAAGATCAGGAGTTCAAGGCAAGCCTGGAGTGTATGAGACTGTCTCAAAACAAAAAATCTTTTTCCCCCTTTTCAAAACAGATGGAAAAGTACAATGAAGCAATGGATTGTAGTTTTACATCTAAATCCCAACTTCAGTTATCCTTTGCCTTTGTAAATAACCACATTTATAGGCAAATTGTATATGCATGTTCTTGGTATTATAAATGTGGCATTCTACTAAATGTAGTCTCAGGTGATTTTAGTATACTAGGATTTATCCATATTGTGTCACTATAGCTCATTAGTATCACCTTACATGACAGTGGGGACAATTCATGTGCTTCTTCCCCATTACCTTTGATGGCTTCTGAGGTTTTCTGCTGTGATTAGGTATCTCAATACTGAACTTTCCTGAAGTGCTTACATCAGTATATACTCTATTAGCAAGAATTAGGAGATCCTGTGTACTTAGAGTTGCATACAGGCACTTTGTCCACTGAGCCATTTTCCCAGCCCCATATTATCATTTGTTTGTTTGTTGTTTATAAACGAACTCCAGGTGCATGTGCCCCCTTGTGCATCTGGCTTACATGGGTTCTGGGGAATCGAACCGGAGTCCTGTAGGCGTCACAGGCAAACACCTTAACTGCTGAGCCATCTCCTCAGCCCATTACCCCTTCCCCTTTCTTTTTTTTTTTTTTTTTTTTTTTTTTTTTTTTTTTTTTTTTGCTGGGGTGGGTGGGATTGGAGGTAAGGTCTCTAGTCCAGGCTGACCTGGTTAGCCTTGAACTCAGTGATCCTCTGCTTTTGGAGTGGTGAGATTAAAGGTGTTTGCCACAATGCTTGGCCCCCTTTCTGTTTTCATGTTCTGCATATGTAGGTGCATGTTTGTGTGTGTAATGGGAATGAATGTAAAGTATCCCCCATATACTTGTGTTTTTGAATATATAATCTCCAGTTGGTAACACTCAGAAGTTGTAGAACTTCTAGGAAGGAGGTGGAACCTTGCTAGAGGAAGCATGTCAGTGGGGGCAATCCTAGAGGTTTTATATAAAAGTCCATATTCATTCTCATATTTATTCTCATTGTCATATTCTCTCTCTCCCCCTCCACTTCCTTTCTCCCTGCTCTGTTACCATCTCTTTATCCCTGCACAAAATTTTGAGCTTTTAAGGTCTTTATCAAATTGCAAAGGTTTTTTTTTTTTTTTTTTTTTTTTTTTTTTTTTGGTGGTTGGTTGGTTTGGTTTTAGTTGGTTTTTTGTTTTGTTTTGTTTTTTTTTGGTGGTGGTTGGTTGGTTTGGTTTTAGTTGTTTTTGTTTTAGGTTTTTTTTTGGGGGGGGGGTTCGAGGTAGGATCTCACTCCTCTGGTCCAGCTGACATGGAATTAGCTATGTAGTCTCAGGGTAGCCTCAAACTCATGGCAATCCTCCTACCTCTGCTTCCTGAGTGCTGGGATTAAAGGCGTGCGCCACCACGCCCGGCTGGTTTTAGTTTTTTGAGGTAGGGTCTCTCAAGCACAGGCTAACCTGGAATTCACAGCAATCCTCCTATCTCTGCCTCCCAAGTGCTGAATTCTTGGATTAAAGGTATTTGCCACCATGCCCGGCTATTTGATTTTTTCTAGGTAGAGTCTCACTCTCTAGCCCAAGCTGACCTGCAATTCACTGTGTAGTCTCAGGCTGGCTCTGAACTCACAGTGATCCTCCTACCTCAGCCTCCCAAGTGCTGGGATTAAAAGCATACACCACCACACCTGGTGTGATTTTTTTTTTTTTTTTAATAATTAGCATTCAAAGACTTAGGTTTCAATATTGTGTTTTCCAAACACATTTTGGGTTTTGTTTCCCTGTCACCGTTCACTCCCTGTACATATTGCTTCTTGTTGCCTTCCCCTATCTCAATTCATAGCCTGTATACACTCACCTTCTTTTATTTACATGCATACAAACATTTAATGTTGGGATCTGCATGAAAGAACACACTAAGTGATGTTCTCTCACTTAGTATGATTTTTTTCCAGTTCTATCCATTTTCCTGAAAATATTACATTCTTTTATCACTTTATTTTGCCTTACAACTGAGTAAAATTCCATTTTATGTATGTACTGCTTTTTTTTTTCCCCCTTAAGGTAAGTTCTTGCTCTTGCCCAGGCTAACTTGGAATTCACTCAGTAATCTCAGGGTGGTCTTGAACTCACAGCAATCCTCCTTCCTCTGCCTCCCAGGTACTGGGATTAAAGGCGTATGCCAACATGTCCGGCTTTGTACCTTTTCCCCCCCCACATTTTTATTACCCAGTCATCAGTTGGTAGGCATCTAGGTTGATTTCCATTTTCTAGCTATTGTGAATTAGCGCATTACTAAGCATGGATGTGAAAGGATGTCTGGTAGGATGTCCTTCGGGTATATGCCCAATAGTGGAATAGGTGGATCATGTGGTAGTTCAGTTTTAGCTTTTGGAGAAACCACGACATTGATTTTTTTCATAGTGGCTGTTACTTATCACATAATTGAAATTAATTACTACATCGCTAATAAACAGTTGGATTAGGCTAGAGAGGTGGCTTAGCAGTTAAAGTGTTTGCCTGTAAAGCCAAAGAATCCTGGTTCAATTCTCCAGGACCCACATAGGCCAGATGCTCAAGGGGGTGCATGCGTCTGGAGTTTGTTTGCAGTGGCTGAAGTCAAGTTTTCAATTTAAAAAAAAATGTTTATTTGTGCCAAGCATGGTGACACACGGGAAGCAGAAGTAGGAGGATTGCTTAGTTCCAGGCCAGCCTGAGACTATATAGTGAATTCCAAGTCAGCCTGGGCTAGAGTGGGACCCTACCTCAAAAAAACTAAAAGTATATATATATATACTTATTTGAGCAAAAGAAAGAGGCAGAAAGAGGGAATGGACATGCCATGGCCTCCTAGCCATTGCAGTGAACTCCAGACTCATGGCACCACCCTTTGCACCTTGCTTTATGTGGGTACTGACTGGGTAATCGAACCTGGGTGTTGACTTTGCCAGCAAGCACCTTAACCGCTAGCCCACCCTCAATTTTTTAAATAATGCAAAACGGATTTTAAAATTTTTTTATTATTTTATTTATTTATTTATTTATTTATTTTGGTTTTTCAAAATAAAACTCTAGCCCAGGCTGACCTGGCATTCACTTTATTCTCAGGGTGGCCTCGAACTCACGGTGATCCTCCTAGCTCTGCTTCCTGAGTGCTGGGATTAAAGGCGTGCACCACCACCCTGGCTAAAAATAGTTTTTTAATAATTGATTTGAGGGAGATAGGCAGATAGAATGAGCAGGCCAGTGCCTCTAGCCACTGCAAATGAACTCTAGACACATGTGCCACCTTCTGCATCTGGCTTTATTTGAGTACTCGGGACTCGCACCTGGGTCATTGCAGGCAAGCACCTTAACTGCTGGCCCATCTCTCCAGCACAGATTTATTTTTGAAACAATGGGCACTAGGAAAATAGAAAGAAGCCAGGTGTGGTGGCGCACGCCTTTAATCCCAGCACAAAGAATGAGGTTAATGATAAAATGCTGACTGTAAGACCCATTATAACAGGAGACTTGCCGTACTACCCTTAGAATGCTTTCACCCAATGTGGTTGCTGGGGTTCTAGTCAGGTTTTCTGGCTGTTTCTGCTCCTGTTGTTCTGATATCTACTGACAGTGAGAAATGGTACCCCAAGGGTTGTGAGAGATTAATTTCATCGACTGCCAAAGCTAAGTCCTGTAGGTCTTGCAGGATCTTTGTTAACATAGTTCATATCTGCAAAACCAGTATCAGGGCTTTGGGGAGACTTCCTAAGTCATCCATGTTGGGCATTGTATAACCGGAAAGCAGATCATACCCTCATGTTTTCTTAGATGCCTTGCGAGTTGCTTTGCTTGCTTTCTCTACCTTGACCTTGTCTTCAAGGAACAAGGCAAAAGGAAGCATTCCTGCATCAACATTGAACTTGTAGACCAACAATAAGCAATCATTGCTGTTATGTATCTGGTAATAACCTGATACTTGGTTAATAACAGCTCTCCATCTTCAGAAAAGGAGCTGTGGGTTAAGTAATAGATCTTAGAACTAGAAAAATTCAGGCTCACTTTTAAAAAATTATACTCCAGGAGATGGAGAGGTTGCTCGGTGGGTAAGGCACTTGCCTGCAAAGCCTAATGACCCAGGTTCAGTTCCCCAGTACCCACATAAAGCCAGATGTACAAAGTGGCACATACATCTGGAGTTTGTTTGCAGTGGCTAGAGGCCCTAGCACAACCATTCTGTCTGTCTCTGTCTTCTCTCACTCTCTGCTTGCAAATAAATAAAATAATTTTTTAAAAATTATGATTCAGTATATTTCAACTTGGAAGAACATTTTGATAGTGATACTACTAACGTTATGGTAAATTTATATTCTACCTCAGAATGGATTGATAAAACCTATAGACTAATAGCATATGAATTTGGCAGTTAATAATAGCAAACAATTTGAAGAGTTTTGTCTAATAAAAGTACGGGTTGGAGAAAGGCTAAATAGTATTTGGTCAAAATATGCAAGCATTCCAGGATGAAAATTTGAAATATTCTCTACAATGCAGCATTTGCTCTGAGCTTACAGTGTTTTTAAATTTCAAAGCATTATGGTCTACAGGGAAGAGATTGCATTATAAAATTACTCTTCAAGTAAAAATACCATTCACATGTTATCAGGCAGGTCTTATTAAGAAATTAATTAAATTAGGGATGGAGAGATGGCTTAGCCGTTTTAGGTTTAGCCTTTGCCTGCAAAGCCTAAGGACTCAGGTTCGATTCCCCAGTACCCACGTAAAGCCAGATGCATAAGATTGCACATGCATCTGGAATTGATTTGCAGTGGCTAGAGGTCCTGGCATACCCATTCTCTCTCTGTCTCTTCCTCTCATAAATAAATAAAAATTTTTTTAAAAAAGAAATTAATTAAAGTATGTGATTATGTGCCAGAGATATTCTGCATTTGTTACTACTAGAACATCAAATTGACATAAAGAAACCTTTGAGTTTAAAATTACTTTATTTATTTGAGAGAGAGTGTGTAAGAGAGAGAATGGGTGCACCAGGACTTCCAGCCACTGCAAATGAACTTCAACTACCTTGTGCATCTGGCTTTACATGGGTACTGGGGAATTGAACCTGGGTTCTTAAGCTTCGCAGGCAAGTGCCTTAACTACTAAGCCATCTCTCCAGCCCAAATAAGCCTTTGATTTTATATGCACAGCTATCCATAGGTTTCAGGAGGTTTGTCATCTACATCTCTGGTCTAAATTTTATTTATTTACTTAGAAATGGTATTTAGAAGTTTTGCTTTGGGTGGTAGATGGCCTTTTTCTATTTAATTTTTTCTAATTAATTTTTAATATTTCTTTCTATTCAATTTTTATTTTTTTTTTTTGCAAGTAGAGAGAAGAGACACAGACAGAATATAAACACTGGGGCCTCCAGCCAATGCAAATAAGTTCCAGGTGCATGTGCCTCTTTGTGCATCTGGCTTTATGTGGGTACTGGGGAAATCAAACCCCAGCTGTTATGCTTTGCAAGCTCCTTAACCGCTAAGCAGTCCCACCAGGGCAGCCTGTGCCTTTCTTTTCCACATAAACTCAAGGGGTTAAGTTTTATGAACTACTTTGTTGAAAATTATATTGAAATTGATTTGAATCTAATTGATACACTGGTTTTTGGGAAGCCAGTATTTTCACGATTCTGTCTTAGTTTTATACATTTTCTTTTAGCACTCTTGAATATTAGATTAAATGTTTTCATGGGCACTTAGCCTTTAATGCTATCATAAATGATTCCTTTTTTAAAAAAAGTTTTTATTTATTTACCTATTAGAGACAGAGAAAGGGAGAGAGAGAGAGAGAGAATGGACACACCAGGGCCTCTAGCCACTGCAAACGAACTCCAGATGCATGCACCACCATGTGCATCTGGCTTATGTGGGTACTGGGGATCAAACCTCGAACCAAGGTCCTTAGGCTTCGCAGGAAAGTGCTTAACTGCTAAGCCACCTCTCCAGCCCAAATGATTCCTTTTCTAAGTTGTATTTTGTAGGTTTTTTTTTCCCCTTCATTGCTGATACATGTAGATTCACTTGCTGTGTATTAATAGCAAACTTTCAGCAAAAAGAATAGGAAGAGCCAGCACACCTTCAGTCCCAGCATTCGAGAAGCAGAGGCAGGAGGATTGCCGTGAGTTCGAGACTACCTTGAGACTACATAGTGAATTCCAGGTCAGCTTGGGCTAGAGTGAGACCCTACTTCAAAAGAAGAAGAAGAATAGGAAGTAAAAGAAACTCAATTGTCAACCTTTTATTTAAAAATTAATTCAAGCTGGGCCTCATGGCACACGCCTTTATCCCAGCACTCACGAGGCAGAGGTAGGAGGATTGCCATAAGTTCAAGGCCACCCTGAGACTACATAGTGAATTCCAGGTCAGTCTGAGCTAGAGTGAGACCCTGCCTTGAAAAACCAAAAAAATAATAATCCAGCCAGGCATGGTGGCACACGCCTTTAATCCCAGCACTCAGGAGGCAGAGGTAGGAAGATCGCTGTGAGTTTAAGGCCACTCGAGACTACATAGAAAATTCCAGGTCAGCCTGGACTAGAGTGAAACCTTACCTCGAGACCAAAAATAAATAAGGGCCTCTGAAGAATGGGGAACATTTTTGTGCCATATGTATACAAGTAAATACAAATTAAAAGATTTGAGGTTCTAGAGTGATGGCCCAAGTTTGACTCCCCAGTCAAACACAAAGTGGCACATGCATTTGGAGTTTGTTTGCAGTGGCAGGAGGCCCTGCATACCCATATTTTATTTACTCTTTCTCCTCTCTCAAAATAAACATTGTAAAAATAAGATTTTGGGGGGGAGTGGTTGAGGTAGGATCTCACTCTAGCTTAGGCTGACCTGGAATTCACTTTGTATTCTCAGGGTAGCCTTTGACTCGTGGTGATCCTCTTACAAGTCATGCAAGGAAAAACTGAGAGAGGGAGAATAAGAATAGGCATACCAGAGCCTCTTGTCACTGCAAATGACTCCAGGTACAGATGCCATTTTGTGCATCAGGCTTTACATGGAAACTGGGAAGTCTTTGTAGGCAAGTGCCTTAACCACTGAGCCAACTTTCCAGCTCTATTCTTGCATTATAGGTAGAAATAAATCATACACAGCTTACCTGTTCTGCATGCTTAATATGGTTAAGCATTTTTTTTTTTCTAATGCTACTTTAGATATCCAGTCAGTAAATTCTTAAGTGCTTTGCCATTGCTCTTTGGGCAGAATCTGGTTTTGGCACAGTACAAAGGCAAAGGTTCTCATAGAGTTTATATTTCCGAAGTGGAGGTAAGCAGGATAGACAATAGATATATACTTTCAGATACTGGTGAATATAATGAAAACATGAGACTGAGACAAACTAATTTATAGAATTATTTCATT
This sequence comes from Orientallactaga sibirica, assembly GCA_036365145.1. NCBI lineage: Eukaryota > Metazoa > Chordata > Mammalia > Rodentia > Dipodidae > Orientallactaga > Orientallactaga sibirica. The sequence continues at coordinate 21,375,076 of JAEOAD010000007.1, read as the reverse complement.
TAGGGAGCTCCTTAATGGTAAACATTGGTGAAGAGGTTCTGAAGAATAAAAAGCAGCAAGTCAAGCCGGGCGTGGTGGCGCACGCCTTTAATCCCAGCACTTGGGAGGCAGAGGTAGGAGGATTGATGAGAGTTCGAGGCCACCCTGATACTGCAGAGTGAATTCCAGGTCAGCCTGAGCTAGAGTGAGACCCTACCTCGAACCCCCCCCCCAAAAAAAAATAACAGCAAGTCTTGGAAAGGTTAAACAGTAGCAAATATGAAAGGCTTCTGAAATTAACAATGAGCTGTTTAGGAGGCTGGATGGATGGCTTAGCAGTTAAAGCGCTTGCCTACAAAGGCAAAGGACCCAGGTTTGATTTCCCAGGACCCACATAAGCCAGATGCTCAAGGGGACACACACATCTGGAGTTCATTTGCAGTGGCTGGATGCCTTGGTGCATCCATTCTCCTTCTCCTCTCTGCCTCTTTCTCTCAAATAAAAATAATTTTTTTAATGAGCTGTTTAGTGTAGTAAAAATAATTATAGCACAGTAGGAATCAAAATTAAGATTGGAGAGGAGCATTATAAAGGAATGCCTGGGCAAACTGACCCATTGAACCAAATTCACATGTCTTGCAAACTAAGAAGGATTTATATATAGAAAAGGATGTATTCAAAAAGCTAGAATGACGATGCAGTGAAGATGTTAAGTTACCTCTTAAGTTTACGATATTTACTGTTTGGTCTTTTGCAAGGGGAATAGACAAGTTTTATGGTAACAGTGTAAAGTGCTTACTCGTGTGTCAGGTTGTAGTGGGCTATTAAAGGTCAGGAAACCATTTAGAGTCTAGTATAGGAGCTCTGGGAAGAGATCATGGCTTGGAGTATGAACAAGTGAAAGCAGTAAGATGTGATTGGATCAAATGTATGTTTTTAGAGGTAATGCTTAAATGCTTAAGGGTTGAATTTGGTATGCTGCAACATAGATGTCTCTTTTTGAGATAAGGTGTTACATAGTTCAGGCTGGCTTCCAACTCCTGGGCTTCCTGCTTCCTTCTCCCAAGTGTTTGGATTATGAGCCTGTCTGTGTCCAACCTCAAGCTCAACTTGGGTTCTGGTGGTGGTGGTGGTGCTGGTGTGTGTATGTGTTGGGGTTTTTGTTTTTGTGTTTTGCAGTGCTCGGGCCTTGAGTGTTAGGCAAGCACTCTAACACTGAGTCTGTTCACCATTTTCCATCTCAAAAGGAATGCATACCTGTTACTTAAACATTGATTGCTGTGTAAAAGAAATTGTGCCCCTTGCCTGACCTATTTCTTAGGCCTAGCCACTAATAAAACGTTGCTGGCACTTGCTTAGAATCACTGGCATTATTCTTCAACTGGTATTTCTCATTTAACATGCCATTCACAATTTTGTTCTGTTGGTAGACAGTTTTAACCTAACTCTTTTTTTTTTTAAGATTTTATTTTTATTTATTTATTTGAGACAAAAAGAAGGAGGGAGAGAATGAGCACAGCAAGGCTTCTAGCCACTGCAAACGAACTCCAGATGCAGGTGCCACCCTGTGCATCTGGCTTATGTGGGATCTGGAAAATCTAACCTGGGTTCTTAGGCTTCTCACACATGTGCCTTACTAAGCCATCTCTCTAGTCCAACGTAACTCTTTAGTTGATGGATAACCTGGAACATTTTTATGGAAGAATATTTAAGGTCTTATTAAACTTCTGTAGACAGAAAATAACTGATAAACATGTTCAATTTTTTTTTAACTTTATTTCCAGGTCTCATGCTGTTGCATGTGTCAATCAGTTCATCATCAGTCGGACTCAAGCGCTGATGTTGCACATTGATTCTTTTATTGAGGTAAGATTTGATTTTATAAATAATTATAAATACAAAAGTAGTTACTGATGAAATGAAAGTACTTTTTCTGTTGTGAACTTTCTTTTCTTTTGTTTGTTTGTTTTTCAAGGTAGAGTCTCAGGGTGGCCTTGAACTTACTGTGATACTCCTACCTCTGCCTTCCAAGGGCTGGGGTTAAAGGAGTGCTTCCACCACACCTGGCTTGTTGTGAACTTTTCTATTTGAATCTTGATACAAACACAGATGGTGGGATATATATGTAACTCTGCATCATCATACGTTGATTACCTTTAAGCTTACTCCCTCAAATACACTTTTCAAATTGGCTATGGAAACTTAATTCTTCCAGTTCGTGTGGAGAATTTGAAACAAGAAAAACCAGTGAGGTTGGATAAAATTGACTTAATAACAAATCTGAAGGTACAGACTAAAAAGTAAAGGGACAGTATAGTTGTTGACTTTTCATGTAATCTTAAGTTCACTCAACAGAATAGACCAACAGGCCATTTAAGTTTGTGAGTACATATGATGTCAGCACAATAATGAAATCGTTTGAGGAAGCATTTCTCTGGAGGTATCCCTTTTTTGAAGCAAGGAAGGACTATTTCTATTTTTCCATTGACTTGCATTATAAAATTAAAGGGATCAACAAAAAAATTGGCTCGGGCTGAAGAGATGGCTTTACAATTAAGGCGTTTGCCTGCAAAGCCAAATGATCGCAATTCGATTCTCCAGCAACCACGTAAGCCAGATGCACAAGGGGGCGCGTGCATCTGGAGTTCATTCGCAATGGCTGGCGTGTCCATTCTTTCTCTTTAAATAAATATATTTTTTTAAATTATTGACTCTTAAGTTACAGCAACCATCTTTTAATGGCATTTTAGTACATAAGGGAATAGATTGCTAATAGTACTGCATATATCATATATATCTGCATATATGGGGGGTGTTTTTTTGAGGTGGGATCTTGTTCTAACCCAGGCTAACTTGGAATTCACTAGGTAGTCTCAGGCTGGCCTCAAACTCACAGGGATCCTCCTACCTCTACCTCTCCCCCATCTTAGCCTCCCACTAGATTAAAGGTGTGTTCCACCATGCCTGTTTTTCTTATCACTTAAATTGATCACCTGCTTTCTGTGTTTCCTCCCTATTTGGAGCTGTATCTAATAAAAAAGGAAAGCAAAACATCTTTCTTTTTTTCTTCTCACATCTCTTCCACCTCCCAGATGTAGAATTATATGTGTGCGCTACCACATTTGCCCTGCTGAGCTTTTAGATCTATTACTTGTATTGTGTATAAACCTTTTTAATACACGTTTCTAATACAACAGAATCTCTTTGCACTGGCTGGTGATGAAGAACCAGAGGTACGGAAAAATGTATGCCGGGCACTTGTGATGTTGCTTGAAGTTCGAATGGATCGTCTGCTTCCTCACATGCATAATATTGTTGAGGTAATAGAAGCAGTTTAAGGAAAAATAGTGAGCACAAAATGTGTAATGTGAAAATGTCATTCTAATATATATTACATCTTTTGGGAGGAGGTCAGGCTATTAAAATAATTGAGATTGCTTTAAAACTACATATTGGCATAACTAAGCAATATTTAGATTGTAGTTATTAAACATTGTATGGGACCAAATGACCAACATATTTTGTTAAGGTTTAGAATTGAAGGTTGAGTTTGCTTTATTTCCCTTTGATAAGATTCATGTGATTAACTTGTGACTTGAATTTTCTGAGTAGAAAAGGCATTGACCATTATAGTCTGAGCAAACTATTTAGATTTTTTTAATTTTTTTAAGGTAGGGTTTTACTCTAGCCCAGGCTGACTTGGAATTCACTATGTAGTCCCAGGCTGGCCTCATATTCACTACGATCCTCTTACCTCTGCCTCTCAAGTGCTGGGATTAAAACTATTGCCAGATGTGGTGGCTTATACTTTTAGTCCCAGCATTTGGGAAGCAGAGGTAGGAGGATCACTGAGTTCAAGGCCACCCTGAGACTACAAAGTTCCAGGTAGCGAGAACCTACCTCCAAAAAAAAAAAAAACTATTTATGTAGTAGTGCTAGAGTCAAACTTTAACGTCTGTTTTCATATTGCTGAGTGTATTTGTACCCAGATATTTTATAGCTTTGCTAACATGTTATCTAGTGCCTCCCTTTTTTCCAATTTAATATCGTGTGGAGAGAGATGATCTTTAAACATATCTTATTTTTATTTATTTTTTTGACAGAAAGAAAGGGAGAGAATGGGCATGCCAGGGCCTCCAGACACTGCAGATGAACTCTATACACGTGCACTACCTTGTGTGTCTGGCTTATGTGGGTCCTGGAGAATTGAACCTGGGTCCTTTTGGCTTTGCAGGCAAACGCCTTAACCATTAAGCCATTCCTCCAGCCCAAGAGATGATCTTTAAAAAATGGAGTTAAGATGTGTTAGAAAAAAAACTCATATTCATAGTGTTCAGCAGCTTCTCAAACTTTAGGAAAGGGTGTTATAGAGATGTTTTCTGTGATGAGCCTGTTCACTCTCTGAAGAGTCAGCAGGGATTGGTTGAAAGGGAAGAGTTTGGAAATAACCAGAAAGTTTGAAATCTTTATCACTTGGTATACATTATAGATGGGAGTTTGATTTCTAGTACAGATCTTTCTACTTATTTATTTATTTATTTGAAAGAGGCAGGGAGAGAGAGAGAGATGGAGAATGGGCACACCAGGACCTCCAGCTGCTGGAAACAAACTCCAAACACATGCACCATCTTGTGCATCTGGCTCACATGGGTCCTGGGGAAATGAACCTGGGTCCTTTGGCTTTGTAGGCAAGTGCCTTAACTGCTAAGCCATCTCTCCATCCCACATTACAGTTCTTTACTCAACTTAGTATCATAAGAACAGGGCATGATTTGGCATGAGGTAGAGTGGGCCTATGACAGTTGCCATATATTTGGCATGCAACATATTTTCTTCCAGAAGAGAATATAGACAGAGATTAATCAGTTGACTGATTCCAGCTCTGGATATTGGTTAATCACATGAGTGAATTTAGCTTGATATGTTTGTAGGACAAGATAAAACCATTTGTTGAAGCCAGCACTCAGGAAGCTGAGGTGATTTGATTGCCAGGAGTTCAAGGCCAGTCTGGGTCTACAGAGTGAGTTCCAGGTCAGCTAAGGCTACAGTGTGACTCTTGTCTCAGGCCAAAACAACAAAATACCATTTGTTGAAAAGTACAAATTGCAGTTGTGTTAAGAGATGTTTGAACAGGGTATGATATAGTTTAAATAGCACTCAGGCAGGAGGATTGTGAATTTAAGGCCAGGCTGGGTGCTACATAGTAAGTTTTAGCTAATCTGAAGTACATGTTGAAACTTGATCTTTAAGAGAAAAAAACATGGGGCTGGAGAGATGGCTTAGCGGTTAAGGCACTTGCCTGCAAAGCCTAAGGACCCAGGTTCAGTTCCACAGTACCCAAGTAAGACAAATGCACAAGGTGGCGCATGAGTCTGGAGTTTGTTTGCAGTGGCTGGAGGCCCTGGCCTACCCCCATTCTCTCACTCTTACCTGCCTTTCTCCCTGCTCTCTTTCAAATAAATAAATAAATAAATTATAGCCGGGCTTGTGGTGCACGCCTTTAATCCCAGCATTCGGGAGGGAGAAGTAGGAGGATCGCCATGAATTCAAGGCCACCTGTAGCAGACGGCTTTAGGTTCACTGAGATGAACTTCCAGATCAGGCACAGTTATGGAGGAAGGGATATTATTTATCCAAGCTTACAGATCCAGGGGAAGTTCCATAATGGCAGAAGAAGCTGGCCTGCCTTCACAGATCCAAGCAAGAGAGAAAAACCAACCAGCCACACAGCACACAGAGCAAAACTACAGCCCAGCCACAGCACACTTCAGGAACTCCTGCTAGGCACACTTTGCATATCTTTACAATGGAATCTCAAACCCACCACCAACACCTTAAGACCGGCCCCCAGTGACATTGCCTCTAGCAAGGTGATTGCAGATGCAAAGTATAACTAATAAAACACTGAATATATTGGGGGACATATATTCAAACTACCACACCACCCTAAGACTAAATTCCAGGTCAGCCTGAGCTAGAGTGAGACCCTACCTTGAAAAACCAAAGAAAGAAAGAAAGAAAGAAAGAAAGAAAGAAAGAAAGAAAGAAGGAAGGAAGGAAGGAAGGAAGGAAGGAAGGAAGGAAGGAAGGAAGGAGGGAGAAAGAGAGAAAGAGAGAAAGAAAGAGAGAGAGGGAGAGAGAGAGAAAGAAAGAAAGAAAGAGGGAGGGAGGGAGGAAGGAAGAGAGAGAGAGAGAAAGAGAAATAAAATATTTAATTATATATAATTTCATATATTTATTAATGTTACTGCTTCTTTCCAATTTAAAAAACAAAATGACTGGAGAGAGCTCCTCCCACCACTGCAGGCGCGCGCGCACACACCCAAGAAATTTTGCATGGTTTTAATATTTCTTTTAAATATATTTTACTTATTTATTTATTAGAGAAAGAGAGAAAATGGGCACGCCAGGGCCTCCAGCCACTGCAAACGAACTCCAGATGCATGTGCCACCTTGTGCATCTGGCTTACGTGGGTCCTGGAGAATTGCCTTACCCTCTAAGCTGTCTCTCCAGCCGTATTTTTTTTTTTTTAAGGTAGGGTCTCACTCTTAACCCAGACTGACCTGGAATTCACTTTGTAGTATCAAGCTGGCCTCAAACTCATAGTGATCCTCCTACTCCATCCTCCAGAGTGTTGGGATTAAAGGCTTTAACCACCATACCTGGCCTAATACTTGATTATTGACATCTACATGTCAAAAACCTCAGTAGCTTCATAAAATATACCTATTTAGAAGCAGGTAACATGCAGTAAATACTTTGAGCAGCATTGTAAATCATTGGTTTTAAATTTTAGCCACATTAAAATCACTTAGGGAGCTAAAACTAAAAACTTAGGGTGAATTCTATGAATAGACAACAAAGGCCAATATAGGACTGAATTAATACTGATTGTCTAGTTTAAAGTGATGAATAACATGAATTCTGTTTACAGTACATGCTACAGAGGACCCAAGACCAAGATGAAAATGTGGCTTTAGAAGCCTGTGAATTTTGGCTCACTTTGGCTGAGCAGCCAATATGCAAAGATGTACTTGTAAGGCATCTTCCTAAGTAAGTATTCCTACTTACAAATGCTGTCTTATTCTTAAATTTAATGGCAATTCCTTGTGTTTATATTTTTATAAAAATCATACTTAGGATTCCATTTCTCCTTTGTAATAAATAATTAACCTCATCAAGAAAACAGTGGTTCTAGCTTCAATTATAATCAGTCTGGTACCTATTTGGAAGTTAAGTTTAAGCTGGGTGTAGAATGGATTTTTTTTTTTCTCTTTAGGAAATTCATGTATTTTTCTCATCTCTAATTTGAATCCATTTCTATCATATATTTGCTCTTGCTATAGGGTTATTTCTTAAAAGTCTTAAGTAGCCAGGCATGGGGGCACACACTTTAATCCCAGCACTTGGGAGGTAGAGGTAGGATTGCTGTGAGTTCAAGGCCACCCTGAGACTACATAGTGAATTTCAGGTCAGCCTGGGCTAGAGAGAGAACCTACTTGAAAAAAAAAAAAAAAAAAAAGTCCTAAGTAGATATTCTTAAGTAACCTATAGAGTCTACAGCTACATACTCAAGAATTTATTAACTGGGTAAAA